>JAHREE010000193.1:479424-581898 GCA_033628505.1 Tringa tobata
TTTTCCTTTTCCTTTTCCTTTTCCTTTTTTCCTTTTCCTTCCCCTTCTCATCCCCCTTTTCTTTTTTCCTTTCCTTTTTCTGCTTTTCCTTTTTTCTTTTCCTTTCCTTCTCTCTTTCTCTTTCTTTTTCTCTGTCTTTACTGTTTCCTTTTCTTTTTCTCTTTCTTTCTTTTCTTTCTCTTTCTTCTCTTGGTTGAAAAAAAACCCACAGGCACGCATTAGTTAATCTGCTTGGAGCTCACACTGAACAATTGTTCTCAAGTGCTCTCAACTGAGGAAAGTTTCAAATGCATTGAGTGTCAGTTTGCCACCTGAGCACTTGTAGATTAGGACTAACACCTTATTAGCACAGGCGCACAGATACAGAATGAGGCTATATTTATCCTTCATACATCAGCTAAAAGAATAATCCATTTAACTATTTGGAAACAGAGAAGGATGTGAACTACAGTTTATGAAGCGTATTGAAATTATTTCTGGTTTTATTGTCTTTCATGGATAATTTAGCAACTGTCATGATTATGTCTGAATTAGAATTTTGAAGAGATAATTCATTTTTTTTCTTCCTACAGAGTGGATATTCTTCCAGCACTATGAGCTCATACACACTATTTTTGGTAGTTCATGTTTAGGGTTTGCTTATTAAAAGAATTCAAAGTTGAGAGAAAAGATGTCTTTCACTGCAATTTTAGCTGTGGGCACGTCCTCTGCTGTTGTGCCATGATTTCTGGTCCTAACATGACAACATTGAGAGGTGTCAATCACAAACTAACTCATATCAGATGAGGAGCTGATGCTTATAGGTGGGTGTTTCTTTTTTTTTTTTCCCTCAAGCATGAGTCAGATCTGAAAAAAAAAAAAAAAAGAGAAAAATGAAAGTCACTTAAAAGCTATATACTTGTTTTATACACAGTGGTGATAAGATAAAACGCACAGCTGGCCCCTGAGTTCAAACATGTGACAAACCCCAAAACAAACAGCCAAACAGCCCCTACAGTGAGGTAGCCAGTTTGGTGATGACTAGTACAAACTACTTGCAACGAGTCAATGACCTGCAGACAGGTCATTTCCAAGCTTCTCATCCAGCAGAGGTGCCTTGCTGTGGTTTTTCACACAAACATGTCAAGTCTCAATGTGTTGGACACATATCAACAAATACTATTAAAATACTGAATAATTGCTAGCTATATACTTTGATACTGGCGCAATTTGCATTATTTTGACAAATGCCAAAGATCTTGCTATGCCTCCAAAGACCATGAAAGCAGCATTTTTTCCCTGCCCATCTAGAGTAGCAGGAGGATTTCAACTTCAACTTATTCAACATTAGCTCTGTTTGAGAAGGATCAGCAGCCTAGGGAGAGGACACCCTAGTACAGCATTCTTGCACATTTTGAAACTAGTGAAGCCCATAGCCCAGCTTCTCCATGTGTTAAGGTACAACAGAGCTGACAAATCAGTTTTCAATAAAAGACACAGGTAGGTAGCAAGGGAGCAGGGGGGAACAGGAGTTTGGTTCATTGATTTCCTAAGATGGAAGGCAGTTACAAAATTATTTGTTTTGTCAAAAATATGCTAAACCAGACTGACACTGCTGTCCTTGGTTCCCATGGCTGTAAGTGTGCACTTTTTAGCAAGGTAGTCACCTGAAGATGGAAAAGATAAGGTTCCCTCAGACCATTGTCCAGATCTAAGTGAATATTGCCTCTCAACTCTAGATATTTCTTGCCAGTGGCATTTTGAGTGATCCAACAAAGCAGGATTTGGGACTTAATTTCCCTGCAGTCAACATTTTGAAAATCCTAGATTTTATTTTCTAAAGAAAAGCATTAGGGATTGGACTTCTGGGTTTCGGTTATGCTTAAAAATAGGCTTTTGCTTTCTAAGTGACATAAGGACTTGAGGTGCTTCCATGTTCCTGGTTTTCTGTGAACCTCGCATTACTTTTCTTTTTTTAATTTTCTCTCAGATGAAGAGCTGCAACTGTGGTTCAGAACCACTCTTCCAGCACCACAGGCTAAATACCTACAGAGACAATGCAGGACTTCCTAACGGCTATTCAAGCATGAGAAGCTGTCCGATGGGATGAAGTCAGACTGTCATAAATAGATGCTGAGTACTGTAATGTGACAGATCAGGTCAAACATTTTTATTCTGTCAGTTTGAATGATATTGCAGACCCGAAGGCTTCCGACTGACTGAGTTTTAATCACTGAAGTAATTTTCAGTGCGTATTTCTTTGCAATGCTGCATTGGAAATTCCACAGCACTGAGCGCAGGCTGTTACTCATTCCATTTATGAGAAAAACTTCTGCCTAATTTAAGAGAGTAGTGGTTTACCAGAGACGTAAGGTATAAGTTTGACTTCACACTCTCTGAAATTACTGAGCCTTGGAAATTAGACACATTCTGTGGGATTTAAGGACACGATTTGTGGCAAACACTTGAAAGGAACATAATGATCAGAGCCATACTCTGGGCTAAATTTCTGCTATAGCAGAGAGGAATGAGAAATTCCTCTTGCTATGAGCATGTAGGGTGGTTGGTGACTGCTCTGCTGTACTAGTCCTCTCACATTGGGGAGTGTAGAGTAGCAGTAAGAGGACCACAGTAACCATGAAAATACAAGGGTGAAGTACCTAAGTAGTCTCCCGAGTCCAAAGTGTGTGGTACGATGTGGACCATGGCAGAATCAATCTTCTAATGTTCACAGAAAACCAGCTTTAAATGAGTAGGAATTATTCTTCAGAAAGACCTTCTTTTCAGATGGCTAAAAAATATTGTTTTGAGTGGTGTTAACAGCTGGTTAGAAACAGTTCAGTTGCTATATCAACTTTATGATTTAACTTTAACATTACCTCAGACATTGACATGGTAGGAATAAGAGGAGGAAGTACCTTGACATGTGGTATGAAATTGCTCTAAGCAGCACAAGAAATCAATGAACTCAGAAGACCTGTGCTTGCTTGCTTTAAAAACCTTGTGAAATCTGAAAAAGAAAAATGCTTTGATGATAATTCTTTATTGACACACCTATCTATTTTATTTTGAAAAAGGGTGTTGTGAGAACAGATGTATATCTTCTGACGGTGTTTGCAACCTCTTGTTCTTCTGGCAGGGAGAGTAGGCAATGTTGCAGAATGGCTAATGGTCAAGCAGGCCGTCAAATAATCTAAGGTTCACTGAAGTGTCTACAGTCTCCTGTCTGCTAAGATTTTGAGCAGGTGTACCTGTGTCTCAGTGTACAAATGTAGGTCAAGTGACCACAGAAACACAGATCTGTGGCTTAAAGCTGGTTCACATGGATTTCTACCAAATTCTACCCAACATCATCCCCCAAACTCAAGTGGATTAGACAGCTATTGACTTTTTCTTTCAAATCTCTAGAAATCATGGTAAAATTAAAGTTTATGCAATTTTGATGGCTGACAAGTGGTACATGAAATGTCAGTGAATTGCAGGCCACCATAAACTGCTTTTACCACTTATTTTCATTCCAATTTGCATCAATTGCAGTGAGCAGTGAGACTGCTATTATCAGGCTTATACAAGACCAGTATTCTCAAGCTTTCGCAGGTGAATTTCTACCTTAAAAACACTCAGCACTTTTTTCTTTTGTTTGTCCTTTTCTGCCAAAAAGGGATTGTAATTCCCCATAGCAGACGCTAGAATTTCTCAAAGCTCTTGATTCCAATCTTCTAACTTCAATGCAAGAATAAGCTAAAATAACAGAAAATTATCTTCTCTGTGGCTTATAGACCCTGAAAAGTCTCTGTGAGAGGATAGGTAATCAACTTGTTCGTGTTTCCAGTGACTCTCCAGGATAAGTAGAATATATTCCCTTAGAATATTGGATCAATTTTAACATCAGGTGAATGCTTTTCCTTTTCTAATTTCAAGGGGTATAAATGATATTTGCCATTTGCTGTCATTCAAAAGAAGGCAAACAGTTTAAAACATGCAGCCAGCTCAATAAGTTTACAGAGCACCTTTTCTTCTTCGGCAATGTGAACTGAGCATATAGGGCTGTCAGCTGGCTGTATGGCAGTAGGACTAACAGGTACTATTAGGAAGCTGTGGGAGCTGTCACATGCAGCTGTGGTGAAGCTGTGCCTTGGCAATAAAAAATGAAAAGGGAAAAATATCACAGCCCAAGGAAATCCATACTGTGGGACATAATCCAACACTGGAAAGATAAACGCAAATCAAAGTGGGAAAAAAACCCACACTAATGGTGAAGGAATTGGATTCCTGGAACAAGACACCTCAGCAAAAGGAGGGGATTTTTCTAATGGTTAGCTGGAGACCTTCAGGCTGAAGTTTTAAAAAGAGATGTTTAACAGAGAACTGGCTGCTCAACTTGCTACCTGCCCACCTGGGCAGGGTCTGGGCTTCTTTCATAAGGGAAATGACAAGCTCACTGCTAGTGCAGAGAATATGTTTTCCCACAGGTGAAATCCCTGAGTGGGCCAGTGAACTGCCAGCAGAAAGGCCCTTTCTGACCCACAGATCTGTGCTTACACTATAGTAGATGTCCTTATGAACCTAGTGTCTTTTTTCTTTTATTCTGTCTTCTTCCACTGAATGAATGTTAGAGCCATCTAATCTCTGGCTGCTCTTGAAGATCGTACACAGGAATGCTCCTCCAAAGAAGCATTCCCATACCAGCCAGAGAAGGAATGGGTATAAGTGCTGAAGCCATCTTTGCTTACTCCCCTAGGACACGCCTTTTTCAAATATATGGTGGGGTTTTTTCCCCGATTTTCCTAAGTTGTTTTTTATTGTTTGCAATATTTTAGATCATTCTTTTTTTTTTTTTTTTTCAATTCCTCTTTCAAATAAACATTTGAATAGTTCATTAAAATAATGCAGTAATGCCCTCATGTCTTAAGATTTTGCCGCCTTCTCAGAAGAAGTCTTTGGACTTCAGAGAGCTCTGTTTGGTTTGGTTTTATGCCTCATATGCTCAAATGCATGGTGCGGTACATTTATGAAGGGTTCCTTCAACCTTTCTAAAAGTTACAAGAAGGAAACTATGGAGGAAAGAAACATAAAACCACAACCAAAAGTTGGAGGTTATATATACAGCCGACAATTCTTTTCCTTTTGCTTCTGTCAGAAAGTGGACAAAAGAAAATTTGAGAATCATTGGCAATACAGACAAAACATTCAAACACATTCTAAAAAACCCAGCACAGTTCTTTTATGATGCTTTTACCTCTGTATTTTTTAGTCATTTCAGACATCTACAGGCATGATATAAGTCCTAGGACCCCTTCGTCTCTTGTTCCAGTGTTATTGTATTCTGTCACCAGTATTAATACCATGAAACTGGCAGTGAGCACAGAAAAGCATTTGATGCTTTAGAAATAATGAAATGTCACTCCCATTACAGAACAATGTGGCATTTAATGATTTAATGGGACTATGCAAAGTTTATTTGCATTATTATTCCACTGTAATGATTTTTCCTGGCAGTCAAAGCTGCCAAAAATATCACTGAATGTTAATACAGATGAACTTTAAAGGCAGCCACATAGGGAGTGACCTGAAATCAAAGCTTTTGGTCCTAGCTTTCAAAGGAGGCTGCCCTGGAGGGTGTCATTAGAATCTTCCCTTAACCTCACAGGCTTCAAATCTGAGAAGAGGACATGGTGGAAAAAAGCCCCCCACTCTCAGAAGCAAAATTTTGAGTGCCATAATTAGCTGGAAGAGGGAGAAATACCCCTGGATTTAGATATCGTTAACACAGCTAATTAAATATCAGAAAGTGTTACATGAAAATATTCTGGAGAAAAAAAAAAAAAAGATTATATTTCCCAGTGATGGTAATTTTAGTAAATTTTACTCATCTTTCAGTGTTTGTTTTACTGAACATTAGCAATTGTAACGGTCTTGATCCTTTAGTTGTTTGAGTGAAGGTTGTCAGAGTGTATTACTACTGAGCTTCACAGCTGGAATGGTTTATCATATAAGAAATGCAGATAATCTTATTGGCACGTATATGATGACTATGGCTAAAAAGAATAAAGCAGTGACTTTTGAGGTCCCTGTTTTTGCTGGATCTCCAAATATTCATGCAATCCAGAGAAGGGGTTTAGACCAGGGACTTTTATTTAGTTACCCTGCTTTAGAATTGAATGAGGTTTGGGGTTTGGGGGGGTTTTTTTGTTTGTTTGTTTGTGTTGCGTTTTGGTTTTTTCTCAGACACCAGTTTATTGAATGAAAAATGAGGTTTGAAATAAAGTAAAAAAAGAATAGGTTAACTTATGAGAAAGAGTGATATCTTTTTGATTCTGGAATTTTTTTTCCTGATATTTTATAAACAGTTTGGTAGTTTTGCTAGGTACAATTACTTTAAATTCAAACTTAGCTAATGAAATTTTAATCCCCATGAAGTTAAAAAAATCCTCTCCTTTAAAGAAAGACAGTTAAGTATTATAAGAAAAGGAAAAATAAGAGAAAAGGGAAGGAAGGGAGAATGTTTTCTTTTGAAAACTATTGGTTCTGTTCGGAAGAGATTAAACACAGTTTTACTCTGCCAATAAACAGCAAAAAAATGTGCTGCTATAGTTCTGCCCCAGTCCCATTTGTGATCAATTGGGTCTGTAACACAGATGACACAAACCAGTATTTAAATCATGTGTGAGGAGGCCAATCAAAATCCAATAAACCCCGGTGTAACCAACCTTCAACTCTGTGGAATAATTGCCTTCTCTTTTCAATATAATACAGAAAGCGATAGACAGAAAACACAAAAACAGATCTACTAACAATTTCTTTTATTCCTTTAACTTAGAAACCAATTAGTACCGGCCCTACCTAAAACCAAAACAAAATGAAACAAAACCCACACAAACAAACCAGCCAAACAAAAGAAGTCAGAATGTTATATCTCCTTAGCACCTAGAAACTAAACAAGTATTATGAACATGAACCTGAAAGCGGCATGGCAGCAGTATTATAGAAACAGGACCAAGAAGAGAAGAGTGAAAGTGTGCGTAAAAGTGAAAAATAAATGTAACCACTGCAGACAGATGTCCATGTTCTTTGTTGGTTTTTGTTTTTTTTTCTTAAAGCAACCTCTCAATACCTTGGTTGGAAGGCTAATTAACTGAACAGCAGGATCCAGGCTGAAATCAGCTCTTTACCCACTGTAATCATTAGGATCACAGTTTTCTCAGGGCCTGTGGAAAGCAGCCCATGCAACTTAATTCAGCTCCCCTGTGCATATGTATAATGACAGAGTCTTTAATTACATGATTGAACAGTATTTTTCTGACTGGAACCCTGGTGGACGAATGGCTCTTGGAGAAGGAATGGAAGAAATTCTTGGCAGCAGGGCCTCTGCCTTGCTGGCTGCAACAGGGAAGACACAAGAGTGGTTAATAAATTTGTAGTGACGTCAACAGAGATCAGACCCAACCCCAATCTGTGCATGTTAGTATGTATAATATATGCAGTTAGTCATCATGCTATAGCTTGCCCTCAGATGTAACATTGTTATTATATCAAAGCTTCGTAATTTAGAGAAGCAATTTTTTGCTTAGGAGAATCTAATCTTACAATGGAGACCAAGGATTATTGAGTAAAGTTATAAAAAGACATAACAAGGGGTCAGATGAATTTCCAGACTCAAGGTAGTCACTAAAGTCACTTCACCTAACTTCAGTCATTTAAAAATTAGGTCTCTGTAGTAAGAGTCAAGGCAACCAGGCAATAGCAGGAAATCTGTACTTCCAAAGAGTGATTCATTCCAACTATTTTAGACACTTCTCTTGAGAGAGGATGTATTATACTCTGTAAATGCACTTCTGTATGCCCTGGATGACTAGATTGCATTAATCACATACATGTTCATAGCTGAATTTAGACTAAGTGATACCTCAGTGCGTGCATTCTCAGTGTACTGTAGTGCTCAAGCACCACAGAGCCTCTAAGAGAATGTCACCTTCAAATGAACAAAACCCACTTATTTTCCAAAATAGCTAGCACCTGAGTACCTCAAAAAACATAAAGCAAGAGTAACAGAAACTATGGACAATCCATAAGTGTTTTTCCATCCTATGTTTTGTAATTAGCGAATCTTTTCCACAGAGCTGTTTGCAAAGGAACAGTGCTGTCTTTTATAGTTTGAAACACTGGAAACAATATGATTTTGAAAAAAAAAAAAAAAGAGAAAAAGAAACAGTGACTAAGTCCCAGGTCTATCTAACTAGACATTTCTATCAATGATTTCTGAGAAATTATTGTTTTAAATCGAGAAAAAGAGGACATGAAAAATTGAGCAATCATGAAGAAGCCTTGAGTATTTCAGAAAAAAAAAATCCTCCATATGTAAAAGTATTTTAACATGACATGTAAAATTCACTGCTATTTCGAGTTCCAGAATGTCTCAAGCTTATAACAAGAGGCTATTGAGATCCCTTTCTTCCCCTTAACTGCTAAGAATCAAAACAAAACCAAAAAAATGTAAGTCGGTTTACTTGTGTGCTGATAATTCTACCATGAAGAATTCTACCAATTCTACCTTATTCACAGAAACAAGGACAACTAGCCCATAAAACACAGAAATGCAAATCTTCCATGGCAATGCTTGTGGGAAACATATTTAAAACTAATGAATAAACAAACTCCCCAGCTACGACTGCATTTGTGTCTTAGTTAACAAAGTGTATATCACAGACTTGCTCAGCTGCTTTGTATCTGAACACACCAACAGACAGGCAGCAAATAGGACTTGGTAGATCTCCACCGAGGTGAGTGGTGTTTCTTAAATTTACAAGCAGAAAAACTGACTCAGAGGCAACATGTTTTCTAAGCTGCATGCAAAAGCTTTCATGAAATATTATGAATATTTAATGAATATGAATATCCTTTGAATAACCTGCTGACTTATATGCTTATTACATTCTACAGTGCTATTAACTCTGAAAGTTGTTATAATGTGATCCATAATTAGGATTTGACATAGAAAGTGAACTGTAATAGGACTGTTGAAGTACAGTTCCCTGACATCTAGCTTCCAAGAATTTCAAGAGAATGATCAAGTGCCAAGTTGCCTTGCTCCTTCTCAAGTAATTGAAACCCACTGAGGTTTGCTGACAGTGAAACTCCTTTTTGTGCAGCCAAGCACAAGGTCTGCATATCACACAAGTACTGTGTTTGCCAAATTTTGAAGACTGAAGTGAGCTTAATGTGGTACACTTGCCCCTTGCACAGGAGCAGGCTGCCTGGGTAGGCTCTTACATATTTTCCCCGCATATTTACTTCACCGTAACTCACTGGGTGTTTTGATAGTCAAAGCTGAAACATATCAAAGAACAAAAATTACTATTGTATTCTGACACAAATTGCAAGTTACAATGGTGCTTCCATTTTGTACAGAAACCATTCACACCTATTTAAAATGTACAAAAATGAGTTAAAAAAGGAAGAACTTATGTTTCAGGTCATTCTATGAACTGAGCTACCTATCCAGACAGTCATCTGGCAAACATTGGTTTATCCTCACATCACACAACTGAAAAACTCATAGATTATAACCTTCATTTCACACAGAGAGGCTGATCTATGGGGATAAAGGCTCAGTTCAGCTGCTCAAATGTGGCCATTCAGTACCCCCTGAGACAATGCCTGGCCTCCAGTTACTACTGCAGATGGGTGCATACCCCCCATACATACATGTTATATCAAACCAGCCTCACACAAATATCCTTACACAGCTCAAATGGAACTTAACAACAATATACAAGTAGATGAATCAAACTGTGAGTTGACTTTATAACTGATCTCTGTGACAGAAGTGGGAAATTAACTGCATTTGGTCGTGCATAAGACCAGTTCTTACAAATGCGCATACTCTTTTCTGTAAGTATTCTAAAATTGTCAATCGCTTTCAAAACTGAAGTGCTGTCTCATAATTACTGAAGTACTGGATGGGATTCTGCTCTGGACTCAAATCCCACAAATTAGGTGTGTGTGCTGACAAATTAGATGTCTACAGTCTTCTCAAAGACAATGGGAAGCTAATGAATACTGTCAGTGGAGTCTAAAGAGGTTGTTTAGAGACATGGCCTTTATCAGAGTTAGGTTGATGGTTGGATGATCTTAAAGGTCCCTTCCAATTCTATGATTCTAAAGCACAATTCAGCTCATGCTAAAGCAGATATTTGTTCAGTTGATCTCTGCCCTATATAACAGTCAGTGCAGCCAAGATTACTGCCAGCCTTCACACCTTAGATCAGTTCCTTCTTATTTGAGAGCGTCATGTCCAGCGAAGATTTTCTTGGTTTTATCCATTACTTACATCACAAATCAACACACTCCAAAAATCTCCCGGAGAACAGCCTTGGTCCTCTTACCCTTTCCTCTACCCTGCAGAGCCCTGTAGTCTATCATGATGTGTTAAAGGTTTCCTTTACCAGTATCATTGATGATGAGGGTTCATGTGCTGGACAAACCCTCAGCAACTTTTCCATGACATTGTGGATCTGGATCCCAGGCAAGCAGCAAACCTTGAGCAACAGCATGTCTGGCCAGTGGATGGGTGTCTCTGCATGCTGGCTCTTACCCGCAGATCAGATGGACCTCCCAGATGCCTCCACCATCAAAGCTTGTCCCTCCTCTCCTGTTGCCAGCTCCTTCTCTCCTTCTGTGACTGCATAGCTGGCTGGATGTCACAAGTTCAGGGCAACTCCAGTCATCATGGGACCCCCACCCATCGCTCCCAGCTACGGTTGATGCAGGGGACCACATCCTGTAGCATGTCCCCATTATTGTGCTGACTCTCACAATCCAATGCAATTTTACACAGTGCCCCGCTCCAGGCCAGCGGCCACATCAACTCCTTGATTCCCCCCTTGCACGCCCTGATGCCCTGGGTGAAGGCAGGGGACTGCCTCTAACCTCCCCTAGAAGATCATCTGGCTGGCAGGCAACTGCCTGTGCAATTTTCTATTTCTCAGATACAGTGGGCACACCAGCTGTGCACCCACCCAGTCTGCCATGCATTGCTTCTTCCGTGCCGTGCCATGCTGTGAGCACGGGCAATTGAGCTGTGCTCACACACAGTGAGGTAAGAAAATCATTCCTCTGAAGTACACACTGCTGAATAATAAAGAATAAGGATGTGCGTTGTCGCTGAGGAGAATGAATGATGGTTGGGCCACACTTCATTATTCTCTTGGCTTTGGAAAGGTGAGAAATAATCATCGATTTAGGTTTTTTATGTGATATTTTTACTTGGTAGCCATGGCACCTGAAGTTTTGATTAAGTTTTTCTTCTCTGTATTGTGCAAAGAAACAAATAAATAAATATTGCTGCCGTCTTCCACTGAATACTCCATGGGGCTGACAGACACATGGATACACTTGCCAACAAGAAGACTTCCTGCTCTGTTTGGTCTTGGTGTTTTTGTTGTTGTTTCTTTATTCCCTGAATAGCAACCAGTGAACCTCAGAAGTGAAAGACAGGCATATTTATGCCATTTCAGTTACAGCAGAATAAATAACTAGTTGTGACTACTGCCTGTTGTGCTACATTAACATGTAAATCATTCTACACCTGAGCTCAGAATTGCCCTGGGGCCCTCAGTCTGGAGTGGGAAGAGATAAAATGAGCATTCATTAAAAGAAAAGAAAAAAGTCACCATGTCAGGATCCATCACTCTGTCTCATACAGCTCAGTGCTGTACTGCTTTAGTATACCTGCCTCCAAAGGGGAAGAGTAACCTTTGGAAAATGTAGTATGATGACAGCTTCGTATTTTTGGTACTTCCATGCAAGAGTGTAAAAAATTGCAGAGACTTTGTGCATGCCTGTTCTCCAGGCTGTGCTGAGAGATAGCCACTTCATTTCTTCAGCATAACAATCGAACCAAATGAGCGTGATTGCTGTAATCAAGACATTAACGGGATATAAGTGAGGGAAAGTTTGCAGGGAAAAGAAATATCCGCTCCCTGAGATGCTCAGCCAATACTTTGTAATGAATAACTCATATGAGACTTTTTGCCACTTTTTCTTTGTGAATCATCCCTATATGGATTGAAATTTTCTCTAGTGCATTAGTTAACTAACAGTACTAATCTTGGCATTGTATAATTCCTCTCCTGTACCTGATTCACAGTCAGCTGATTATGACTATCTGTTGTTCAGTATTTCAATTACTCAGGTAATTTTGCATTCCTGAATTATTGATTGTCTATTGATGCTCATAACAATTTTAATTTTTACTTTCTATAAATATTCTCCAGTCTTTGTGTACAACCACATTATTGGATATTTTTGCAAAGAAATACATTTGGTAAAATATTAATGGAAAAAATACCCAGAAGACATACCTTCATTAAAAATTCTGGGCATAGTCTTTGCCACATACAGAACAGTATTTTAAAGGAAAATTCAAGTTACATGGCTTTAAAAGTTTGGAAATGCCAGATTAGTGACTATGTGAGAATTATATATCTAGTTTTCTACTGTGTCTTTCCTTCAGCCCTTTTTTGTTCATTTTTATGGTTTCGTATAGTTCGGAATTTTTTTATTCTTCTTCTTTTGCATTATCCTTATTTTTGTTTTCCTAACTCAAGCAATATTTATTACATTTGAAAACATTAGACAACTGACCAGGTCACATTCTCTTAATTTTGTCCATTTTTTGACTTATGGTTGCCAAAACTTTTCAGCCATCAGGAAAAAACATTACTCAACAATTACTAGTCCTATAGATACTGTGATGCACATATAGTTAAGAATAGAACCTTGAGTTGAAATTAATAATTTAATCAACGAAGGAAACGTGTAGCAATGAAGCATATAGACTCATTTTATCTAGAAATATTGGTAAAACATGACTATGAAAGAAGATGAAGATCAAAAGATCATGTAGAAAAATAAAATTAAATCTAACAGAGTTTAAAAATGAATGGAACATTTGGCAATTCAGTTGCAATAATTCTTGTACAGAAGATTTCCTGGAATATTACATACAGGACATTTTTCACCAAATTGTCCAACCATATATGCAAAATGTGCATTTCCGTGTGCAAACTGAATTTGCAGAACAAGTATTAACTCATAGGAAACTGCAAATTCCTATATCTGTGCACTGAACTATCTATATTATTACTGTAAACTTTCATCTTCTACATGGAATTGCCTCTGTTTTTTAGTGTACTATACAAAAATGTTCATTTTAGATGTCTGTGGGAAAACTTCTCCCTGGATATATTTTGGAAGAGATCAAATTATATCTTGGTTAACCGCATAGTTTTTGCAATCATCTACATGCAAAAAAAATGAAGATAACTTAATATGCCCGTGCTTCTAAAAAAAGGCTATCAGCTGCTGCTGTCAAAAAAGAAAGAAAAAAATCATAGGAATACAAGAGCGGTAAATGTGTTATGTTGTCATGACAACTGCCATTTCTAGTCTGGAGAGCTGAGAGAGAAAACATGCACGCACAGAGGAATAAGAGAGGAAACTTTATAAGATGTCCAGGCCAAAATTAGAGCTGAACCAAACTGTCTCAAATATTCCCAAGGAAAGATGAAAAGCATTTGTTGTATTTATTGATTGATACTGAAAAATGCTAAGAAACACGCAAGTGCAACGGAAGAATCACTGTCCTGAAATGTTAAGCACTTGTGGAATGTTAGAAAGGAAAGATAACAGTGGTGTTAGAAGAAGGAAACCTGACTGCAAGTTTCCATGACTCTAGGTTTCTGGAAAGCATAAGCAGTGTGTTATTTAAGCTTAATTAAGTCATGGACACAGTGACGACATCTTTACCTAACATCATGTTTCTTAGGATAAACACCTTTCTTACGTTTCTAGAACTTGGCTTTATTATGAGTGCAGTTTGTGATGTGCACTGGGTTTGATTGATCATCCAGGAAAGGATATGGCAGCCACGGCTGGGGTTTATCCTTTGACTTGTTTCACTTAGGTAGACTAACAAGGAACTAAAACTTTCGACGCCACTGTTCTCAGAGTTACCTGAACTCATAGACATTCCCGCCCCATGCCTGCCAGGGAAGTCTTCTCAAAGTCACAACACTCAGTCAGGTTAAGCAATATCCTATTGATCACATCTCATTCTGTGAAAGAAAAATGAAGATAAAGTCTGAGATAAAGGGATATTTTTTTCCCCCTAAGTCATTGAGTCTATTATTCATACTTGGTAAGCTTAGATTGTAAAGCTCAAGCAAAAGAAGCAGAGACAAAGCTCAAAAATTGGATATATGTCAAACAAGCCATATGAGGACAATACATGCCACAATCAACACTGGAGCTTCATGGTTTGGTGACATTTATTCTTGTAACTGTGCAAAAATAATAGAAAATTATACAACAAAATTATCCAGAATAAGACAATGTACTTTAAAATACTTTAAAATTGACTTCTGTGCATTTGCATTATTGCTGAGCCAGATCTCTTGCAAAGAGAAGTAAACTGAATGCACATTACTATATACCTTATTTTTCACCCACTCCCAAAAATGTTATCGGAAAGATCTTTATTCTGCTTGTGCAATTTAGACATTTTCCATGAAATTCCATCTATTTTTTCAAATTGTTCCTGAAACAAAACATTTCCCTGGGCTGAAGCTGGCCTTATTGATGAGGAAAGGAGAATGCTGGTGATATTAATAAATAAGCAGAGGACCTCTGGAAGCAGCAGAGAGCCAGGAAATCACTGAAATTTGTTTTAGGATCCAGAAGACAATTAGAGCATTGATAATAATAAAAGATTCATAAGCAGCAAGGTCTATAAAAGGCTTTGCAGATACTTTCAAAGTGAAAGGAAGAAAAAATAAAAACAGATTCATTACTTAATAGAACAGGAAATTAAGTAATGAATGATGCAAGCTTATTTTCTCAGTGAATTCCCTGATTCAATTTTTACACAAAGACAGTCAGATGCAACCAGATGCTTAATACAATTATACTAACAGTGCACAGGTGTGCAGATCAGAGTAGGAGAAAAGAATAGATAATTTCAGTGTATTACAAAATTTATGGTAGGGGGTATTCTAGTCTTCAGTGCCTGATGAAAATCATTAGGAAGGTTAGTTAAAACAAACTTTTAACAGTATTTTATTGTTGTTGTTGTTATCGGAGGAGAAGGAGGGTCCAGGAGTCTAGAAAAAGAGTTTTTTTACTAAAAAAAAAATATAGAGTGGGATAAAGAATGAAGATGATTCAGAATAACTTTATTGACAGGAAATAGAATTAAATGTTTTATAAAAAATAATATATAAGTATGTAGTAGATAGTAAGTAGTAATTTAAGGAGCAAACAGTCTGTTTGAGAAATAACTTCTCCAAGAAAATCAAACATTCCTTTCAGCATGGTTACTAATACAAACATAAACATAGATGCAGTATTGTCTTAACAGCTCACAGAATTAGGAAATATTGTTTGGGTAAGAAAATATAGTTTGGGAAAAATTGTCATGAAATGTACACACACTTTGCTGTAAAATTCTGCTTAGATCTAACTGTAATGGCTTTCTGTCAAACAGGAAGGCAAATAAAATCACTTATAGTCTTTTCTGTGCTCAGGTTTGTGCAGCTATTTCCATTAATGATTCAGCTGATAAAAAGGATAATATAATTAAAAAATACATAGATGACTCTGAAGAAGAACAGACTACGAACTTATGAGAAGACAGGATCAGATTCAAAATAATGTTGGTAAGTTGAAGAAATAGTCTAAAATCAAGGACAGAAAATTAGATAAAGACAAGGGTAAAGTCTATAAGAAAGACAGACAAAACGCATAATTACAAATCAGGGAAATCAGGGCTCATTGGCAGCATTGCAGAAAAAGTATGGTGAGTTATAGTGAATTGCAAACCAAATGTAAATCACCAGCATGAAACAGTTACAAAATCTGCCAAGTGTCATTCTGGGATATGTTACAGATTTACAAGGCACAGAAAATAACTCTTTCATTAAACTCAGATGAAGTTTTGCCTAGAATAATAGCTGGTTTAGAAGCACGATTTTGGGGATCTTTAAAAAAAAATCAAGAAGTCAGAAAGAAGAAGTGGATTCAAATTGAAGTTTGCAGGAGTGATATTTTAAAGATCTGGTTTAAGTCCAACAAAAGGAAGATGAAGAGCCATGTCTACGTGTAGCCCGTTTTCCGATATGGTTACTGAGCAAAGGGAAGAAGAAACTGGCTCAATTTTCAGAAATATTTAAAATCAGAAAGTAGAACATATATCTGTCTGTCAGCACAGTTAAGTTCTGGAAAAAGGGAGCTTGGGTGGGGGGCTCTGGAATCTCCATCTTTACAAAACAAGAAGAAGAAGAAGAAGAAGAAGAAGAAGAAGAAGAAATAATCACCAGTCAAGACAAGCATGCTGCTGCCATACACATCAGAGCTGAGAGAAGAAGATGGCCTGGATGGTTCTCTTCAGGGAGTGAATCTCTAATTCCAGGTGAGCCAAGACCCTGTTCTGTTTCACAGTAGTTCAAAGAAATAATCCACTTCTCAGGTGTGTGACCACAGACCTCCCACCAAAGGGCAGGAAGTAATAGTTCTCCATGTCATTGTGGTGGCACTGGGCACAGAATGTCACTTTCTCATTAGTGTAGGTATTTCCATAATGGAGACTGCCAAAAAAGGCACACTAAAAATTAGTCGGGTGTTCAGATTTACTGATTTATTGGAACAGAATAAAGCTCTGATTCATGAAGATACTTAAACAGTGTGTGACTTGTACCTTTGAGTCATCTTTCAAACTTGGAAAGTTTTATTATAATTACATGTGTAGAATACAGTTACTTCCATTAGGGTCTGGTACCTCCCAAAATTAATGGTAGAACTCTCTTGCCTTTTGTATGCAAAATCAGAAGAGGCAGAACTTCAGAAAACTCTTTTCAAGAAATTATCGTTGTCAGGGAGCTTGACTAGATTGCCAGAAGTGTCTCTGTCCACTTCTTAGACTTTTTGTATGCCCATGTGCTGTGTTCATATGGGTATGTATGTGTCCGTACCGGCCAACTCCACTTTCCCACACCCCAACTCTCTATGTACAGTTTTTCCTTCGTACTCAAACTCAAAAAGCTTGATACTCTACTGTAACAAAACCCCCAAGGATTTTGTCGTATAATACAATGACAAATATTTTAAAAACTGGAAAAGAACCAAATAGTTCTCACACATTCCAAGTTAAACAAACACATTTCTTCCATCTATTGGGTTTCATTTCTCACTGCTTTAATTCTTGCTTAATCATTTGTCCCTTTTAATTTGGTAGGGTTTGATGTCTACTTTGAACCAGTGTAAAGACAACACCCATGGAAAATATATTCTACAGACAGGAGACCAGGTGAAGTGTCTTAAAAATAACATGGTTTAGGATACTGAATGTGCTGCAAGGAACCAAAGCACGAATCTGCTTAGAGTTAGAAAGGTTTGTTTATATATTTGAACACAAAATGAAATTCTAACTTCAAGTTATATCCTGTGAGATCAATGATAATTTTGTTTGCTTTGCAAGGATAAAGATCTCCTCTCTTTTAACATTCCTTCCTTTTCATCTTTACTGCATGGAGTAAATTGAGTGTCTCTGTGTATTGCTTTTGGGGGTACCTGCCAGCAAATAAAAGAGTCGATGCAAGTACACACTCTGAAGTATTCTGTAACACATAAGGCTTACTGATGATTATATGTCATAAAATTCAACCCACTTCCTAAGTACATAAAATCGCTAGGTTTTTAAATACATGACAATTAAAAAATATAAAGAACATCATTTACTGGTCATAAGGAGGAAGAACAAGAAAGGATAACAGTTCACTGATTCACTGTGAATGCACATACCTATTAAATAATCCTGATGATTGTAAAAAGCAGCCACATAATTTCCACCCAGTTACAAAAATAGAATAAATTGGAGGTTTCTAAAGGATAAAATGAAAGAATAAAGTATTTAAATTTGTGACTCATACAGGACAGTAATGCAAACAATCCTTAAAAATAGTTATTTTTAGCAGGACACATACATTAGCATTCAAAAATAAGTATCTGACACAGAGACATCATGTGAATAGAGGGGTTGACCGTACTTTTCACTGGTCTGACAAATTTTTGATAATTTGAGAGATCAGGAGAATTAGACAGTGGCTTGACAGCTCTCTCATGAGGTTTTAGGAGATAAATAGTATGTCACACATATTTGAGTTGCATAATTACCAACGTATGGATAAAGTAGTACAGAGAAGATGTGTCCCATGCAGCAAAATGAGTGCAGGGATCAACAGCTCCTACTTATGGAGCCTGTTTTGGAACCAATCAGGAGTTTCAGTGTGATGCAAACTCTGTGAGTGCAGCCACGGTGCTCTGAGAAGTGAGTTTCTGCCCATGTCCATAGTATTGCACTTTGAGGGTGGGTATGCTGGCTTGATGGTGCCTAAATCAAGTTCAGGGGTTTGGTCCTAATCTTTAAAGTTCTCCAGAAATGTCTCCCAAAGCAATCAGCAAACAGATCACATGGTCTGAGTATTACCTCCCATACTAGCTCCTGTCCTCTCCTGTGATGGCACTGTTGAAATAACCAGAAAAAAATGCAGGTCTAAGACAGGAGAATTAACCTTTAGTGCTTTTAGAGATGTAGAGAGCCACAGACTTCATGGATGTCTGAACAAACATAAAAGACACTGTATTGCTCACTTGGCAATACAAATTCCTTCAGTACAAATGGATGAAGAAACATATAATCATCTCTTATGAGGAGAGACTGAAAGAGCTGGGTCTGCTTAGCCGGGAGAAGAGAAGACTGAGAGGGGATCTCATCAATGCTTACAAGTGTCTAAAGGGTTGGTGTCAAGAGGACGGAGTCAAATTCTTCTCAGTGGTGCGCAGTGACAGGACAAGGAGCAAGAGACACAAACTGGAACACAGGAAATTCCATCTCAATGTGAGGAAAAGCTTCTTTACTTGGAGGGTGAGAGAGCACTGGAACAGGATGCCCAGAGAGGTTGTGCGGTATCCTTCTCTGGAGATATTCAAAACCAACCTAGATGTGTTCCTGTCTAGCGTGCTCTGGGTGAACCTTCTTTGGCAGGGGTTGGACTAGATGATCTCCAGAGGTCTCCCTTCCAACCCCTAACATTCTATGATTCTGTTATATGGGGACAAAGCCTACAGAATTATGGTGAGTAGACAGAAAGACGAGATCAGAAAACTTTTATTTTATTCAGATCAAAATCAGAAGGCCTGGAAATGTAGAATGAAGAACTATTGTTATAACATTTTAAGAGATTCATCATCCACAATTCACATAGATTTATTGGGTTCAGCAATTGTAAACAGCTTTTATCAGAGTAATTTTGATGTTAAACACAGTTTATTAAAGATGTGGAGATGGCTGAGAAAAAAATTAACAGTCCCATAGTAAAAGCAATTACATCAGAATTCTATAAATTCTCAGTGTGAATGTTCTGTAGGCAGAAAGTACATTTATGACTAGGAGTAGAATGACATCTATTTGGTGCTGTGAAATGTGTTTTTATTTGTTGGAGTCTTGTGTGGGAAGTAGATACCTAAAAAATTTTTGATTTTGACCATATTATGCAGTTGATACATATAAGTTGCGGGATTTCTTGTAGGATTATTTTTGAGGATGAATAATTGCATAGTATGTTCTAGTGATATCATATAATGAAAACAAAGCCCTTGATTCTTTTTTTTTTTTGGTAGTGAATAATTTGCTATATTACCTTTTATTTGAGATTAAAAACTTTAGGTGCAAGTTAATATTTGGCTACTAATATTATAAAAACACTGAGAAGAACTGTATCTCCAAACTAGAATTTAGCTTGGTCGGTGAAAACTAAGATGGATTTTACGTGCAGAATTTTAGCAAATAAAAGGTGGCTTTTTCTTTAGCTATCAGAAAGTTCTAGAGAACAAAATGCAATGCTGTTCTCATTGTTTTTATAATTATCTTCAGAACTTCGCATAATTTTTAAATTATGGGGTCTAAAGCCCCATTCACTTAATGAAATTTGGATCAATATGCATCAGCACCATAGTAACTGGTGGTCTAGTCAAAGAACTGAAAATATGTTTTAATGTGTGGCAATCAAACACAAGATGATCAGTTAAAACAGCTCCCTGTCTGAATTCTGTAACTGATTTTTAAAAAAAACAACTCTGCATAACTTTTTCTCACTTCTCAGAGCCCAATGTAGCTACATTTCAGTATCAGAAGTCTTTACTGCCTAGCATGACACAAACAAAAAAGATTTTTGAAAGGAGGAATTTTGCACTGGATCCTCAGTTGTATGAGTGGGATAAGAAGAATTCTTCCAATACATATTGCATGACAGTGAAGTCTCATTTCATTCTTCCCCAGAGCCAGAAACCTATTGAAGTCTTCGGAGTTTTGTCAGTTCATATTGGTTGTGACTTAAGGATTTAATGTAGAGACTTCTGACTGTAAGAATGCATGGTGATCCCAAACACATTAGCATATGGTGGGTGCTTAAATTTAAGCCTTTTTTAAGGTACTGAGAGTTAGACATCGAAAAGTTGAAGAAGAAAAAGCCAATTTAATCACACACTGGACTGTAGTCTGTCTATCAAAAGTTTTGTGTTAAGGGTCATTCTGCTTGTTTCGTGAAAAGAAAGGAGAAAGGGCCACAGGAGAAATCTAACAGAATTTAAGTATACTGCCTTTCCATTAAGTATTTCAGTGCCAGTTTCTTGTCCAAAAGAGCAGAGCAGTGTGAAATGGGAAGCTCTGATTTTTTATGTAAGGAAATATTGTATGGTTTGTTTCCATTATTGTTCCAATTCAGCCAGTCTTCATTAGAGAGCAGCCCCATTGATATCTGTGGGAAATTATATAATAACTCCTTTGTATGCCTTCTCTTAAATGTTAAAAGTAATTATCCTGTCCCTTCACAAAGCATTCTACCATTATTCAGAAGAGATCTCAAGAAGTCATGGCCTTATCATAGAATGAACTATGTTTTGTGCACAGCATACCTATTATCTGTGAGAAAAAAGGTATAATTTGTCCTTTTGCCTAGGGCTTTCTGGCATATATTGCACAGCACAAACTCTGAGGGAATAACTTCATTTGTAACACTCCATTTTGCCATCAAAACAGAGAAAGAAAAAGAAACGGATGGGGTAAAATCCATCTAATCCACAACTACTCCCTCATTACAGCATAGAATGCATTCAAACCCCTCCTAAGTATAACAACAACATCTTCATTCAAGACAAAAGGTTTTCTTATTATTAATATTTATGTTCTTCTCCAATACAATTTTCTCTGCTGACCTGATCTCAATAGCACACACTGCTTGATCCACAATGAGATCCCCACTATGAGCATATAAAACTGCCTTTCTGAGCTCTCCTCTGCCTCCCTGCTCCTGATAGACCTAACTCCTGCTCCAAACTGCTGCAGGCAGGTGACTATGCCTCATTCAGTGTTGTAATTTGTAAGGAGATTTTAGCTGACAGAAGAAAATGCAGACACTATCTGCAGTGGTGGGTAGTGGTTAGGCTCACGCTCCAGTGCTCAGCAGACTACCTTCAGAGTTTTTCCAAACAACTGGTTGAAGAGCATCAGTGTGGAATGACATCTAACAATGATCTGATTTTCACTGTGCATCTGTGACATCCTTATTATCTCTCTTAAATAACCTCACCAAAAAGTTTACAGAAAACTCTCCATGAAAACTCAAGGTAAAGATCCACGTGCCTTGCTTCAGTTTCGAAATGAAAGTTCTATCACCTTTCATGTGACACAGAGAAGCATGAGCAGGTGGTAGCAAAAGACAAAAAAAAAATAAATGCATACAGCACTTGGTCTCCAAGCTGAGCTCTGGCAGCCTCCCAATGTCCAGATATCAAAGGCAAAGACAGTTCAAACTATTTCATCAACTTAACAACTACAAGAAACACACTGAATAAAGATGAGCCTTCATATTCAGACTCTTTCAAAATAAAAACAGAAAATCAAAGGAATTTAGACATCAGGAAAAAGTTACAGTTAAGACAGTGAAGCAGTGGCTTGGACTGCCCAGGAAGGTTGGGGATCCTCCATTGCCAGAGGACTGCCAGGCTAGGTAAGTACACAAGAGCACAGATGGGTGTTGTACAGTTCATGGCAGGACATAACTTCTCTTTCAGTCTTATTTTGTGAGATTTTTTTGGTATGACTTCAACCCATGCAATGCTTGCATTTTCTAGACAGCTGCTCAGCAAAGTGCTCTGAAAAAAGCTGTGAACCCACAGGACTACAGATCAGATACTGTCACAGCAAGCACTTTCCACAATTTTACTTAAACTGTGATTTTCCCAGGAGAAATGATTCCCAAGAAACATTTCTTTTGAACAGACTATCATGTAATAGATGTAAACGATAAAAAACTTGCTACAGTTGTTCCTAAAAATGCCCACAGACGTTGTGTGTGATACCTTCTGTGATCGCTGGCAAAATGTTCTGTTTCTAAAGAAAACCAAAGCCATAAAATCTGCATATAGCAAAAAAAGCTTTGACATGATAGATTTCCAGCAGAGAAGCCTGATGTCAAGAGATTTTACTTTCTAATCAATAGAAAAATACCTCAGGGACTAGGAATATGGCCTTTCTACAGCTTATTTTGTTTTCAGTCTATAGACAGCGTACAAAGTGGGACAGAGCTCAGGTTAGCATGACCTCCATGAAACCAGTGAAAAAGGAAAAGCTAGTGTTGGCAATTGAAAAGTCATATTCTGGTATGTTTTGAGGTCATCTGCTTTATTAGCAGAAAACACATATGTGTGACTTTTATGAAGGGGTTCTGTAAGATGCTTTGCCAAAATTTTTGGTACATATTAATATACGGAAAAGGTGGTTCCAGTTCAGGAGTCTTAACCAGTGGGACAGGAGAAGGGGCAGTCTTGGATTTAAGGCATGTCAGAGCCTTCATCAGGCACAGGGGAGTCCTGGAGTAGAAAAGCAAACTTTTCCTAGGTTCCTTCCTCTCCACTACTGTCTGGCTGTCTCTGCCTGGGGAATATTTCTTAGGAATAAAGTCTGTCCTTATCTATGGAACCATTGCCATGAGGAGCCTGAGGAGTCTAAAAATCATCCACAGTTAATAATGGCAGTTAATGTTCACAATTTTTGCACCCTATTCCTACAGGTTATGTTCTTTCAACTATTGCAAAATCTTTTTTTGTGAAGATTCTTCTTCAACACAGTTGACTTCAGATCTGAAGAGGTTGTTTGTTTCTATTTTCTTTATTTTTCTCTTTTTCTCAGTGATCAGGGTATATGTTGTTTTAAGTATATCATCAAAGTTCGTATTCCATCAAGTTTTTCTCTGTTCTTCCTTCCCCCGTGTCTGAACAGAAATCCTACATTTTTAAGATTAGAGTCTAATCCTTATACTCCTGAAACTGATCATTATGACAGCCGATGTCAAATATAATTTCTTTTCCGCTAGTCTGGCAGCAGGTATTTGGACAATGTTAACAACTCCCTCAACAGTGCTTTTATATCTGTAGCCTCCACACCTAAATATTTGCACTTTCAAAAATCTCAGTGACTGGATCATTTTCAAAACTTCCTGAGGCAGCTTAAATACACTGATGTTTCCCAGACTCAGTGGCTATATTCCCAATACAGTGGCTACAGATGGGCTCCTTAGTATATGCATGATGTAGAAATGGGACTGTTGCTCATTTACCGTAAGTTTTTATGCCGGTATAGTATTTGTTCTTTCCCCTCTGGAGTTTCTCCAAAGCACTCCTGGCTTTGAACAAACTGTGATTTATTGTATCATGGAGAAGAACCTCACATGGCAGCTCAAGACAATTGGGAAATAAATAATAAATTACAAATTACAAAGCTTCGCTTTTAAAAAAAATTGCATTTGAAAAGGACTAAAGTGCTTCATTATAAAAGTACTTAACAAGCATACAAAAAAATTTGGTGTGTCTGGCAAAACAAAATTGGTAACTTTGCTAATTATGTCTGCCTACCAGGCAGTGGGCTTTAGTATATCCTAAACCATTTCAGAAGGATGGCCTCTATTCCTAATAACTTATAGCTGAAGGAAAAGTGGACAGACAAGCAGACAGAGAGCAAAGGAAGAAAGATTTTAAGTAGACAGAATCCTTAACAATGATTTTGTTTAGGGTGAGACAGGCCAGAAAGACCTATATGGGAGAGAACAGAGAGAAAATTTTGTATATAAAGGCTATGCTGAGCAGTTATAATAATGCATAAAGAGCAATCTGATGTTCTGTAGTGTATTACCTTTAAACATAAAACCTTCATGTGGAAACAGTATGGCTTATTCTGTTTTCATGTAAGCTAGTTTCATGACAGCAAAAATCCTTCCACTGTAATAGAATTAATGAGGTTGTGTTATTGAAAGTAGGGTTTCGTGAGAAACAAGGAACCCATTAACAAAAGTAGGAGTAGTCTGCTGCAAGATGTGGTAAGAGCACTGAGTGTAAATTATAAACACTCTGGATCAACTGCATGTGTATTAGTTAAGCATTAGCAACACTAAATGTGGTTTATTAGCTTATTCTCACTGAAACAGAAGGTCTATGGAATATAATTATCCGGTAAAGTTAGGATTCTCTCCAAAAATGAAGAATAGAATGTAGAATATTTGTGTAGAATTTTACGTAGAATAAAATCAGAATTTTGCTACCATCTATAGCCATATTTTTCCTCCTCTGTATATCTCTAGGGATGCTGATACTGAATACAGCCACAGAGAGTAATACACTGTAGTCTGGAAACTGGCCAGTGAATAGGAAGAGAGTATGGTCAGAGACTTTTACAGTCAATGAGACATCAGAGGAAAACTAGAAAGCCAGTGAGCCTGGAATCCTTCTCTCTCAAGGAGAGGAATTGTGCTGCTGCAAAAGGGTAGAACTGTCTTTAAGAAATTCATTATTATTTCCATCAATTAACCAAATTCTGAATAATCTGAATAATTTTTCTGTCAATACCACTATTTCTCCTTACTTGGTAGAGGGGGTTATTTCTTGTTACATGATTTTAGCCACTTATCTGATAAATATCTTGTGAAAATGACAGCTACGGAAATGTTTTCTCACATGTTTTGATCCCCAAGGATTTGAGCCCAGAGCTATCCCTATGTTATTCCACTCCCACCCAGCTGAAGACAGACAGAAGTGACAAACAGAAAAAGAAAGGACTTTTAATGGAGCTGAACGATCTATTGAGACATAGGGGAAAACACTCACCCACGCGATGACATGAAGAGTACTTTTCTTTAATGTAAGGAAAGTGTAGACAAATCAATCTGCTCACGGCTGCAGGAGGCTTAGGGAAAGGCTTTTTAGCAATTCAATATAATTTAGAAAATATCCAAAGCCTGCTTTAAATGGTTTATATTTTCACTGTGGTAACAGAGTGTTCCAGAGCAGAAGGATCTTCAATTCACCACTGGAGCACTTCCCTTGCTTGCACTCTTATGATCTTACCTCTACTGTGATAACATTGTCATTCAGAGCACTTTAGTTAAAGGCATGCTGGGTGCTACCTTTCCTTGTTGTGACAAACATTTTACCTTAATGTGTCACATCAGATATAGGCCCCGCTCAGAGGTACAACAAATTAGTTAATCTAAGTTTAGAGACCTTCCTTTCTCATAGCCTATATGCAGCCTTCCTACATCACCATCCATGCAGGATACACATGCATCCTGCATCCATTGATTTGATGTTCTTCCCTTAGGCTACGGAAAGCAGAATTTTGCCTTTCCTGACTCAGGATACCAGTGTAAGTGAATCAAAGTCAACAGGTATGTGATGTTTCCAGAAGGAGATGGTGATAGGACGAGCCACTGCTCTGTTTTATAAGTGCAAGAGGTAGCCGTTCAGGCAATAAAAATTCACTCCAAACTTATTTCTCACACTGGATCTCATCCAGCTTTTCCCAACCATTAATTTTCTTATGTAAATATTGCTAAAGCATATACGTAAAATACGTTTTTATAAATAAGATCGGCAAGTTTTTATAATTTAATAGATAAAATGGCTTCTTGTCACAAAGAACAAGGTGTCAAATTGTGATGTATTAATATCTTTATCGGTTCTTTTTCCCTTGTCAGCACAGTGAAATATTTGACTTATTTAAATGACAACTTAAAATAACTGATTAAAAATGCCCTGAGATTTCACACCTATGAAAAAAGGTTAAGGAGAGACAAAACAGTTCAGTCATACAAAAATATGGTCAGGGATTCTACAGAGCAGTCTGTTATTTTTCATTGCCAGACGGCTTAAAAATCTTTCCCGTACCCCCAGGTACACAGGGAAATCATCAGGAAGAAACAAAAATGATAAGCTGAGGTAAAAACAAGAGTAAAGAACCACTCTACTGTGGCAGGATTTCTAGCATATTTAGAGTTCAAGCACTGCCACACCAGTGCAGAAATTGGGTTTCCACTCAAGACCTGAAAAATATTTCTATCATACTGAAAATCTGAGCACAAAATAACAATGTTCTAGGCATTTTTTTAATTATTTTGAAATGAAAAACATTGATACTCAGATTGCAACCAACACACTGTATGTGTTTGTCCAGTTCACTGCAATCACTGATTCTGAAATCCATTTTTCTTCTCTCTCTGCTGTAGCTTGCCAGTTTGAAATGAAAGCTGCCCCTGTTGTCTGGCTCAGAGGTATGTAAATCCCAAGAAAGGATTTTTTTGTTTGTCTGTCCTAGTTGTAATCAGTGTTGTGCAATGGGAAGGTGGTGTTAGGAATGGATGATCTGCTTTTTGTTTTCCAAAAGATATAATCTAATGAAGGTTGTAGTAACCCTTTTAACTGTTTATAAATTGGCTGAAGTAACCAGATTTTTTGTTAATTTTTGCAAAGACTTCTCAGTAGAGAAGATTCCTCTTCTATGAGAAACAAAGCTTACGGTGGTCCTGATGTATTTTATTTGAATGACTTAACTTGCTGGGTAGATAAATATTTGCAGTCTTAAATGCTTAAAACTGGAAATGTGCCATCATCTTACAAAGAAATTAACAGGATGAATTATAGCTGGTTCTAGTGGACAAAAATTCAGTTTTGGGAAACCATTTTAATTGTGATTAACAGCTTGGTGGTACCAGTTAAATGTCGCAGGGCTAATCCTTCTAGTAGTTATAAGGCAATATTCACATTGTTTAACTTTGGCCATCTAAGTTAGGTACCTGAATAAGGTGTCTAGTCTCTTCAAGCTGCCCTGAAGCAAGGTGCATGAATGTAAGTGAAAATCCCCTGGAGGGTAATTCAGAGAGTCTGAAGTTGAAGCATTCCAGCCCATTCCAGAGAGAGACTGGAATTAGGTGTCTAAATTAAGCAGAGTTAATACGCCATCCTTGCAACTTGCCGGTGACTAGATGGGGAGAAGCCTGTATTACTGTAATGCTTGCTTTCCTTAGAGTGTAACAAGGTCTATGGAGCCCTCTGTCCTTTTTGCTCCAACAGGGCAGCTGCGGCTGCTGTTGCTGATGCTTCTGCTGCTTCTGAATGCAGTGCAGGATTTGGAGCCCACTGTAGGTGACAGGGCACTGTAAGAGGTGCTCCAAGCTACTCCAGGACTGAAATTACTATGGATTATTTATGCCAGACCCATTTAAATGCCTGGCAGAAGACAAAAATACAGTAGAGAGAAAATTGCCGGTTCAGTGAAGAATCTAAAAATTTACTTAAAAAAAAAAAATATGAAAAAAACCTAAAAAGTCCTTCAAGGGGGTCCGGTCAAGTCATAAAATAATATTATCCTGAAAGTCTGAAGCTTTTAATATTACAGGAATTATAAATTATGAAATGCAGCAGTCAAGAGATTTCCAGACATTTCCCTGCTGATATATAATCTTCTATCACTCATTGTCACCTTTTGTTTATATCATCCTCTGCACCACAGAATTGGCTTCAGCCCGTAACAGTTAATGCGTTAAGTGTTTTTTTTACCTTAAGATTCAGCATTGTTGTAATCAAAATGTAACAGAAAAATTGTGGTGTAAGTGAGACATTTTAGCTGTAGTTGATCTCAACACAGCTTTAGCATTTCACCCATTTTGCAACAGAAGGATACATTAAGCAAAAGGAAGAAAACCTAAGCTTTTATGGTGACTAGCAAATTTACACTACTTGCAAATTTACACTACCTAACTAGCAGAGTAAAATATTAGCATGTACATATTTCTGAATTTTCTGTTTTAGATTACAGCTGATGTGAACTGGAATCAGTTCTTTAGCATCGTTTATATCATTGAGGGATCTCCTTATGCTTCTTTTGGGTCGTCTTCTGTTTCTTTAACAGAGTTTTCACTATCATTTTTTTACCCAAATAAGAACAGTCTAACAAATCCTTGTTTGGTCACCTAATGTAAATGCAACTGTTCTTTTCATCTGTCCTACTAGCCATTATATAAATGACAGAAATGTATGGTGATGATTTTAAGTCTGAAATTTTCTGTCTCCCTTGGGCAGTAAATAAGTCAAAATGTTGAAGCAATTTAGATCAAACGATCTAAACAATATTTTAATAACCACCTACTCACTTACAGACAAATAAGTTCCATTTCCTTCTCTTCTTCCCCTCTCCATCTACTTCAAAGTAAAATAAAGTGGTAGTGCAGTCTATTATTTTCTGGGTTTGCCTTTGTTTAGTAAGTTCTATCTTTATCAACCCTCCTAAAACCTAGGTACCACCTAGCCTGACTACTAGCCTGTTTCATGGCCAACCCTATTGTATGATGTTTAGTGGGAGTTCATTAGAAGGACACAGGCAATGTAGAAATGACAGTTTTATGACTCTAAACTTCAGTCCAACCTATTTTGTGACTATTCTTGTACTGGTTTAGTAACAATGATGCTCAAGGCAGGGAGAAAATATGTGAATTCTGCTTCTGGTTCTCCCTCAGTGCCTCTTATTCTTCAGTCAGTTCTTTGCCCTCCTAGGGGGAAAGTAGCCTCCAGTAGATGCCGTATGCATGTGTAAAACAGATTGAATTTCAGTCGGAACCTCCCTTCTGTTATACAGCTGCTCTTATACCTACAATTACTGCCACTTCAGCTTGCTTGTTAACAGTTGCTTCATACAACAGCTCATAGACAAAAGAAGTTTGAGGAAACAGTCTTCTAAATACCTAAATTCTTTTCAGCTGGATTACCATGTGTGTTTAGGAAAAAAAGCTTTCAGCATTTGTTCTGGGAGGGCGAGGTTCAGGATGGCCCTTCAGTACTGCATCTGGGCATAAAATGTTACATATGAGAGAAAAACAACACTGTACTACAACTGCAACTAAACGTTACATCTGTATCTATGTTTCAAAACAGGTGCTATCTGCTTCAGCTTATTAGATCTGCTTGTATTCCTTTCTAAATTACCAAAGAGAAAATGCATTTTGTCTGAGGAGAGATAAAAATCTTTTAAACAATACAAACATGTAATCAAACAAAATTGACTCACTGAGTGACAGAGTAATATTCTGGAGATTTCGTGTGATCAATAATATTCTACTTCTTGTAACAGCAACTTTGGTAATGAGAAAAGGTCATCTTTAGTTCTTGTAGGCTTTTAGTCTTTATATGCCACTAGATAAGATGATAAAGTATAGACTTTTTACTTTGTCTTAAGATAAGGTTGACTCCTTATCCATTTGTTCACATATAGGATCTCGCACTATTGTATCACTAAGATGAGAAACAGAAGTGGCAAGTCTGATAGGCTGGTACTGCCTGGTCTTAAACACTCCTGTTTCTTGAAACGTGGTAATAGCACACTGCAAGTTACCACACCCAGATATCGCAACAGCACTAGACTGCTGGAGTGTGGATTTTGGAGAGAAGGACGAGCTGCCTTCAGCCCCTTTTCCACACTCACACGATGTCAAAGGCACCCCACAGCCCATACAGAGCAAGTCAAAAGGGCATTGTCAGTTATCTACTTTTGGCATCCACACACCTCGCAGCTCCTAGGTTTGGCTTATAGGTTATTAGTTCATTAATTATGTAGCTCATTAATTATTTAGCTCATAGGTTCGGAATGAGTGAAACTTGCCACTTACTTGTCTTAATGTGACCTATCGCAGGGTGTGTTGCTTGGGAGTGTTCCCACAGCTATTTTTTCTACAAAACGTTCATGGTTTTTCATCTAGTTTAGCAGTCTGACAGACTTGAATGAGTTCCAAAATTGTTTAGGTGTCCACAACTACCTATCGGTGCCTGTAAGTATCAGCATGCCATTGTGCAAAGCTGCTTTGATTCAAGACACTGCTCTTTTTACAGACACTGCCCATAACTACCTTTCAGCATCTGTTATGCTGCAATTTCTTCAGAAAGAGCAGAAATTTGTTGCTGTCTGGAGCTACAGTCAAGAGTCTGCATAAGAGTCTGCATCTAAACAATAAACAATGTTTCCTGATGCTGTCTGAAAATCTCAGCCTCTTCAGACAGCTTTACTTTGTTAATCTAGACTCTGAAGCATGTGTTTATATCTTTCTGATTTGGATGAAAATTTAAAAATTCAGTCAGTTATTGCAATAATTAAGTAATTTTTAGGGTATCTCAAACTGCATTTGAGCTTTGTTTAGCTATCAGAGGGCCATTTACTTACCTGCTTCTGTATCTGGTTTGGTCAGACTACACAGAGACATTCAGCAGAAAGCAGAAGTATTTTGTTGATTAGTCACACAATTAATTCTGCAAGAGAAAGCTGAAGTCATTCGTGCATTTGTTAGAGAGCAGGCCAAATAAAAAGTGCATTTCTAATTTCATATCCTACTTTTGGGAAAGTTCTGTTGATTAGTGGAAAGATGGAACATAAAGGTTTTCTACACCAGAAAGTACTATTATTTGACTGATTCTAAAGATCTTTTGATCTTTAAATTGGCAGATTAGACTTTTTTTTTTACTGAACTGCAGTGAAATTACAATTGCGATGACTTTGGGTGAAATCCCTTGGAAGAGTGAGATAAAACATAAAATTTGGAAAAATTACTAATCTGCATAATTAAATATAAAACGTGCAAAAAAGAACAAAGTAGAGAATAAATACTGCTTTTTCTTTGCCTTTTTGCCTTTTTTTTTTTTTATCAGTCCTTTGTTCAGGAAAAGGAGTAAGAAAGAAAGAATCAACAATACATGATAAACTAAAATGTCTGATCTACACTGTCACCTCTGGAGAGCACTTTACATAGCAGAAATGATCCAAAAGATGTCAAATCATCTGAATTTTTCCATAACCCTCAGTGATCTTTAGATAAGGCCTCAATGTTACACAAACTATCTCCCTTAGTATCAGAAGGATTTCAAGTAGTAAGACTTCAGATAGAAATCACTTTGAAATCACCATCAAAACTGTCATTTACTTCTAGGGAAAAATCTCACACCTGAAATGAGGTATATGAAAAAAAAAAAAAGAAGGTTACGTGTATTCTTCAGGTGTGTTTACCTCTGACTCCTCTTTCTGGACTAACATTCAGGTATTGTCTTCAACCAACTTTTTGCGTTTTCTCTAAGAATACATTTCTATCATTTCTGCCTAACTAATTTCAGCTGTCACCAGCATCAAGAGAGTACAATTGGTAAACAGCACAGAGATAATAACAGGCTTTCTGGGCAGTCCTCGGGAGGTCTGGTTTGACTGCTTTCAAACATCTGGGTGAGCAATTAAACAGAAAGCTAGCTAAAACTGATCAAGGTTATGTCCTTGCCAAGTCGCTTGTTTTACTTCAAAATAATCAAGGAATGGGAGGTGCCAGGGAGCGGCACGTGGTGGTGCCTCAGGAGGGGGTGAATCAAAGCCAACCTCCCACTGCCTGGGTTCTCACTGAGGAGTCCATCAACAGCCCCACTGACAGCAAGGGAGGAGCCAGAACCAGGGGCCACCCAGGAGATGGGGATGAAGAACACCACTCTGTGGCAGCTCTCAGGGAGGAGCTGAGGTGGTCCCTGAGACCAAGAGTTGCAGGAGGTGGAGCAGGTGATGCTGCAGTTATGGCATTTTGATACCTTCAGAGCCCTGACGGGGGGCTGTGAAAGCCTCTCCAGAAGACATGCATCCTATGCTAAATCTCAATGTAGAGAGTAAAGTGGATGTTAATGTGAACTATAGGATCTTGCCTTACATCCTTACAAAGAATCCCTACTTAATTGTGGAATGGGACCATAGGGAGCTTTGGTGTCAAAAGCAACTTCTGGAGAAACAGCCTTAGTTCATTGTAATAGCACTTAGTCACGTTGACCTAACTTCCCCAAAAGTGATGCCACTATTGATAAAAAAATCAGTTGTATACAGAGACCATGGAGAAATCTGGGATGTTGAAGAACATCGAGGTATATGGTGGTAAGAAATGTGCAGCATGAGCAGAGGAGTCCAGGCAGCAGAACAGGGAGAAATGCAGTGTGGATGGGAGCCTGTACTGAGAGGGATAAAAGGGGCCTGATGAGTATGGGACAGGGTCACCTGGAGCATCAGTAGCCTACTGTGTGTAGATCTGAGCTGGGTGGTTGTCTTGTGTCTCTCTTCCATGGCACGATCATTCCTTGATATAACCATAGAAGGCAAGCATCACTACCCTGTATGTCCTGCCTGAGGAAGAAAAAGCTAATGCAGCTTCCAGGCCATATGAGCTCTACCGTCCTGTGTGGTAGCAGGATGGACGCAGCCATCCAAAGGGCATCGGCTGCTCTAGGGGACAGAGAGAAATGATGATGAAGTCGTGAAGCTGTGACTGTTTTCCCTGTGGTAATGCTGTGTGCAGGACCAAGAGGACAATACTTGCCCTCAGGCTGTGCTGTTTTGCATACTTGCTGGTCTGGAGTAGGATGTTTGGTTATGCACAAGAAACCAGATGTGACCCTCTATCCTGACAGATGAAGAAACTTGATGTGGGTTGTGGACTTCGGGGTAGGGTGTGATGCTGCTTTCCAGAGGTATTAAGAAAAATACCTTAAAAAAAAACCCCTAAACAAACCAGAATGAGCCCACAGGGAAGGCTGAAGGGTGCACAGGACACATAAAGGCAATGGCAGATACATTGTAATTGTAAATTAGTAAGTTCTAAATTGTAAATCAGATGTGGACTGATCAGGACTTTTCTTGACCTGAAGGAGATCAAACCCACAGATACCTGTTTTTAGAAGCATTGTGACTGGTTGTGGCTTCACCTGATTGTGGCTTCACCTGGTTGCAGCTCCATCTAATTCTCAGGGTGGTGGATCCAAGGCATCTGTCCATATGCCTAATAGTTGGGCTTGAACATCCTAGTGAGACAGGCTTTCATTTTCTTTTGAGTGAACGGAAACAGGGTCAGGAGGGAGGGGTAGCTCTGTGCGTCATCCTCTGAAAGACCGGAGATGGAAGCTGTGTTTAAAAAATACCTTCCTAAACCAGATGTAGAAAGAGATAGTAATCAAATCACAGTGGAAAATAGGGATTTCATGGATATTTACAGTTTGGGTTATTTTATGCATTTTTGAGAGTATAATATTTAGTAGAAATTCTTTAGATTATTTTGGAAAAAAAAAAAAAGATTTATCCTTAGTAGAACTGGCTGATGTTTTCATGTTAAATGTTTTAAAAAAAAAAAAATCATTTGTATATGTATCTGTGTATGCACATATACGGATATGCACATATACGGATATTTACACACATTCTGAAATGGCAGAGGTCGCCTATGGACATTAAAAAGGACACTCATTAATTTACTGGAGGGAAGGCAGGTTTATGAACCAAGGGGTCATTTCAATCTCAAAAAATTGTTTGTTTTGGAAAAAATAAATTAACCCAAAATTCATTTTGTTGTTTTAAAATTATTCTCTACATAGAAATGACTGTGACTTGCAGTTTTCTTTCCTTCAGCTTTATTCTAAAATATTTAATATCTTTAAGAACACTGAGATCAAGAATAAAACATTTTCCCTGTTGCCAAATTATGTTTTCACCTTGCCTATCGCCAAAAAATTAAACTGTTTTTAATTCAACTGCCTCAGGGAAATCCTTCAGGACTGACAGAAACCAAAACAATTAAGCATTGGTAGAATTTAATTCTAGATGGAATTTAATGACATTTTCATCCTACCTCCCAAACAGTTGTTTTAAGGTTTACATTGTTGGATTTCACATGCATTTTAAAAACATAAAATTCAGTATATGTGACATAATCATTAAAATATGATGGTAAACATAGGGGCAAAAAAAATTGCCACAAATAGGTCTGAGAAAATAAAATATTAAAAACTAAAAAAATTATCTAAAATGTTCTTCAGTTTAAAGGGATCTTGATTTAGGCAAATGACTGACATCTCTTAAAAATTCACCAAGGTCATTCATTTACAGTCACTAATCTCTCCTGTACTTAAAGACCATTAATTTCTTAGCTACTTAAGGTATAATTCCTCACAAAATTTCATAATTAATTCATGCACACATTATTCCTTGTAATTTATCATACTTGAAGCTAATTAACTTATATGTTTCTGTAAGGCCCTTAGAGAAACAAGCGATGTGAAAGAATGGGGTTTTTTTAGCAAGGAATCAGATAAGTCAAAGTGATAATTTAATGAATGTTCTGATCCAGTTTTTAATCTCAATTATATCATGGTGAATAGCACTATTGAATAGCTGAGTGTATAATTGAAATCACAACCTGGTCTTCAACAGCAGCCACTCAGTATTTTAAGTAATGCCTTCTAGCACTGTGCGTTCACAAATGTTTATTGGGACCGCAAGGTCAACTAACTGTGGCAGTTTTAACATGTCAACCAACTCCAAAATGATGCTTCTTTGAGGACTAGAAAGAGATCTTCCTTTGTTATATCTTTTTCAGGTGCTTTTATTTTTAAATATTGTCCTGAATTAACGCTGCCAGAAACCATGTCATTTTGTTTTTCCAGATGAATCAGAGTAGGAAAGATTAGGGGAATGTCTATGATGATGGCCTTTATGGAAGAACTCAGTATTATCTACTCTTTTAAGTTAACCATAGGCAGAACTAACAATGATCATTCAGTTCAGTGGTTGACATAAAATATCTTGGGTTGAAATGATTGTAGAGAAATGAGTGAAAAAAACATTGGGTCAACCCACAACAGTTTGACCCAACTGAAATATTGTGACTTATTAAATAAGTGTTTTAATGTGCTTTTTCTTTTTAAATGAAAATTGATATTTTGAGAAGAAAAGTCAGTCTGATACATTAGCCAAGTATTTCCAAACCAAAAAAAATATTTTTATAAGATTGAAAATGAATATTTGAATTAATAGTTCCAGCAAATACTTTGATAGTTCTTAAACCTGAAACATCACCTGAAATGCCTTCCAAATTTAGAGGAGTTTTATAATTATTTATAATTCATTTGAAAGTTTTGTTGGCAAATTCAACAGTTAAAAATCCCTTTAATTTTCATTTTCTATCAGAGTACTTTTCATTACTATCAGAGTAAATATCTTTTTTTTTTTTCTTAAAATTTACCTGCATGTGGTTTAAAAATTAACCTGAGATTTTGCAGAGAACAAATAGCTTTTGTTGTTTTAAAAATTGTTTTTATCTCTCTTCGTTAGAGAGAAAAGCTCGAATACATGAATTATAAAGTGACCACGAGCAGAATAAAAAGAGAAAAGGTGTTGACTACAATATTAGATCTAGAAATCACTGCTTGTAACATTAGACAGTTGACACATGGTTTGAACATTTGCAGTTGACCCTGAGTTGTAGCAAAGCGGAGAGCAGTAATCAGTGGCAGTAGATGTACCCTGGCACTCTGCAAAGACAATTCTCAGATTCCTCCAAAAACTCAGAGAAAAGATTTCTGCTGAGCAGAACTTTTCTCAATTTTTATTTAAAATATAATGCCTAACTGCCTCTCTGACAGTACTTTCACTTTTCATGTGAATTTCTAGGTCAGACTTACAGACAGAAAAGAGATCTTGGACAATTTAGTTTTGCTTCAGATGCCTATCAGCATGTCTGAGTGCCTGGTCTTTGAGTATGTGAACAATTTCAAGTGCATGCTACACTAGTTAGGAACTGTGTCAATCTCCCAGGCTGATTTATTGAGTAAGGCCCTCAGCTGTAGCCTGGCCCTATTTGCATGCATAAAAAGGCTAAAGCAGCACGCAGAGGCTTCCAAAAAAACATTATTTACTCAGGGCTGTCACCTCTGCAGCACAGGCAGCGTGGGAGATAAGCTCACAGGAGCCTCTCTCAAGCTCTGCTCCAGGTGTTGTGCCAGGGTGGAAGGTGTGCAGGGGGGCAAAGCCTCAGCTCAGGATACTGTCGCCGTTTAAATGGCCTTGTGGTGAACTCATGGATACGTCAGTGAAGTCAGGCAGGCCTGAATGTAGGGTAAAGAGGGGAAAAAAGAGATGGAAGCCCTCTAGATACCAGAGCAACCCAGAAGTGGCAGTGCACAGAAGTGGCTGAAAGTCTTCTTCATTGCTCCACCTCAGTGCTGGGGGCTTTAAAAGATATGTCTCTGAATCACACTCATTCTGCTTAAGTATGGAGAAGAATTTTATCTTTTTTTCCCCAGAGGACATGGACTTTGCTACATATCCAGCTGCTGAAGAGAATACAAGTCTAGAATAGAAGCAGAACAGCCTGGGGTTGTTTTTTTCCACTGAGGGAGTTTTTCTGATGCGTGACATCTTCATAAAACACATGTTACTATCAAAATTTTTTATCAATTGTATTTAAAAAAAAAAACAAACACAAACAAACTGAAAAAGATGGCAGGAATGTGTTTGTAATCTCATCTTTCTACTATATATCCATGTTCTAGTTTCACATTGAGGATAATTTACAGGTCCCTCAAGGAATCAATTCACTTCACATCATATACAGTTTATCAAGTTCTCTTTGAAATACGTCAGTGGCATAAATGCTTAATGTTTAACTTCTGTCCTAATTCATAGTGATTCCTTATAATGCAAACTGGATTCATTAATTGACTACTATTTCTTGTGCAAAAATCATCTATACAACTTCTGCATGCCTTCCAAGAACCAATTATGTGGATATATGTAAGTCTTTCTTACAAAACACAGGGTTTAAAGTAAGCTCCTGCTCTTTTCAGCAAACAAAAGGTACATGACTTATAATTGCTTCATTCCGAATTTTTCAGTCAGCTTAAAATGCAATATAAAATATTAAGGGCAAACCTTTCTGCTAATTAAATAGCATTAGGTACTGTTCGCTTAGTTTCTAAATTCAGGGAGTTTAAATGGGTAGTGCCTCCTGCATAAATATTACACTTACCTATTTAGTGTCATTTTAGCTTCGTTAGCATAACATCACCACATAAAGGAGAAATCATTCTCTTCACAACTATCATGTTAGAAGCTCATTTCTCATGGGAACTCACCATCAGAGTCCTCTGGTTTCAACCAAAGCAAGCGCCAACCCAGAAGGAAGAGTTTAACATGCATTTGAAGGTGTGAATATTGTCTGACCATGCAAAGTTGCTCCTAGGAACTGACAGGTTCACTTGTGTCGCAGCAGCACCTCAGGTTCCTTGAAGACATTTAAGCACTCGGGTAAGACGTTGAGGGAGGACTAACCCCTAAACCTGGGCAGCAGTCGGGGCAGCCTGAGGAGCTGGAGTGGGAGTTTCACAGGGAGGCAGCTGCCTCCCCCTCCCAGCCGTGGAGACTTCACCAGCTTCTACGGCAGCTGCCCAGCAGCTATGTGGGACAATTACAGAGAAAAAGGTTGGATGCATGAGTGCAGGCTCTGAAAAGCATAATTTGAAATGAAACCTTGGTAGTCCATGGCCAATTTTACTATTTTGGTAGAGAAAGGCTAATAAAAAAGTCACTGTCCAGACCTGACTTTTCTGTGATATTTTATGTGAAAATGGAGATCCATTTTGAAGTTAATATTGTGATGCTAATTTTGTGATCAGAGTGAAAATATGAATTCCAGCTTTTCCATATAGACTATTAAAAATGATGCAGGGTTTCTGGAAGCATGAAGTTATCTAGGGCTTATTCCTGTTATTTCAATTGCATTTGGGATTAGTTTAGTATTCTTGAGGGAACATAGGATGAAAGAGGAGAGGTTGAGCATGTAGCACTCACTGGGGTTCAGAAATGGTCTTTTTAGCCTTTTCTCCACAACCAGAAAACTGTTTCACCTTTTCAAAGAAACACTTATTCTTGCATAGGCCTTTGAGTTGTGATACTGTGGCTTTATGGAAAACGTCAAATACTGAAGAATTGTTTTAAAATCTGATTCGACAACAGCGGCATTATCATGAGATCAGGTAATGGTTTAGCTTTGTCTAAGTCTTTGCAACATGACCAGTGGCACGAAAGTTCATGCACTATTATTGGCTCCAGCTGAAGGAAAACAGAGTAAGTGACAACAACAGTTGGACCCAAAAGGAATTTTTGACCCATTGCACACACTGTTTTTTCCTAGTTGTTTAGTCATCTTTTGCCAGTGACAAAATTACTTACTGACCCCACAATGATACCACAAAAAATATTCCATGCTTTCTTGATTCAGAGAGGCTTCTGGAGCTCCATATAAATGCTGTCAAACTGCATCTACATAATTTACTGATGCTAAGGTTCTATCAGAAGGCAAAGAAATAAGGGGAGGTTCTGTTCTCTGGCCCAGTGTGATGCATAATGTAGGGATAGAGAGAAATGTATGACGTCTACATTGCCCCATGGAAAAAGAACTAGATCCTGAATCTTTCTTACTTCCCAAATACCTGAATCCCCTCATAACTGTCAGAGAGCAAATGTGACAAGATTGTGAATTACACGGATACCATGCAGTTTAACTTTTTTTAATTTCCTTCTTCAAGCTTTCAGGGAAGGAGAAAAGAAAACAAGACCTATTATAGCTGGAATAAGGCAACCTTAAGAATCTCAGAGTCTGACCTGGCTTAGATTTTATGTAATGGCAGTGGTTCATTAGGTGAAGGAAGAAGTTTATGTTTTCCTCTTTGGTTTTAAAATCCCAGCTCTAGGAAGCTTTAGACTGGCTATATTTCAATTTGCATAGAAGAAGCTACTATGGTAACCCTCTTTGTGTTGCTAGGGCAACCATTTAATAATAATGAGTTCCTTTAAAACTAATTCACTTTTAATAGAGCATTAAAGATTACACACAACACTTCCAAAAACTGTGAACTTTCTGTGGGAAGGAGTCATGCTACCATTTATAACACATCACAAAGACAACCTATTTTATGTTTTGTTATTTTTTAAACAAGGTAGCTAGCACAACTACTCCTCTTGCCATAACCACATATATTTAATGTGACTTACATCCCATGTACAGTTTCCACAATATTTTTGTGCTTGGAAAGATACACTCAATTTCAACAGGGTTGCACCAATTTGGATCTCTCAAATTACTAAGCGTCTTTATGTCCTTGCAGTGTCTTTTTCTGCTCTAGCAGAAAACTGCAGACAGGAAAACTGTTTTGCCCCCACCCTCAGTAAAAAGCGAAGAGGTTTATTACTGTGAATGGGCATGTGTTACACTGCACCATGTACCAGAGGTACCCTTGGTCAGACATGGCCATGAGATGGTTGGGTGGGACTGTGGGGAGAGAGATGTCTTGGGGACGCCCATAGTTGGGCAGGGCTGGGCTGTGGGAAGCTGGAGATGGGCATTTTTTTGGCATTTGTGGCATTGCTGGGGCAGGGGCTGATAGCCCTGGGAGCTGAAATGGGGTCCTGGGCAGGGTGGGGGAGGCCTCAGGTCCATGACTGAACTGGGCACTTGAAGCAGCTTCCAAAGTCAGGGAAATTTGAATTCAGGTCTACGATGCACACCTCATATGTGAACTTCATAACATGGGAAATTTCACTTTATGTATATTCAGTTAAATGACAATTCAGCTGCTGTGAAATTTGAGTCTGAATCCATACTTTGTACCTAATTTACCCAGCAGGAATATAGGTTATATAGACAATACTCTGTACTCACCTCACTGCTCAGCAGGGGTTGAAGTTAAGGGTGAGAAAACTCTCCCACAGATGACATTTTACTCCTGATGACCTCATTTTAGAGGCTAATATTCAACTAATACACTTATAACCCTGAACTTTCCCCTTGCTGTTCTGGAGCATCAATACCTTTCTTCAAAAGACTTACCTGAGCAGCCATGGACAGTCTTGCAATGAGGAGAGTACCTTGCCACAAAACTGAAAAGTGGTTTCCACTTCCCTTTCCTTAACTTCTTAAAGATTTTGTGTGCAAGGTGGTTAAGATTACTTGCTTTCAGGAGTGAAACTCGATCCCTACACTGGGGCTTATGGTACCTGCAGAGTGCCACAGATTTCACAGTCACCTGACATTTAGTTTCAGATAATCCCGGGTCCTATTCAGAATTTCAGATTTAAATTTCCTCTGCTTTGGGATCTGAGGTTCTGTTTGTCTGGCACAAACTCAAGCAATACTCCAGGCTGCATGACAGTACTTATAAGCGACATTTCTTCCTCTTCTACCCTCTTCATCCACATTCAGACCACAGCCAAAGAGAGGAGAGTCTGTTTATCTGTCACTCTCCCCTGCAACCACCTGAGGAAGGAGATGATGAGAAATGGGAAACCCTCTGAAACCACTGCCCCTGTGGCTCAGAGTAGCTGTGGAGTGCAGATAAAAGAAATTACAACAGTGTAAAAGAAATGGGACTGAAAGGAGAAGCACAGCTGAGTCACAGCTGTTTCTCTGATGTGTTCAGACAGTCTGCTAAACCCTTCCAAGCACAGTGACACCACACAGGTAAGCAGAATCCCAAGCCCCACAAGCTGAAATGGCTAAAAAAATTCACAAGACTGTCCTTGTTGTAACATAAGGCTGATACAATTGGCCTGACAGTCTGCTTTTTGATGCCTGTAGCTATTATTGAAAACATTCCTTTGAAATGTAACCAGAATAATAGCGAGAACACAACAATTTTCTAATCACCATCAATTTATCTGGCTTTTCATCTGTCATAAAATATTGGGTAACATCTGGTAAAGAACCCCTTTTTTCCCCCTCTGGCAGTTCTTTTAAAGCAGCACTGATGAATCTGTCTGACTGGGGGCTTTAAAAGGAAAGCAGATGGCACACTTATCACCCAAAAGCCAATCCCACAACCTTGTCCTTTACAAGTGTCTCTGGTGAGGAGGCTACTTGCTAATGATAGCAATTAGCATCATGGAAATACCAGGAAGGCCAGAACCTTGCAGACAGCATTTCTGATAAGCTCAGGGATTGATGCTTTTGAAGCCATCCAGACAGGTAGAAGACATTAGTGTCTAATGTTAATTCATCACAACTAATCAGGTCCTGTGGGTTTTTACTTGGGTGTAACAGTAGCTTGCTGCTAAATGCTAAATCAAGGAGAAAAAAAATAGAGGTCTTGGTCTTTTTTCACAGTACAGGAGTCTCACATTTTTTGTTTATTGCTCTCATGCTATATGGGCATTCAACATCAAGCTGGCCTTTGTCTATTGTGGTTTAATGAAAGTCACTCTTTCTCCTTTGAGGTAACTTTTTCCATGAAAGGAAGAGAAAAACAGTTCACAACAATTTAGTTGACTTTAGATTACTTGTGCAGAGTAACTAATTACAATATTGGTGTAGCCTGCAGTTTTATTCTGCAATTGCAGGACTCCTTCTTGAGAAGTCTGGAATCATAGGAACAGAGGTGCCTGGTAAGAGCAGGACAGGGTTTCCAAGGAACAGCAGTTTGCAGAAGACTAATTTGTAAGTGTCCTTGCAGAAATCTACACGAACTGAGCACTTTTCCTCATCTTGATGTATTAAGATGACTGATCAAGAAAATTAATTTCTAAGATGCAACATTTGTAACCAACTTGCATTTTGCTCTGGTATCTCTCAGTGGGAAAAATCCAGAAAATCATAATTCTAAAGATTGTCTCAAATTCTTAGCACTTTGAATTGCTGAAGGGCCCTAACAAGCTTCAAGGAGAACGCCAGATTATTGCTGAGAACTCATCTTCCATTTAAAACTGAATGAATGTTGATCTCTGTGTAGCTTTATTACACAAGTAAAACACAAATTCTACAACATTCACTAGGAAAAATATTTGTCCAATAAAATTTTAACAAATCAGGGAAATCTGTTATGAATTCAACCATGTTTACTCTCCAAATGTTCATCTTCAAAATTTCACCTACCCGTTACTTTTATGGTAATTTAGAGTCTTCACAGACTCATTTTAACCTAAAAATCTGTTTGTTTTTTAAAGTGGGTATTTTAGTTGAACCCTTCCTCACTTTTAAAAGCGAGGCTAAAGGAAAATGAATACCAAGACATGAAAGGACCCAGGGAACTACAGGCCAATTAGTCTCATGTCTGTCCCTGGGAAAAAAATGGAACGACTTCTTCTGGATATCATCTCCAAACACACTGAAGATAAAGAAATTATTGGAAGTGGTCAACATGGATTTACCAAGGGTAAATCATGCTTGACCAATCTGATGGTCTTCTATGATGTTATAACTAGATGGCTGGATGAGGGGAGAGCAGCAGATGTCATGTACCTTGACTTCAGCAAGGCTTTTGACACTGTCTCCCATAACATCCTCATTAGAAAATTAAGGAAGTGTGGGCTAGATGAGGGGGCAGTGAGGTGGATTGAGTCCTGGCTGTGTGACAGAACTCAAAGGGTTGTCATTAATGGAGCAGGGTCAAGTTGGAGGCCTGTAGCCAGCGGCGTCCCCCCAGGGTCAATACTCAGCCCAGTCCTGTTCAACTTATTCATCAATGAACTGGACAAGGGGACAGAGTGTATCCTCATCAAGTTCGCTGATCATACCAAACTGGGAGGGCTGGCCGACACTCCAGAGGACTCTGCTGCCATCCAGCAGGACTTGAACAGGCTGGAGAGCTGGGCAGAGAAGAACCTAATGAGGTTTAACAAGAGCAAATATAGGTTAGGTGTGGATCTTCTGAGAAGTACTACTGAGGAAAAGGATCTGGGAGTCTTGGTGGATGGCAGGATGTCCATGAGCCAGCAATGTGCCCTTGTCACCAAGAGGGCCAATGGAATCCTGGGCTGCATAGGGAGAAGCGTGGCCAGTAGGTCGAGGGAGGTCATTCTCCCTCTCTACTCTGCACTGGTGAGGCCACAACTGGAATTCTGCGTCCAGTTCTGGGCTCCCCAGTTCAAGAGAGACAGAACTATTGGAGAGAGTCCAACATAGGGCAACCAAGATGATTAAGGGATTAGAGCATCTCCCTTACGAGGAAAGGCTCAAAGAGCTGGGGCTCTTTAGCCTCGAGAAGACTGAGGGGAGACCTATCTATGTTCACAAGTTCCTAAAGGTTGGGTTGAAGGATCCGGGCTCTTTTCAGTGGTTTCCAGCGATAGGACGAGGGGCAACATGCATAAGCTGGAACATAGCAAGTTCTACTCAAATATGAGGAAGAACTTCTTTACAGTGAGGGTGCCAGAGCCCTGGAACAGGCTGCCAAGAGAGGTCACAGAGTCCCTGTCTCTGGAGATTTTCAAGCCCCGCCTGGATGCCGTCCTGAGTGATGTGCTCTGGGCAACCCTGCTTTAGTAGCGGAGTTGGACTAGAGGATCTCTAGAGGTCCCTTCCAACTCTGTCAAATCCGTGAATCTGTGAAATAATGAGCAGATATATGTATATACACATACAAATATATCCTTGTATGTATATTTCCTATTTCTGTTGAGTGGTTCAGGTCATGGGGCAGGTCAGCAGCCTGTGGTGAAATTAAAGCATTGTCTCATTCACGTTCCTGACAGAAATTCATCAGCACCCACAGTGGCTTGGGGATTATTGAGTACCTGGGCAGATATACTAGGGACTGCAACTGAACTTCTGTTCAATCCTTTGTGGTGCTCCCCCGGTCTGAAAAGTGCTACATTAGTGGGACAACATCTGGCATCTCACACTGGCACATTTGTTCAGAAGATCAATAGAAGACCTCTGTTCACAGGGCAGTCAATCTGTTACCTTTTATAAGCAGTAAATTCACTTAGCAAAGCACGAAGAGCAGGAATACAGTAGAAATTCATTTACTTTGATCACAGCCAGATCTTGACATTTAGTTCCTACTGTAAGGACAATAATTCTGAATGGTTTGATGTTTTTCCCCTCCTGAGCTATAAGACTGAAAAGTCAGTGTTAGTAAGTATATGAATAAAAATCATTCTAACTTGAAAAATATGAAAATCCAGCCATGTTTCCAGACTTCTTTAGCCATGTTTAATACAACTGTGGTCTTGTTCACTGTTTGGTTGATTGATCTCTTGAAAATGCTGTTTTCTACCAACAATCTAGTTAATAAATTATGTACTTTTATAAACATTACCACGGCCTATAAGTTGTCAGGTAAAGTTCTTAAAGTTCTCATGCCGTTTACATTCAGTCAGTAAACATAAATAGTTTACAAATCATGAACAGTAGGACTTATTTCATTGTAAGTTAGAAACTCAGTGACAAGAGAGAGTAAATGCCAAAACAAAAAGAAAAAGAAGTTCTCTATGCTTATCTTTACCTCCTCCTCTTGAAAGACCACCTCATAATTTAAACACCCTTCCACTAATTCCTGAGGTGGCATTACCATTTAAATTCGACATGGCTGAAACAAACCAGCTATATCTATCTATCTTGTTTCACAAATGTCTGGCATCTTACTAAACAGATGGTCTATCTTAGTATCAGCACACAGTTCTGATACAATAAATAAGATATATTGATTATTTCCTTTATTTATCTTGAATATAGTTCTGGTGCCTTAAATAGAAAACATTCAGAATATTATTCTTTCAGAATATTCTGTATATATAAGAGCATTCTTTCAGAAACCTTATTTTTTGATAAGGAATAACCCTTCAGAACAAGATGCAAGTTTCTTCATGCTCTGTGAAATGTTTTTTTTTGGTTTGCCTCTTTCCTCTAAGAAGGACCTTGTGTGTTTATGTAATTTTAAAGCCTTTCATTTGTCTTGACTTTTGTTTTACTAGGATCCGTGATTTTGCAATGTCATGCATTTCAGCTGCTAGTTAGAACGATACCAATAGGAACCTAATATGTAAGCACTGTTCAAGGATCTTTTGTGTTCACCATTTGAGATTGCTCACATTGAGATGAACATGCTCAACAGGAAAATCCCTCTCCCAGAGCTATACCCTAGAATTTTAAAGAGTAGCAGTCTGAAGTATCTCAGACTTCCTCAAAAACTATTTCGTTTGCCTTTCCAGATTTAAGGGCAGCCTAGGTAGTCTGGCCAGTTTCCCTGTTTGCAGTTGCTTACTCCCAGGGATATTCTGTATTTCCCCATAGTTCCAGTTTAGATTAGGTCATGGCATTTCTTCTGGTTTAATTTACTGCACAGCCCAACTCTTGTAATCTCTTCACATCCCTCTCCCTCCCCTTAAAGAATGCTCGCTCAACCTTTCCGTGGTCAAACTCCCTCTCACTTTTCCTGCTTTGTATTCCCAAAATCTCACATGGCAAGGACCAAATGTGCTTCCTTTTCTTCCTCCTCAGTTTTCTATGTACTGTTTACTATACTATCCTTTTATTTCCTTTCTCTCAGATGCCTTGATTCACTTTTCTCCCCCACTGGCTTTTCTCTTCAGTATGTACAGGCTACACACCTTTTAATTCGTCTCTCTGTGATTTCTAGCCCTGGACCTAAAGTAGATTCTTAACAGGCTGCTCACTGAGAACTTTTCAACCAGAAAAGCTCCATGCTATCAATTGACCCTATTTATACTAAAGCCTTTATCTCAGCTGTAACTGTTTAATTAAGTTTCTTGCAGCTGAGAAACTGAGTATTCATATATTAACCCTTTTGTGGCTGGCAAACACGAATGATTATAGATGACCCTGCATCTACATTTTAAATGTCTCTCTGGAGTTTAAATGCCTGTGTGTTTTCTATTTCTTTATGTTGAGAACAGCCTGAGAGGGCTGCGGTCGTTCAGCTGGGAGAAGGGAAGGTTCCGGGGAGGCCTTAGAGTGGCCCCTGGAAGTGTTCAAGGCCAGGCTGGATGGGGCTTTGAGTAACCCCGTCTAGTGCAAGGTGTCCCTGCCCATGGCAGGGGGCTTGGAACTTTAAGGTCCCTTTCAGCCCAAACCATTCTACGATACTATGAGTCTATGATGGTTTCTTTCTGATTTCTCTCCTCGTATCAATAGCCTATGGCACATTAGCATCCTAAAATTGCCTGAAATTTATATAATATATATACGATAAATCCCAGACTGTTTTTCCCAACAGTCTGCTGCAGTTGCAGCTCATGTTTCTGCTTTGATTCCAAGGACATTAGCAAGAAACCGACTGTCGGCTGCTTGTGAAATAAATAAAATAAATAAAACAACTAAAACCCAGATCAGTCAACAATTTGAGAAAAGTTCACCTAAATCCAGAAGTAACTGTAAGGCTGCAGTTACCAGTGTTACCAGAGAGGTCTTTGATGACATCTCCCTTTCTAAGGGATTTGTTGCTGAAACAACTGCATTAAGTTTTGGTCAAGAACAGGAACCAAGTTATCCTTGGTGCTCAGGATTTTTCTGCATCAAAGCATTTAATCTTGAGTAAGAGATAATGAAACTATTGATGATCAGGACAACTCTTGTTTCAAAGCTAATTTCATTAAATTGGCTTGCCATGATTTGGAGATTTTCCCTCTAAAGTTTCTATAGAGTTGCATTATGCACCTGTGTCAGAATTTAAACCATCATGTTACATGCATCATGTGTCTCAAACATAATTTTTCTAAGCTGCTCAGCATGCAGTAAATGGAGTTGCTTATTAAACTTGTAAGTCTCTCTGTGTAAGTGGTCTAGCACTTCTGACTATATCTATACTAATAGTTTACTCATAAATTTCAGGTTTCATTCAATCTAAAAGTCTTGTTTTGGCCACAATACATGTCATCTTGGATTTGGCTTTAGTCTGGAGCAAGCCAAAGGGCGGCCATAGCAGGAATATTTGTGCTTATGGAGAGGCTGGCTTATGCAGAAATTTTCCATTCTACAAGCTGTATTGAAGTGATATCATGAACAGCTTGGTGTTGCCAGCCAGAGCCCACATTTGAGCACAGGTGCCAAAGGCACACAAAGGCTATGTATGTACAGGGTGTTGGAAGAATGGTTCTTTGAAGTGAGGGCACCTTCGAGAAGCCGCTAGAATGACAGTCATTTCTGACAGAACATAGTAACTATGCTTTTAATTCCTAAAAGCCTAAAGGAATTGTTTACTTCTGCTGAGGGGAGTGAGCTGCACTCCACCAGGACTCCAATATATGCAGCAACATGAACTGAGGTTGAATAACAATCTTCTTTACTGAGAGTCACCATGTCTGCCTTGGTAAGAACTCGCTTGCCTTTCCCATCCCAGACCAGGTTTACAGGGCTGGCAGTTAGAAATACTATTCTTTAAACAGAGGTTAACTTATCACAAGCATTTTAGGGAATTGTATGAAAAAAATGAGTGAAGAAGGTATATTTGCATAAACTGTCTACAAATAGAATCAACATAGTCTCTTGGAGATGAATCCAGTACAATTTTGATTACATGTTATTTGAGAATTGCAGGTAATTATTAAACTTGTCTTGTTAAGAAAAACTTGCACCTGGAAATTCATAGACTTGCATTGTAAATTGTCGGAAGAAAATATAGATTAAAATGACTGATTGAATGACTACAGTAAAAGTGGATGGGAAAAAGAGCTGTGAAGCCATTGGACTATTAAAAGGAAGAAAACAAATATTAGGTTTGCAGGTAGAGTAGAGGTTCAAATCTGAGATGAATAAGTGTTGCTAAAAGATTATTTTTCCATTTCTGTGTACTATGCTGGTACACTAGAGACAAGAGATATTAAAACAACCTAGTTTCCAGATGTCTTGACCTACCTTATTTCAAGATCAAGTCCTGAAGTCAGAACTGAATTAGACTAACTAAGAAAAACATCAGATACTGACAGAAAACATTTTGTCTTGTCCCCTGTAGTTCCACAGAATTATAACTCCAAGACCACTTCACCTCAGTTTACTGGTAAATCTTATTGCTTTGCCTAACTGGAAGAAAGAAATACTGAGTGAAATAGTTAGCAGAAAGAGATCAGTGAGATAAAGAATTTTTCCAGGCATAAGAAAATAAGAAGCTGGTAAGAGAGGAATAGAATAAATTAAAATAACATTTCATAAACATGGAAATAAATGTATTTTATCTTGTGAAGGAGTATACAGTAATATGTGACATTGCACATAATGAATTCCAACCAGAATGCAAAACACTTTAGAATGGCTGAGGACTAATTTTCTAAGTGACTTACTTGTCTCCAATGTTTTCTTTTATTCAGTTTATTGTTAGAGCAGAGGTTCCATTGCCACATTGAAATATAGATCACTTATAGTCAAACAGCATTGTTTTGTATGAGAAGGGTTTCACTTATTTTATTTTTGCCTGTTTTTCTTTTCTTCTGTTATGAAAATGAGCTTTGCTACTTCATGTATTTTCCAATCGGTTACTTCATTGCTAAAATATTGTTGCTAGCTTGTTTAGTTCTTTTTTCTTTCCAGCCTTCAGTCCCTTGGTTATTTCATGTAAAAAACCCCACCAAATCCTACTCTTCCCATTATTCTCAACCTCCAACTGTTTGAGTGTCATTTCCATGACACAGATTCTTGGTATTACTGAATGAAAAGAACAAGACATCTTTATCACACTGAACTGTCCAATAGCAAGAATAGTATTTAGCAATTTTTTACTGGTTTGGTCTCAAAGAGTTTGAGGCTGCAATAACACCGTGGACTCATGTTTCATCAGGCACCTCCTCCTGGAATTGCCAGTCCCGGGATAGGATGAAAAATGGGGAGAGTTTTTGCCTCATTTAGTGGTCCTTGTCAAAGTTTTAGATGTGCAGAACAAGAGCCCAGCAGAGCTGGAAGAACTTCTCTGCTTGTGAGAGGAAGAGAGTGGAGAAAAGGAGAAGATGAAGGGCATCCTCAATCCAGGGCATCAAGTAGTTGTGATGCCTTGGAAACTATCTTCCTGTCTCTACATGCTGTTAAAATGTATCAGGTCACCTGATTTTATTTATATTCCCCACAAATGCAAACCCTCAATCGCCTTATGCAAAATAAATCCTATCAAAAATAACCAGCAGGTTTCAAAACATTGACAAAAGACGGGGCTTAGGTTTGACTAGTTCTCTTAAAATAGAGAAGATGTCAAGGTATACAATCTTTCCTCTGACCCCTCTCAAAAAAAATAGTGACTTACTGCCATAGGTAATAGACATCATTGTGGTAATGACTGCCAGGTGTCAAGAAATTATTTCATATGACTGGTGTACTTTCTTCAGGTGTATTTAGGCATTTTTTCAGGAAACAGTTAAATTTTGGTGTTACACTATTTTAAGCCATTGGAATTGAATTTGTAATTCCTGTGCAGTACAGTACCTAGAAATTAGATACTAATACAGATCTATCACTTGATAGGGAAAAAGGGATTTTTCTGAAGTGAATCCCAACCTGATTCTCAAGTGAGAGCAAAACATGGATTGTAAAACAGGAGAAAACCCCAACAATCTTAGAAATAAATTGAATATTACTAAATGAATGCAGAAAATTTAAATGAAGTTCTGATAATACTATAATGTGGCTTTGCAGTCTAATAACAATAGTGATTTTTATGGTCATGTTCATAGTGTATTTTTTCTCGTATAAGTACTTCAAGTTAGAACTGAGCTAAAGTGTATGATAAGGGACTTGATAAATTCTTGAGCAATACAGATTTTATTGCAAGACATTATAGCCTTAGTGCAATAAATGGATTTAAAGCTATACACACTACATATGGACTAGGTGTTGTTCATGTAATTGATTTTTACCTAAATGAAAGGCTGGGAGGCACTTTCAAACAGTATTTCGGAAGTGCCTTCTTCTGGTTCATCTCTTGTCCTCCTTCACAGCACACATTATCTTCCCATGTGGAGAGGTTTTTCTTTTTTCACTTTCCAAGAAAAAGTACTGAAAGAATTAAAAAGATAATGTCAGCAAAGCCTTTTTAAGTCTGAAAGTATTGTATTAAGAATTATTTTGACTCCAAGGCTGAGGAGCTTCCATTCCAACCTTCAGCTCAAAAAATTCATATTAGAGGAGTAACAGCCACAAAAATTATTTCATTTGCTAGCTCTCTGCTGAGGACAACCTCTTGAAAAAATTACCTGGAAGAAGATTTTAACAGACAAATTGTACTTCCACACTTGGAATACAGTTTTACAGATTTATTCACAGGGCTTGATAATGGGTGTCTAAGTCCCTTTTTCAAAGGATCTCATGTCTGAGACAGTGACTAGACTAGTTCTCTCTTTTGACTACTAGAAATATCCATGGCAATTATTTCTGTATACTTGGAAAGAGTAACTTTTTTAGTATAACTGCATTATAAGATCTGCTGTCCTTCATAACACTCTCTGAAAAACTTTGTGTTACTGGTTCCTTCTCACTTTGTAAGTACATTACAGTGTGTCAGTAATTACAGTTGTAAAGATCTCAAGGATGAAAAAAAAGTTAAACTATTGTTGGGGTCCATTTTTACCCCTTTCTGCTTTATCTTCTGTTATCACTAAAAGGTTCCTGTAAAAAGAAAGGTATTGATCTGAACTCTGAGTGTAGCTGGGATTTTGATTCATTCTGACACCTCTGGCAAGGACAGTTCCACAGCCAGGGACCTTCAGATAATTTCTGAATGAATAAAGTATTCCCTGCTGTTGTTGTAGCATCCCAGGTAAAAAAAAACAAACAAACCAAAACCAAAACCAAAAAGCAAAAAAAAAAACCAAAAAAAAAAAAAAACAGGCCAGCAATTACTTTAGTAAGATTTTTACTCTTTTGGTGAAAAGGTGAGGAACCATCAGCGGTGGATGAGATCAAGAAGTCACATAGCTCAGTATCTCTGCTCAGCCTACTACAGGCTTAACTTCCTCTGACTGCTTACTTGATGTGGCTGGCAGAAAAAAACTGCAGAATCACATGTAAAGCATTGAAAACATCCTGGCACAAGCCAGTGTTTCACACACGCACTCAGATATGTTGCACCTGATCTTTTTTCGTCCAGGTTTAATATCAATGGGAGTCTATGTAACTTTGAGGGTTGGAAGCTCCTGCCCAGTGGACTGCTTCTGGAACAGCTTCATAAGTAAATAATTTTACTGCCACTGCACATCACTGTTACTGTATCATGAGCTGCACCTAGAGACAACTTTTCATAGTTGACTAACAATATATCCAATACATCTTAGTGAGATCGTTTGTATTAAAGTCATTTACCTGGTATATCATAGCATAATATGACAGGCTGTGGAAAAAACATCAGGGCTCTTGCTAAATAAAGGGTGCGTGCAAGTATTGAAGATTATTCTAGCAAAAATCATTGCCAAACAAACAACTAGTTCCAATGCTGAAAAGGTCACTGGCAAATGAAATGTTCTTTAAAGGATTATGTAATTCCTCATATGGGTTTTAATACCTATTTAGTGAGCACTGCCTCCAGGTTCACAGAGCTTTAGATCAGATTTTCAAGTTAGTAATGGATAGAGATCTATGTCACTTCTGCAGCTAGAAACTGCTTGAAGTAGAAAGCAGAAAAGCAACATGAAATGAATACAGTGGGCATTTATCTTCACAGAACCAGGGCTTTCAGCACAGCACATCAGAAAGCATTACATTCAGATTGCCCCCATCATACAACATAATCAATATGGAATTGACCTTTTGCATTCCTTGGATAGCTGCAATGTTCTAAGGCATTGAAATAAATAAGTAGGTGCTCTCAAACGATGGTAAGTGGCTGCCCTCTGTCTCTTCTGTAGGTAAAAAAGAACTTTCCTGTTAATACTTCGTCTCCTATCACTTTGTAAAGGGTAGAAAAGCATCTTTCTTAATTAAGAGTCTAGAGTACCAGCCAAATAGCTTGCTTGATCCAGAAGTGTAGAATTCAACCTTTGGTTTAGGTTTCATGTAATACATAGAAGACTATATCATGTATCAAATTAGAAGAAATGGTTGCATTTTAAAGCAGTTTCTATGTAAAAAAGAAAAAAAAAAAGGGTTGCTGTTGGGTTTTTAATTAAAACTATTTAAAAGGTCATTTACAAAACTTCTTGCAGAGACTATAAATTAAACTTTAGAATTTAAATGGGAAGCTTTTTCTTCCATGCTGTAAGTAAGAGTATCCTTACTGGCTATAAATTTGCTATTTTCAAAGTATGGCTTGAAACTCAAACTCTATCTCTGCAGGTCAACCATCTATTAAATACTCAGGAAGATCTTTACTTAATTCTAGATTAAATTAGTGCTAAGCAGCAAAAGATTATGTGCCATTGAATAAAAACCTGTTTATAATCTTTCTCTTAAAACACTTTATTATTGTTCAAACTGATACTCCTGTGTACTAAACATCAGGTTTGCATATATAATGCAGAGTTTTGGTACCCTACTGTGTTTTCTCTGTTCTCTCCCAGCTGGATTTTCCCTAGTTAACGTCATGGGTTTGTATTCTCCTCTCTCAAATTTCAGAAGAGTTTTACAATATACCTAATATTTTCCCATCTTCTTTGCTACTTTCTATTAGTTCTGTGTTCCAAAATGTTTAGATTAACTTGATTGTCATTTTTCTTAAAAGAATAAAAAATCTTTTCCATTTTTCTTAACATCTGTCTCTCATCCTTTCCTTGGAAATGTAAGTCTAGACATTTAACTATTTGGCAATGTCTCCTTCAGTCAAAAAATTCCCTCTGACACTTGACAGAGGCCTTACACTCTTTGTCCTTGACTTATGGTTACCTATGTGCTTGAAAAGTATCTAATTAGGTATCTAAGGTGCATTCATATCTTCTTTTCATTCTTTAGGATTTGTTTCCCCAAAACTTCCTTCCTCCTAATCTCTTTTTGGAGTTATACCTTAGTTATATCTCCGCTTTTGTTCCTTCCCAGGATTTGTGGCTCCGGTGGCAGGGACTGGAGAGTTTGGCATCACAGCTCTATAGTTTGAGTCACTCCAGTGCTATGAATAGTTCTTCAGTGCCGGGCATTTTTCCTGTCTGTTTCACCACACAGCACGCGTTGGAACCTGCAGCTTTAATTTTTACTTTGAAGACTATATTTAAGCATTGATCTGATCTACAAAATTTCTGAATGCCCACTGCTACTGTGGGTTCAAAGTCTCTCCCGGTGTAGCTGAGAACTTGGCACTAGAACAGGGGATGTCCAGGTAACAAATACGCAAATGTTGTTTTTGTAGGCACGCGTCTCATAGCAGCTGCTGGGTTCTGAGTGCTTTGGAAAATCAAGGAGACATGTGGCTGCAGACTTCAAAAACCTAATTTTCCATTTCCAGATTTTAAACTCTAGGCCTGCAGATAAAATTTGCAGAATGCCGAGTGACTTAGGATCCTCATTGTTCATATTCTATGCTTTCCTTCTTGCGATTGCACATTGGTATTTCTTTCCCCTTCTATTGATTGTAGTGCTTCTTGTTTGTTTGATTAAGAGGGGGAAAGTTACTGAAAAGAGCAGTACCGAATGGTTGTATAATGTTACTAAAGCTGCTTTAAAGGTCCCTTCTGACACAAATCTGAGTCTTGATCCTCTTGTTACCAGTCACTACTAGACAGTGAATTGAGGAGGAGTTTCATACTATTTGTATCTAAAGCAAAACTTCAGTTTAAGTTCACAAGCCTAGGGGAGAATCTCTTTATTATAAAGTAGTTTTTATTATAAACCATTTATTAATGAATATTAACCTTTATTCTCTGGGGCTTGGAGCTTTGAATTAAAAGAAATCCAAATTTCTCTTTTGTCTAGTTTTCCCATTTTTTTGCACAGCTGGTTGTATTGAAAATATTCCATTACCTGCAAGAAAATGTGTTTGCTTTTTTGTCATCTGTATGATTTTACAATACAAGTGACTTGTAAGTATTCATTGATTTCTTTGTACTGTAACTCTGAGGGCTGAGAACTATTACTCCATATATTTTTGTGATAAGAAATGAGACTAGCTTCCTACAAAACTGACAGAAAGGCCAAAGGAAAGTTCTTTTGTGAGACCTTTTGTGAGTGTTTATACAGAGACTTTCAGATCAATCTCTATTTATTATTTTTCTAAATTTTAAGAGGACTGCAACACTAAAATTATTTTTTGGGGTTTAAAAAATATTATTTATTTAATCGTGATGCCTCTAGAATGTAGTTAAAAGTAATTGCATGTTTTCATAAAATGCTTCCAACTATTACAATGAAAAATAAAACCAAAACCTATCTCTGCTCTCTTTGTGGCATATTGCTCTCTTTGTACTACTCTTACATTGTCTACAGTACAGAAGTCCTAGAGCAAAAATTTTGGTATTCTTTTATCAAGCTAAGTATGCAAGAATAGCTTAATAGTCTGGATGTCCCCGGGCACAATTTCGGTACCACAGCAGGGGGTGAAAGGTATCTTTTTCTTTCCAGAAATTATAGATGGAGTCTAGGGAATCAGTTTAAATACTGAACATTTAACTCTGCATAGCTGAAATAGAGGAAGACAGATCCTTCCTAGGTGACAAGCTGTGAAGCGTGGCTGCAGAATTGCTATTGGTAGTGAGAATGAGATTTTTTCAAGTGCTGTAATACTAGCTCAGACAAACAGATGCTGCTGGAATTTTAACCAAAGAGCTTAAGAAATTATTTCAGAAATAAACACCAGACTCTCCTGCTTGCTGTCTTCTGAAATGCCCAGAAATTAGTGATTTAGGCATTGTAACTGCTGTCTAAAGAATCTTGTAAGAAAATGCCTATTTGTGAAGTATTTTCAGTCAGACTGAGATCTTTTAACCCTACTTCAATATCTTTTTTCCTCTCATTTCCAATATTCATGAGCTCTGCACAAATTCCATATGATGCTTCAAGAAAATGATGTGAAAGATGTTATGTCTGACTAGAAAAGAGGAAGTGACAGAGAACAATAATGGCAGGTGACCCTGAATGCAGGCAAGTACCAATGGAAAACATATTAGAAGAATTTGAAATAATCAGGGATGTTTATGGGTTCTGCAAACATCCTGGCAGTGAAGGATAGTGCCAAATTTGTGGGGTTTGAGAGAATGAAGAGCTCACTTCTGAAAATACTGATTGCTACCTTGTCCCATGTACAACCGGTGAAAGTCTGTCATTACACATGGGGAGGTACATTCTCACCCTAAGAATTTGAGCACCGCTGTTTTCCTTCCCTGTCCTCTCCCTTTTGAGTCACTTTTATACCTACCTCAGATGCCATTAATTCATTCTGAGTCACATTTAGTTCCAAATATAAACTCTTGAGCAATGAATGTGAGATCCAGAAATACTAAGATGACAAACACTTGCTAGTGCAGCCTAGATTAGTCTTGGATACTTAAACTTAAAATATTCCTTTCCTGTATGTAATATATGGTCTGCAATAGAAGAGAACAGAATTACTTTTTTATAAAGTAACTTTTATTCCATTCCCCAATGCACGTTTCTCTTAATACTGGCCTCCTGATGAATATTTCATTGTTTTCCTGAACTTAACTTTTGACCTTTGCAGCAGTTCTGGACTCGTGGCTTTCATAACATACAGTCCCTCTCTTCTCCTTGAGGCAAAAATGTACTATCCAACATTCGCCTACTGTTGTGTCAGGAAGAGTTTTGTTCATAAGGACTCTAGTTTAGAAGGTGTCTATCTTCTGTTCAGTGACCCCTTGACATTTGTTACTGGCAATCACTAGGTATATGTCTTTTTTAGTTACTTTTTTTACCTCTTCGCAAGTAGCTCACCTAAGGTCACGTCGGTACCTACTGGCCTCCTGCCATCATCCATCTTTCCTCCCACTCTTTTCAGGTTAGCCTTGTATAGTTTCACTCTTCTTCCTGATTTTCTTTCTATTCTCATTCCCCAGTTAATATAGTTGTCAGGACTTTGCTTTCTTTCATACTTAAATCTTTTCTTTTCTGCCCCACTGTATTCAGTGCTACAATCAAACCCTGGTTCATCCCCATTGCCTTTTCCCCTGGGTCTTCTTTCTGCACTCAGACCATTTATGGGAGAAATGCCACAAAACACATAGTACATCTTTTCTGTCTTTGTTGCCCAGTTAACAACTCTTCTCCCATTTAGTGGATTTTTTCAACCTAACTATCAATCACCTTGTCACTATCTTCAAGACTCCTCCCACTGCAGCCAGTGTTTTACTTGTTCCACAAATAGTCTTCTCAGCCTCCCAAGAGGAACCTGACCAAACAGAATGTATTTGCACAGCTTTTGTCTTCCCCTTATTAAACTATCAATTTTGCCTATTAAAAACAAGTGTTTCTTAACTGCCTTTTCTCTAAGTCCTTTACTGGTTCAAACATCCTCACTGTGTAGCCTATCTTCCTCATTCTCTTTTTATCTCCCCTTTTTACTGCTTTCACTACACAGAAGTGCTTCCTGGCATGTTTTTCCTCACAAATGCGTCTTTGTCTTTTACCTCTGAGACATCCCTTTTCTGCATTGTTGCAGATGCAAGTGATCTATCTTTTAGGTTTGTAATCTAGGTTTAATCTTTAATTTAGAGTTCTTTTTAACATTGACACGTAAAACCTATTTTTAAATGTGGCAGATTCTATTTCAGTGGTGGTGGAAGCTTGCAGAGCACTGCAAAGATACAGTTTTATTGTCTATTTAAATTCTTAAAGCTTTGCTATCTTATAATTCAGCTGCTGTGGCATCATGTTGTCTGCTCCTGTCAAAGGCAGTTTTGCTCTGCCAGCGTGCATGTAGAAGGCTGCTGCTAAGGTCATTTTCCTAGTCCATCACTTTGACTTTCACACTCTGCAATTGCTCTCCCCTTCTGTGTTGCATCAAACAAAGTACTTTTTTTAACTTTTCAAGCTCTTCAGGTCTTCTTGCAGAATCAAGTTGTCAGTTCCCTCCTCCAGGTGGTCTTTGAGGCCAATTTTCATCACACCCATGTTAAATTCTGAACTGCATATATTCAGGCATTAAGAGACACCTCCACCTATCTTTTATTTCCTATAATCTTCCATAGAACTCTGTGTTATTCCCTTTCAAACCACCACTTAAACCACCATTCTTCTTTGATGTGGTGCTCACAAATGTGGGGATTGCTGGGCTCTTGGTGTACTGAGATCAGAAGCCAAGCACACCCACAAATGTTGCCGCATTGTTTTCCTTTACTCCTCCCATCTGTCTCTGTCCATCTGTCTTGTCATATAGCTTAATTCTAGTCTCCATGAGCACAAAACAGGTTTGTATGTCCACAGCACCACTACCTACAGCACCTGACGTACTGGGAGCCTGAAATGTGATTAAAATTCAAAGATGAGGCCACAAGATAATGTAAAAAAATAAAAGATTTGTTTTGTACTGAGATTTTTTGTCATTTTCCTGATGATGACAATGTTCATAATTTTTAAAAAAAAATATTTTTGTCTTTTTCCTAGTAGTTTAGAAATGTTAGTGTTGGGGTTTTTGTCACAACAAACTAATCAACTTTAATTTTTGTGTGTGAATTCTGGCAGAATTTCTCCATCAAATGTTCATGAACATTTTCTCTAAAACAGTCTGTAATGTGGTGACACAACAAGTGTTAACAGGACACATTAACATTCCTGCCAATAATGACAAGAGGGAGTTAATCCATATGTTGGTATGCTGTCAGTCAAAAGCAAACTAAAAAATAAGTTTGTCTTCAGGAAAAAAATTAAAAGGGACATTCCTTGATTATTTTTGTTTTGGTTTGTTTGTCTATTGTTATCCCTCATGACTTTGTGTGATCAGTGTGCACAAAAAACAAATACGATGGCTCATGGTAGACATGTTGTGGTTTATGTGTTAGGAAGGTAAATGAAATTTCAGCCTCTTTTTTGAAAGCTTTTTTTCTTATTGCGAAGTCAGAGAGGACAATAGGTAGCTTGGTCGGCGCTCTGCCATTTTCTCAAAGCCTGCAGTGGAGACCCCCTATGTAATTTCTACACAGAGTTACTTTCCCTCTCCAAATGTTAAGGGCAGAAATGTGTTAGGGACTCCAATTAGAATGTAAAACCAGTAGAGCACCACTTTTAAGGATCTAACTTTCCTACTGGCTGTACAAATCATATTGGCATTTTAAGCGACTGGGGTTTTTAAAATTTTTGTTTTGTTTTATTTTATTTTATTTTATTTTATTTTATTTTGATGTGGAATATCAAGGTTTGTATTTCTAGTTTTTCCAACATTTGTACCTCACTAGATGGCTGCTGTGTTCTCCTAAAATGCCTTACTGAACATCAAGGGACATAATCATGTCTTTAAAAGATTTGCTGGGTTGAAAATGTAGCTTTATTCATGAAGAGTTATGATAATCTTTCATGTGTGTGCCCTGTTTAACAAGGTATTTTGGTAGAATTTTATCCTGATATATAGCATCAGAGCCCCTAATGTCCCTAATCTCTCAAACGATTTCTAGTCCAGATAATGAAAGTCAATATCTGCGTGTCGTTTCTGCCTTTGAAAATGTCCCCTGAAGCCCAGCAATACAGTGCAATGCTGTTTTGATACTGACTGCTCAGAAGAACAGTCAGTCAATGGTTTGACATTTTCTAATCTGGATGCATGAGATAAGTCAGTTAACAAAGCCCAGTGAGCTCACTATTATAGCAATTATAAAATAATTTTGTCTTTTGGTATAACCAGGTGTTGTGCAGAGTTGGATTTGGTACTGCATTACTCACGTAACTTTGGAAAGTGCTGTCTGCTTCGCCTTAATTTGTATATTTATATATGAAGTTTCTACCTAATGAACATCTCTTCTAACTCCACTATGCAAAAAGTTTCCCTCTATCGGGCAGTGATAACTTAATTGCAATGTTTAAGATTTTGTACTTCCTAATGGTCAGAAAATACAGTACAGTCACTGCCATAAAAAATCCTGATGGAATTGCTTAGCCAGACCACTTCTGGTTTTCATTAAATAAATTATAATTTAGAAAAAATATCTATCTGTATGAATTCATTGCAGATCTCTTTGGACCTAAGAGTTCCTAAGCAGAAGGTATGATTTGCTCTTGACAGAAAGTATGAACCATTGCAATCCCCCCTTTCTTCCCTCTACCCATTCAAACTGTGTCTGGATCTGACACGCATTGTCAGTATCCCAAAAGTAATAAATCCTATATTGGGAAGTTACAGATAGATGTGGTTATATGTAAAGCTTCATCTTAACCTCCTCAGTTAGTTGCAAGGGTTTTCCTTGTTGACTTTTAATGCATTGGGACAGAAGCAAGACAAATCCTGAACCCAAATCAATAGCATATTTCCTCCCTGATTCCAGTGATGACAGATATTTGCTCTGAGACCTCCCTCTCAGATTTCACTGTAAAAGCCTGGTCTATCTGTTTCCCCCTGAGAAAGTACTGAGTCATCAGTGGTAGGAGAAAAAACCTCTAAGGTAAACCAAGGAATTTTCAATTGTAATCCTGATATTAATAGCAAACAAGATACATACTGCTTATTGGGCGAAAGGCAAGACGCTTGATGTGTCATGGTTATGTTATTACAGGTAGCTTTTGACAGATACAAACAAGTATACAATAAGCAATTGATGAAAAGTAACAAACAATACAGCCCTCTAATGGTAAAAGTGAACGCTAACATTTCAAAGAACAAATAATAATTGAATGAGAGAAATATTTTAAAAATCGCATAAAATGTTGTGCCTATAATCCTCTCTCTGGTACTACTGATGCCAGCTGGATGAAAGTAAAGGTGTTAAACCCAAATAGTGGACAATGGTGAATCCCAAAGCAGAGGAAAAGGATGTAGTCCTGATCTTAAAGGCCAGCAGAACTGAAAGGGGTAGGAGAAACACCAAGGATGCGATGCTTTCTCTGTGATTGCTCTCCATAGCTCATAAACTTGCACTGTGCTTTGGGGGCTCCTTTGCTTGGTTTCAAAAGTATCGCTGCTCCACTGGGGCCATTCTTCTTTCCTAAGCTACACTGCCATCTGGCATTGACATGAATCCTACTTTTGAATGCTGATGGTTGAGCTTAAAACTTCTTTTGTTGTTGGCTGTACTCATGGTAATGCCCTACAGCTTCCAAGGCAGTAATCCTCTGGTGCTATAAAAACAGCAACCGAAACTAAGGGATTTTATTCTCTTCATGAACATTAGAAAACACAGTTGTGCTCATAATTAAAATGGGAGATACATTGCAGGAAGTACACTGGGAGAGGTTCCTGGCTCTGTTCTTCATCCAGATCTCTGACCTGTTTTCTGGTCACGCATGCTCACTTTTCCCCGTGTGGAGCAGTCCAGGGGTGGACAGAAGCTATGTGAGGAATTGACTGAAGATATGTACTAATAAAATTGTTTATGTGGAATTATTTCTGTTGTTATCTGGGGATATACTTCTCCCTGCAGAGTTTTCTGCTGGTTTTCTATCTCATAGAAATAGCCCTTTGCATAGGTCAGTCCCTAAGTGAAGGACTACCATCAATAATGAAGTCCCAGCTGTCTAAAAAAGCTAAGAGCTTCACCACTACCCCAATAACTACATTCTGCTCTCACATCCCCATAGCAGCCTCAGCAAGTGCAACAGGCTGACATGGAAACACAGGCTACTTCCCCTCTTACCTCATATTTATGAAGGAGGAATTTAATATAATTTCTATGTTTAAATCCAGATTTCCTTCTACCGGAAAGCTTGCAGCTGTGTCATAGCTGGCCAACAGAGACAGATGATGCACCATATAAATATAATATGTGAACTACATAAAACCCCATTATTATCACTTTTCTTTCTTCTTAGCTGCTAAGGCATCCACATATTACATCACACAAATATGTTGTAAATTCTTTGTAGCAAAGGCCTTCCTTTCCTTGTGTTTGTGGAACAGAGCACTGACCCTTCACTGATATGACTGGGTGCTACTACTGTGCAGCTAAATATAGGAGTGAAGGGCAATCAGTAAAGGGAGCTGTTTCAAACTCAGGCAATGTTTTAATACATTCATATTTTCAGCTGAAAGTATAATTTGTGAGAACCCTAATTCTTTTTGGGAATGTTACAATTAGAACTGCATGTAGAATCTCATAAGCATCACTAAAACTCTTTAGTTCAACCAAGTTTGTGTAGGACACAATAGTTTTGGACTAGTTTGCGTGTTTTCTAGAATAGGAAGAGACAGCAAATAAGAATATCTGTCTAATTAGAAGCAACTCCGGAAATAACTCCATTAGAACTGCATCAATGGCGTTTCAGTGCATTTTTCAGCTACTCTGGTCTTGAAATAAGAGACAGCCAGGCTTTTGCAAATCAGCTACTCTTAACATTTTTCACTTTATAATTCAAAAGAAATTCAGGCCAAATATATCATATTTACATATGTGAGTGATATTAACAGTCACACTGACATGAAGACATGGAATTTGTCTTACTTTCCCACACTATGCCCCATACTATACTACAGACTGCTTCTTTTTCATCTTTCTCATATTTCTAATAGCAAGGACTGCATTTTCCTTCAGAATCATTTAACATGACTATGGCAGTATCATCTGTGAACAGTTGTTATTAGGAAAATAAATTCTTTTTTTTCTTCCATGTTTTCCAAAGCAGTTCAGCAGTTAAAAGGAGAAGATGAGAAGACTACATACACATAATATGGATCATGTCTGGAGAACTGGTGATTTACATATCTATTTTTTGTATTTAAAAGAGTTGATCTATAGGATATAAGGGCCTTGACAAGTCAACTTGTGTTTTCATCTTCTCAAGAAATTGAATGTCTATTTTTCATGGAAACTGAATACTGAAGTTCTCTCTACTGATTCTGTGTTAGTACTTCAAATACCTTGCAGTCCATTCCAGACTGGAGACTTCACAGAACTGTATATTACAGGTTGTGTTCCCAGCTGCCGATACACAGCACACCATATTTTATAATTCTTTCTTCTCATTTGTCTGGTTGTACACTGTCATTGTAGGATCCACTCTGTAGTTCAGGGGGAGTAGTTAGGTGGAGACATCATTTATTTCTCATCATGAAGGCACATAATCTTGTCTAATTTTTTTGCATGAGTGCCTTTTGCAAGAGGAATGACAGACTATTGTTTTGACTAGGACTTTTTACATACAAACCAGGTTTGTGAGAGGTCCTCCTTTTTGCTGCCTGGCCTCACTAAATCACAGGAATCAATTTGGTCAAATATAATTTGTAGTTTGGATTTTTCACTGCAGAGAAGTATAATTTGAGCTGTAAAAAATGCCAGACATAACACTTCTCTCTTTCCCTTCTTTGCAAAGGTAACTCAAATAGACAAAGACCATCCTGACACTTCATGGTCTCAAAATGGAAATGAAGCATCAATGTATTTTCAATAACCTGCCCTGACATTAGATAGAAAACACCTGTAATTTCCTTCACAGAGAAATATTTAATTTCTTTAGAGGAACAGTGCAGAGCTTTTTCATGTCCTAGGCCATTTCTCTTAAAAAGTGATTATTACAATTTGTGCTGCAATTTCTATGACTTTTAAAGGTGTTTTCTTTTGTTTGCTTTCTTTTAGCTTCACCGTTGGTCCTGTGTTCCCATTTTGTTTGCTACAATTTAAAGAATCCCACTAATCAGTTAGAAGCTATATAAACATTGACTGCAATGAAAGCCATATCCCATTTTTATAGTATCTGAGAGACTATTTTCAGGAACCGATCCATGCACTGATCTACGCTGCTGGATTACAAACACAGGAGGGCATCTTCCTCATCACACCACAGTGACCTACAGAGGACGAGATCCTCTATAAAGAAAATGAAAGGGGACATTGTATTGGGTTACCTTCTTTATAAAGGTCAGTAGTCTCTGTACCAGTTTACCACTTGCCTACAGAGATGAAAGGAATCTATTCACTCACTAAATACTGGGAAAAAGGAGTTCTGCCCAGTGGAGGTTTTGGGAGGACTCAGACCAGCAAGTGATGCCACACTTGGAGACCAGCCTGCCCATGGCTGAAAGGGAAGACATGGTGGACACCACCTGATGGAATATCTTCTGCATACAGATAGGAAAGAATCTGGCTGCTAGTCTGGCAGGTTCAGCAAGTATTGAGGCAGCACAACCAGCTGTGGCTAGATCTGCAGCAATTTCCATGGAAATAGCCTGAGAACCAAAAAACTGCTAAAGCTCCTGTTTGAGCATAAAATGTTCTTTAGAGTAACTACACAAGAGATTCTGCTTCTCAAAAAGCAGCCTGAACTAGTTGGGTGAAGACTGTCAGATATGACATGGAAGGGCAGCTAATAAAAGCCTGGTTTTGGAAGTTCTGAAAGATGATCTGAAGTACCACTTTTAGGCACATTTGAAGATACCTTCCATTGTTGCTGTTTTCTTTGCAGCAGAGCAAGTTGCTAGAAAGTAGGAGAGTTTACATGAAATTGAAATGATCTTTGAATCCCTAACTGAATGACTGTTTACCCTGTGAACTTCCAGATCGGACGTGACAAAACAAAATATTTAAGTTACACCTAAGGAAAAAGGAAGATTAAACTTCTTCTTAATTAGGTAAGAGACTTAAATATGTCCAGGTCCTACCATTGACAGTACAACTAAACTCCTTTTTGAGATTAGGAGGATAAAACTGATTAGTCCTAATTGAGTTTCCAGCAGACACAGCCTCCCCCTTAATTGATCACTCATGTAATGAGATAGTTCACCGAATGAGATTATCACCTGTGTGTGCAAACGTGTTTAATAGGACCAACTGTGCTCACCGAAATGCCTAATGGTTTGAAACTCAGAGGGTACCATGGAATTAATTTTGTATACAGACACCTAGGGAAATTTAAGGCAGTCCTCTTATAAGTAAGATCTTATGGTGGATCTTACTGTACCTGGACCAAAGATTTCTCATATCCAGCAAAATAATGTATGTGACAACAGAAAAAAATCCTACAGCTCAGGGAGCCATCTGAGACTCTAAAATAGTACCCGCAATTGGGTTCACCAGAATTATTACACACAAGCGGAGTCTAAATCCCAAACCAGCCCTCTGCTGTTCATCACTTTAGCCTTCTCTGTCATCAGGATGTCACAGATTAACTGCTACCAACACAGGCACACGTGAATGAACATTTTTCTCACTATAAGTTACAGGTCTGTTGAATGAAGAGTCTGATTTAACTCTAAGGGGGTGGAAAGGAAAAAGGAAGGAGTGTAATTGAGTCTGAGGCATCTATGCTCAATTTGAGGGAGGAAAACATGCAAGACAAAAAGAAGGGGAATCTGGGGAACTATACGCTAGTGAATCTAACCTCAGTTTTTGGCAAGGCATTGGAGTAAATCCTTATAGAAACCATTTGCGGGCACATGAAGTACAAGAAGGTGACTAGGAATAGCCAGGAGGGATATAACAATAGAAATCACAACTGATCAACTTGATTTGTTTTCCATGAGGAGATGACTTGATGTACGGACAAGGAGACAGAGCAATAGATGTTGTTTAGCTTGACTCTAGCAAGATTCTCAGCATGGTATTCCTTATCATTAAGTTGAAGAGATATGTTTTGGATAGATGGAGTACAAGGTGAATGGAAAATTTCTGGATTGTTGGCCTGAAAGGTCAGAAGTTCAAAGTCCAACTGGCATCTGGGTTCCAGTAGCACTAATGATTGGTTGACACTGGCACTAATACTGTTTAAATATTCATTTATTACTGGCAGCACAAAATACCCACCCAACAGGCTGGCAAACAAAAGCAAATTGGGGGAGTGGTTGATATGCTGGAAAGTAGGGTTTCTTTTCTCAGTGGACTACACAGGCTGAAGACATGGGTCGACAGGAACCTCCTGAATTTCAGCAAAAACAAATTAAGTCCTGCACCAGGCCTGTAGTAACCCCAGACAACACAATAAACTGGTAACTGGGCAGCTAAATAGAAGCTATGGAGAAAAGGGTTTGGGAGGTATGGTGGACAGCAAGCTGAACAGTAGTCACCAGTGTGCTTCTGCAGTGCAGGAAGATGCAAACTGGATTGTATTAACAGAATCATAGACAACAGGTGGAGTGGGAGATTATTCCCTTTTCCTTGTTTGTGTAGCACACTTTTTATTCAACACCTTATGTTGGCTGAAATCTGTGGGAGTATTAATAAAAATGTGACCCAGATGAATGACCAAAGTGCTTTTCCAATCTGATTACTCAATAGAAAAAGTGCCTTTAATTTGAACATTCTTCATTTATGAGATTCAATTATTTTGGTAGGGATTCATGTTTCACAGAGAAAAAACTGGTTAGGAGAGATTCTAACAAACAAGGGAAAAGGCGATTTTGGCACAGAACCTCAGAAAATGGGTCATAAGGCTTCTGTGTTCACAAAGAAATTCAGGAAATTGGTGCAACTGCTATTTTGACTGGTGTCTGGGAAAGAAAATGGAAACCTCTTCTGATAGGAGAGCTTCTCAGCACAGACATGAAAGGAGACATGAAAGCTGTCAAAATAAACTCCAGTTCGATATACTACACATCTTTCAAAGCTGTAAGGAAATGGTTCCTTCTGAAGTTTGCATCTCCCCAGGGAATGCAGTTGATCCATCACCTATGACACGATCAGTTCCTGGGTCTCTGGATTGCATCTGACATTTAGTTAAGTTAATGACAAGGTTCTTTCACCATGACCAGAGTCCCTGTTACAGTGGGTACTAACTCTTCCAGTACTATCTTCCCAAAGTAGTCGTTCAATGATGAATGATTTTCAGATATATAGCGTAAGACAATATTGGATTCTTTTTCTCTGATCCTAATAGTATCTTTTCTACTCCTTCCTTTCATGAGATGTTCATTATATTCTCCTTCATTAATTTATCTCTGAACGCTATATAAACTGCGGTCATAGCCATGGGTTGGTAGAACACAAAGAAGTAATTGAATTAGTCAGGAAACAGGATGACATTCAGGTAGGAGGATCTTCTAGAAGCACCAGTGAGCAGCTTGGTGTAACAATCATCTACACTGATCTTGGTAAATGCTTTCTGTATCTAGTAAATACCTACAGATGTTTTATAGTGTATGTTGTTCAGGGGAGGAGACAGCTTATGGATGGAGAAGTTTAAAGGTATAATTGTGAAATAAAGGTTTTAGACACAAGATGACAATCCAGCCCCTCCGTTTCACATGAAGTATAGGAGGAAAAAAATAAGGATAATTTTCAGCATATTTCACTTTTTTCTACTTGTCAAGCTACAAGAGAAAATCTCTGGATTTTTAAAGCCCATTTGTAGGAGAAAAAATTGGTGTATCAGTCAGATATACCTAATATTGTTAGAGAAACAAATGCTGTAAAGGCATAAAGTTACTGCAGCTGATACATTTAGAGACCTCACACTTCATGTGTAGTTCTTGGTAGCCTCCTGGGAGTAAAAACTATTAAAAAGCACTAACTACACAAGGAAATAGACAAGCTATATGATGTTTTAACTGTAATTTCCTTAGAAATAATTTAGAGATTAGCATTTCTGTTTGAATTCTGCAATATTTAACAGTTCTTCTCTAGCTCTTCACTAGGTCCGCAAGTGATTATGGTCATTAGTACTTTGCAGCATAACAATATGACTCTAACTATATACATATTTACCTCATGTTTTTTATTCTGACATTTCACATGAAACAGTTCTCCTCCCATGCAAATTTGCATCTCTCTTTCCCCTGCCTGATTTTTTACTCCCTGGATGGACATCTATTTCTATATAGGATGTTTGTTGAAACAGCCTTTGATTTTCTACCGTAATGTGGACCTTCAGTCCTAAGCAAAAAATTGTTACTCTGCCAACGCCTTCTGCTATGCCTGTGCTGCATTGGCCATGAAAGGTTTGGTGAAGCTAAACCTACCTCTCTTTACCCAACTTTAAGTGATCTTGAAACTAGAAAATCTGTTTGCATGGTAGACAGGACAGTCTATATAACCAACAAAGGCTTGGTTTAGCCTCATGTAATTTTAGACATTTAAGCAAAAGTTTTGCTCAGTAAAAGTTCCCTTCAAACCTGTGCAGAGCTTTACGGCCTTGTTGGACTGAATCAATGTTTTGCAGGTACTTCTCTCTTTGTATCTAGTATAGAGGAGGAATTTAAAGTCACACAGCTGATGAATTCCATGCATAAAATCAACAAGAAGGAATTTGAGATAAAGTGTAGTGTCTGAAAATTAGGTTATCTTAAACATATGCCCTTAGTAAAGAATTTTATTTTAATAACTTCTTTTGCATAACAGTTATTTTAAAACATCTCACCGAATAAATACTCCACATAAATCGGGTTTTGGAGCGATGCAAATACTGGGACTCACTTTGTATGGTGAAAAGAAGAGCGTTATGGACTAAAGAGTGATCCCAGTTGAACTTAGTGGTGTTTTAAACATTCAGCTGTTGTCATCCTCCAGCTCCTAAATGGTATAGCCCAAATGAAATTGAGCCATACCTAAAATACCAATAGTGATGTCATGGTACATTTCCAGCCTCAGGAAATAATAAGTAGCAAGAATTCTTAAATCCCATAGAGGAAAGTAAGGTTTCTCCTCAGTACAAAATAATAGTCACCTTTACCTATTTTAATTTTTCTTTGGAAAAAGAAAAAAAGCAAAGAAAAAAGAAAAGAAAGATTAATAGTTGTAAAAAAACTCTACTAGAATAGATGGGTTGGACAGAAATTATATCTATTGAGCTAGAAGCTTCCAAACAGTTCCATGTATTTTTCCTGCTCCCACTGTGTTATTGAGATGATTTTTCTGAAATGAAAATCATTGAAATCCACATTAGAAAACCGGCAGCACAGAATAATAACCAGCAGCTAAGCTACCGGGTTCTGAATAAAGATTTCTAATTCTCTGTAAGCTCTTCGCAAATTCCACTTAATATGGCCAAAGACATTCACAAATTGGAAAAGCTTCAGCCAATAGAATATGGTTTATGGGCTTAGAGTGAGAAAGAGTCAGCACAGCTTCACAAAGCTCCCTCAACGTTCTCTCAGGAGAACCTGAAGTGACCAAAGACAGTGGCTTCTCAGATGCTCTTGTCTTTAACAGGTAAATCCAATATTAGCTCATCATCCCTCTCAGAGTGTTTGTGAATCCTCTGGCAGCTGTATTGCTCAAAAAGCTCAGGATTTTTGAAGCAAAGTTGATTTTTAGTGGAACCACATATAAGAAAAGCTGCAATGATTTGAATGAGAAAAATTAATTTCTCACATACACAAATAATAAACAGTGAATTTTACAGATCAGTGGGTTTGTGAGCACAGGATATGCTGCATTTTGGAGGACTCTCAATGTCCTTGCAGACTAGTTTCAGTTTAACAGCTGTGTAGCTCTATTGTCAAGGGAACTATTGTGCTGCTATTGTTGTACAATTTAATTTTTCAGTCCAGATAAGGTATTATCTAGTAATGAACCCTGTTACGCAGATATGGTCATTTATATTATAAATGGTGATAATAATTTTTGTCTGTGAGGCACTTGTACATCATGCAAGGTATAGCACTCTCACAGGATTAAGCATGCTCTCTGTTCCAAATCACTGGCCAACATAATTTATGACAAGAGGCTCCTTTTTTCTCTATTCAGCATCTTCAAACCACTTTATCTGTTTGGAATTTTTTCTTCTGTATAGTGTTCTTCCCTCCTAGTTTTCCTAATTTTGTCTTTTAATTCACATCAATAATTTCAATATAATTTAAAAGAGATGAAGAAAACCAACTGGTGTGAAGAAAAAAAAAATCTAATGATTTCCACAGAACAGAGCAATTGTGGTTCAGCTTCTTTTTCTGTGGAAATGTTCTGGCAGCAGATACCATCCTGAACTACCACCCACTGTCTGCTGGGTTTGTGCTTTGTTTTAAAGCATTCATTATGGCAAACAGTTTTTCATGCAAGGCCTCGATCCTGCTGAGTGGTGTCTTGACAATGAGTTATCCAAAATTCCCTGTAGGGCAGGAAGCTAAACCCCTGAGCCAACAAAAGGAAAATGAGGATGTGCATACAGTTATCACTCGTACTCCCACTGTTTCAATGGAAAACTCATGTGCTGCAAAGGTACAGACAAAATTGAATCAGATGAGGAAGCAGGCCTCAAGCTGGTTGGTAATTTGAACCACATATAATCCAATGTAATATCTTCTTGCGCCTACAGGTGCCTTGAAACAATAGCTCAGAGGGGGACCTGCCACTGTACTCATCTCCCTTTAAGTGTACATAAACATAGATAATACAAAGACATTGTTAACCTTAACCCTCCTCCTGTATTCCTCTGCTGAGGGATGCAGCTCTCTGTGGCCCAAGGCTTAGCTCCAATGCAGCCTAGCTACAAAATCAGGGGATATATGTCTGAGTAAATTGTTTTATTGTGAGAAAGAGATGGGAGGAAGTGCTTAGAGTCATGCAAGATAAAGAAGCTAAAGCTGCAAATTCATAGCAGCTTGAGGATTGAAGACGAAAAATACCAACATGGAGACTTTGTGCATAAACCTTAAAAGAAATCATAGGTAGTCATAAGACAGCAAAATAGCAATACCCAGGGTCAGACTCTTCCACAGAGCAGTGGAGGCTGACCCTTTGCAACCTCTTTGACCACTGTCTGGCTCGCAAACACTCGTAGGGATTCATAATAGGGGTTGTGAGCATATGAATTCTTAGACTAATAGCTTGGTAAGTGCAGTTTTTTGTTGTGTGTGTTAGCCAATAAATTACATCTTTGGTCTTTTAAGCTATGTGTGAAGCACTTCAGTACATGATCAAAAAGCACTGAACAAAATGATCTTGGGAGGGTTAAAACAGCAATATTGAAAAGAACTTTTTAATTTGCAGTTTGTTTTTTCCATTGCAAGTGAGTGGGCTTAGCCATTCATGTAGCCACAATTTGGAAAATCACTACCAGCTTCTGTTTTCTATACTAACCTCTGACCGGTTAGATGGGAATAGAAACCAACAGAGGAAAAAAAATCAACCCTGTCAACTAAAAGATTTCACTATAGTCTTTTATTTTATATTATTTCCTACAGTATGGCAAAAAAGGAAATTTGGCAGCTCTTCTTCCACCATATTTGCAACTTTCTATATTTCTGACATATTCTTTGTTGTGTTTATCTGTGTCTAAAACTTTTAAACTTGATAGTCCACAGATAGGGTCAAAGATTCTAACTTTGAAGCTTGTACTCTCTGGAGTAGGTGTTTTTCCAGCCAGCAGGGGGAAATATGTGAATTAATCAGTCTTGCTGGTTATCTTTGAAAAGCAAATGAAATTGACAAGAAAATAAAGTTATTTTGAGTATAATTTCTATCTTAATGCAATGAAGGGAATTGTGGGAGGAATAAAGCCAAATCTTATTTAACCATCAGAAGCCCTCCAGTTTGGATGAACCTTTGAAAATTCTTAAGCTGAGTTGTGGAAAACAATTGAAAATGCTACTTCAGGTATAAAATGTAAAACATATTGTGTGTCCTTCAGTTTACTGTAGTAGAAAAAATGACAAAGAGGATGTGCTTTGGGACAAAATTGCGTACTATCTGCTTTGAGTGCAGGTAATACAGATGGAAATATTAAAATGTAATAATGCCTCTATTGAAAAGTCAGATGAGAGAAAACTTGTCTGCTGTTATTTTGTTCTCAGATCTTTATGTGGTCTGACATTTCTAGCCAGACTAGCAGGAAGCAGCTGTGCAACACTGGGAGCTACACTAACAAAGATTGCTCTCCTGTAGAGCTGAGCCATCAGGACAAGCTTCTTAACATTTCTGGCATGAAACAGAGACCTTTGTTAAGATTCCTCTAGAGCCTAGACAGAGAAGATGCTGACACCACACAGGCTTCCTTTAAACAGTTTTGAAATAGTCTGTACTCTCCTATGTGTGGGCTTTCACACTGTAAACAATACACTTACGTCTTTGGTTTTAACACCTCTGATATGCCAGGCATGGTTGAAACATCCCCATCCCTGGTAACAGGTTTCACACTTCTCCTCAGCACCTCTTGTTTCCTCTTTCATGTCCCCTCCATGCCCAGAAGCCTTTCAAGTTCTGCCTTGAAACTATCGTGAAACCTCTGCATGTGTTAGAGCTGGCCAGAACAGCAAGGGCATCTTTGTGAACTCCAGGATAAAAAGATACCTAGCTGTTTAAGTCTACTGTGGTTTCATTCAACTCATAGTAAAAAGCATGCTATAGGGTAGATGCTGGGGTCTGATCACTTTGAACATGCAATGGATTAAATATAGATTCAAAAACAGTCAGAGATATCATGGGAGAATCACCTAACTCAAAAGCCCACACCAGTACAGAGAGAGCATAGCAGTCCCTGGTTTTCACTATCTCACCTGGCTGTGTGTAGGGTGTGAAAAGATTTAAAGGAGTCTCTTTATATTTGGCTGATGCCTGGAAATAATTTCAGCACATTAGGTCTGTTAGTAGTTAGGGTAACCTAACCTCACAGGCAGCATCCCAGCAACAGAAGAGCTTTACATGTTCTTTGTCAGTTCCCCCTGACTGGTGCAATGTGTCTTTCAGTGACAAAAACCAATTTGGTCCTACAAAGACTGCCCTTTTTGCATGACTCCAGCACTGTAGGTCTTATGTACTTTAACACAAACAATTCTGGGAGCATTTTAGAAATAAATGGAGAACTCCATTTCAGTTCCATTCCTGGGTTCAGATCTTTCTATTCCTCCACAAAGATAAGTCTAGTGAATTACAGGAGAAAGCTATCCTTTGCATGCCAAGAAATACAGTTCAAACTGTTTGTTTCATGAAGCTAAAGGTATGAACATAGCAGCATTCTCATATCACTTGCAAATAAGACACAACTATGTAATTTTGAGATTTAAAGTCTATCTGGAATAAGATAATAAGTTTGCTTCCCTTAGAAATGATCTAGGGATTTTTGAGCAAGAAATGAATATAAAGTTGGAGGGTTTTTTCGCTAACATAGTATTCTGCCTCATTCCTTATTGTCAGATGAGTATTTTGTAGAAATTCCTTTTTCCAGACAGTGTGATATCTTGAGACTGTTTTAAGATGCTTTGTTGTCAGATTTTTAAATAGAAATGTACAGAGAAAACACTTTTTGAAAACAATACACTATAAATTTAAAATCAATGTTTTCCTTGATTGCATGTCTACCCAGGAGAAAAGTTCTAGTTCATTTACAGGCTATTAAGTTCAAAACAGAAATGACTGGATGAAATTCAGTGAGTCAGATGAAGTGGTAAGTCAGAATAGATAATGCTCATGGCTTAAAATCTACTCAACTGTTTAAAAGGAAAATAAAAAGTAATCTAGATAGATTTGTAACATGCAGTTGTTTGGTTTTTTTTTATTTATTTATTTTTGAAGAGAAAGAGGGAAAACTCAAGTATAGAAATAAATGCTTCCTGAGAGATCTGTTTGGTTTATCAAACTAACAGTGTAATTCTACATATTTTTGAAGGCCAAGAATAGGAGCTGAAAACTTGGGCACTGATTCAGCAAGGTACTTAAGAATGAGATCAGCTTTAAAATTGCTCTAATCAACGACAGTGTTCCTGGAGCTACTCTCTGATTTTAGAAAGCAAATTTAGCGCTAATGAAAAGATGCCAGAATGAAACAAGTGAAGTTTGTTGTCTTTTTCTGTGCAGAAAAATGGCAGGTGAAGTGGCAAGGTAAGCTTTTTTAAGCATTTCCTGCCCGCCCCGTCCTCATCACCCCTACCCCTATACGTTTAAACTTAATTTTATTCCTGATTCAGTCTTTGAGATGCTTAGCAAGAATTTTAGTTAGTGCCAACAATGGTAATGTTGTATTGACACAAATTCAAACTAATAATTTGGAAGGCAGTTTGGCATCTTTTTTTCCTCCTCTTGACACAAATTCACTGCTTGAACTTGTTGTGTATGGTTTCCACATTAGCAACACCTCAGCATGATGTCTGCTACCTTTTCTCTCACTCACATGTTCTGTCAGTATATTTGCCTGACTGACAGATTTAATTAGGAGTAGCTGGGGCATGATAGGATCAAGGGCACACAGGTGACAAGAGAAATGAGATGTGGGGTGGATTATTGGAGGCCTTGAGTATCCTTGTAAACCTCCAAAGGTGTTAGGCTGTGAAACAAAGTTTTTCTTGGTTGAAATTTTTTGGAAGAGGTGTTCTGGCTTCTTAACCAGGGAACTGTTTTCATAAATAATAGGTAGTTTAACTGAGAAATAAACTTTTATTCCCCCATGACTCCCTGTTCTTGTCATTAAGAAACTCCTCATTAGTATCAAATATCACTGTATCTCTAATGCAATATCAAAAAGAAAAATCTTCTTTGTGTTATAATATGGGAAATAATTTTAGTGGGGGGTGGTTTGAGGTGATCTTTCAGGGCATGTTTTCAACAGTGTCCTGCTGTGGTGGACAACAAGGCTGCAACTTCCAGCAAGATCTTACCAACTTTCCATTAAGACATTCTTTACACTGTCATGCACTAATAGGACAGGGCTGAGACTCACCCTATACTTCTTGCATGGGACAGAGGGAGGCTGCCCTGAATTACAAACCCAAAACGTTATAGTCTCCTCAGGATTCAGGGATAGGTGGGTATAGGAATGACAGCCAAGCCCGGCTCTTCACTCTGAGATTTCTGTCTCTGACAGTGTCTGGAAGATATCTGGAACATTTTACATCAAGCACTATGATTGTTTCCAAGCACTGGTTTTGGTCACATTTTTTTTCCCCCAAGCTTATCCTTATCATAGAATCACAGAATTGTAGGGCTTGGAAGGAACATCTGGAGATCATCTAGTCCAACCCCCTGCCAAAGCAGGTTCACCTACAGCAGGCTGGACAGCATGGCGTCCAGGTGGGTTTTGAATGTCTCCGGAGAAGGACACTCCAAAGCTGCTCTGGGCAGCCTGTTCTAGTGCTCTGGCACCCTGAAAGTAAAGAAGTTTTTCCTTTTGTTTAGATGGAATTTCCTGTGTTCCAGTTTGTACCCATTGCCTCTTGTCCTGTTTCTGGGCACCACTGAGAAGAGTCTGGCCCCATCCTCTTGACACCTGCCCTTTAGATATTTCTAAGCATTGATAAGGGCCCCTCTCAGTCTTCTCTTCTCCAGGCTAAACAGATACAAGTTTCTCAGCTTTTCCTCCTAAGAGAGGTGTTCAAGTCCTTTGATCATCTTTGCAGCTCTCTGCTGGACTCTCTCCAGCAGTGCTCTGTCCTTCTTGAACTGGGGGGCCCAGAACTGGACACAGTACTCCAGATGCAGCCTCACCAGGGCAGAGTAGAGGGGCAGGATAACTTCCCTCCACCTGCTGGTCACGCTCTTCTTGATGCGCCCCAGGAGACCATTGGCCTTCCTGGCCACAAGGGCACATTGCTGGCTCATGGTCAACTTGTTGTCCACCAGGACTCCCAGGTCTCTCTCTGCATAGCTGCTTTCCAGCAGGTAACCCCTAACCTAATATAACTATATAAGTGCATGGGGTTATTCCTCCCTAGAAATGTGGTTATATATGTACTTGTTTTCCTCTGTGCATGCATATTGCCAGGCATTTGTTAACACTGAATTTCATTTCTCATTTCATGTCATAGATTGTCCAGCAAAACTTGGGGCAGATTTCATTTTTACTATGATGACTAATTTTGTGTCAGCAGCAAATTTTATCACATCATTAATTTCCCCTTCTTTCAGGTTGTTTGTGAACATGTGAAATAGCACAAGCTCTAGAAAAAAATTCTTGAGTGAAAATATCGATGGTAAACCATTTATTTACCTTTGCAGTAGCTTTTTGGAAATTCAATAATTGAACTGCAATTCAATAATGTTGTATTTACTAGGGACCTTTAATGCCTTGCTTTTTCACTGCTCCAAAGGATCTAACAGATCTGTAATGCATGACAAACATGTTGATTTTTCCCCAATGTTTTGCACTTACACATAGGAAATTATTCCTGTTTTATTATGGTGTCTACCACTTTTCCTACTGCAAAAATCAGATTTAATGAGCGGTATTTTTCTGAAATCTCTCTTAAAAATTGGCTTAACAGTCTCTGTCTTCTGATACAAAGCCTTATTTTAAAAGTTAGATATATGCTTTAGTAAATAATTTTAGCAGTTATTATTAATTTTATCAGTTTGTTCTGAAGATCTCTTCTGCTGATATTTCATTTTGTGAAAGGTTCTCTGAGGTTCTCGGACTCATACCTGAATGTAAGACCCTTTCTTAAACATCTCCACGGTGAAAACTGAGGCATAACAACAAAATTTAATTTTTTCTTTTATTCTTTTATTTATTTATTTATTTATTTTTACACCGGGTTAATTTTCTATCCTGATTGACTTTCTGGTTGTCTCCCTGCTTTGATGCATTTTAACAAATTCTAATTATAAGGTTTTCTGCCTTTAGCAAGTTTCTTACCAAGGGCATTGCTGACCTGCCTCATTGCCATTGTAGTGTCATGTGCTGCTTTATGTTCTTTTTTGCATTCATTATTTGGACAATAGAGGGAACACAAATACTTGTTTTTCCTCTAAACCATCTGGCAGCATGGTCAAGGGAGTACAGCAGTCTCTTGGAAGAAATCTCTTCATAGAAAAGTAGGGAGGTTTGTGAGACAAAGTTTCTTCAAAGGAAAAGTAGCTTCCCTGGGGGCAATTGACACCTCTGAAATAGTACAACTCCACACCGTTCCCAGCACTGCAACACATTGGGAAATATAGTTTGTTTTAAACAGTAGGTTTAACCTTTGAGTAGAGATATTAAATACTGCATGAAATATGAGCTGCTGAGTGACATTTGCCTAAAATGTCACCTTCTAAAACTCCTGGATTAGAACTGAATCCTTAAAAACTCCATCAAACTGACAGCCACATTTGTTACTAGTTTTCCCAACTTTTTCATAGAAAGCAGGTTTTGCAGATGATATTTGGGGGGAAAGTATGAATTAGTCAAGCAGTGGTAGTCACTGAAAGGACTTCAGCTGGGCACAGCAGCATTAGAAGGAATAGACCTAAATAGGGGAAGTGAAAAAGTTCCTCTTCACTCAGATTTATCACAGCAGATGCTACATGGCTTCTGTCCAACTTGGTCATGGTCTTTTCAGTTTACTTATGTTGCTGAATCTTCCCCTTTTTGGTTTAATTTATTTTACCTTTCGCATTCGTACTTATCCACAAATACCAAGACCAGAGACCAAAGTCAAATGAGAAATAAATCCTGTCTTCCACCTCCAGGGCTTGATGCAATTTCACTCTTTTCTCAGCTTTCAACATCATATAATCCATACCTAATAAAATGCCAGCCTAGCACTTCATATGCCTAAAGAAATTCATAAGTACTTTACTTAATTTATAAAATATATTTATATTTATCTGTATGTGGAAAACGGTTATCCTAACCAAAAAAACTTTGGGTGATCACAGCAGTATGACCCACAATGCATCACAGTAAAACAAAGATTTCATAAGAAACATGCAAGTTAGAGCATTTGCAAGAGATACACAGGCTCCTTTGCAAGAGATACACAGGCTTCTTGGGGTTTGAAACTAGATCTGCCACATTTCTAGTGAGTCCCCTGGCATTATAGGAATTCTGTCCTAGAGATCTCTCTTCTTCATTTCAATCACACTTTCCACCTTGATCCTCCCCAAAAGGAAAAGTTTCTGAAAAGCAGCTCCAGCAACCCTGCAGCTTTTTTGGAAACTGCTGGCAGTTTTCCTGGCCAAGGGAATGGGAGACTTCTGCTCAGAAATATAGGGTCTAGGTCTATCTCAGGAAGTTGTATTGTGGTAGTGACTCTACTCTGCTTCAGCCAGGTAGGCTTTTGCATCTTCCACCCACTTCTGATACAGCATTCATAGTAACAGCAATAGGGACTGCAAAACCATCAGGTTTTAAACTGTGCAATTACAAACAGCATCATTTCTGCTTTGTCTTCTGCTACCACAGCTGTATAATTGATAGAACTAAGTTGCCACTCTAAGGCTCTTAAATCTGCTATACTGATGGCATTTCAGAGAGGTATATTTGGAATTAACTTCTCTTGCGTTTGCAAGCAGCCTAAATTGATAAAAATCAAAGAACTTGACATTTTAGATCACTTGGTGACAATTATTTCATTGCACTGGGGTTTTCCCAGTTTCCAAACCAGAAAATAACGACATGCATTTTTTCCTCCAAATTATACAAAACTCTTCAAATGTGTGTCCTCAGAAATTCACAGGTCATATTCTCTTTTTCAACAGGATTTGATGAGCAGATGCATACAAACAGCCTGTGCAACAAAGACCTTAATTTCCTTCCCCATGTACTCACTCTCTTAGGTTGATGCAAATCACAGCGTACGAGGTCACGGCCACCTTTCCAAGGCTGATGGATCACCTCCTGAGACTAACACTCAATATAAAGCTGCCTACTTAGATGATACAAGCCATCTATGATGAAGACTGGAAATGCCAGCTGCAGAGACTGATGGCTGTTCTATAATCACTGCAAAACACGGGTTGTGCTGTTAATGTGGCGAAACGTTCTACTAGCTGATGAACTACCTGTTATCTGGGATACATCATGAGAAATGGCCTGGGGAGGGTGTCATTTATGGAAGTGCTCCTCTGGCTTAGAAACTGATCACAGTAGTAAAGGGAGCCTGTGGTGGTTTAACCTCAGTAGGCAACTCGGCATCAAACAGCTGCTAATTCATGTCCTCCACCCAGCAGGATAAGGGAGAGAAGAGGAAGGGCAAAAGTGATAAAACTCGTGGATTGAGATAAAGGCAGTTTAATAAATGAAGCAAAGTGGCACACACAAGCAAAGCAAAATAAGGAATTTATTCACTACTTCCCATCGACAGGCAGGTGTTTAGCTACTTCCAGGAAAGCAGGGCTCCATCATGCATAAGTGTTACTTGGGAAGACAAATGCCATAACCTGAATGCCCCCTCTTTTTTTCTTCCATCTTTATTGCTGAGTGTGATGTCATATGGCATGGGCTATCCTTTTGGTCAGTTTGGGTCAGCTGTCCCAGCTGTGTCCCATCCCAATTTCTTGCCCACTTCCAGCCCATCCACTGGCAGGGCAGTGTGAGTAACAGAGAAGGTCTTGACGCTTCTTGACGCTGCTCAGCAACAGCTAAAACATGGGTGTATTACAAGACTGTTTTGGCCACAAATTCAAAGCACAGCATCACATGAGCTGTTATAAAGAAAATTAACTTTATCCCAGCAAAACCTAGTACAGTCTCCACCCCTTATTCCATGCCACTGGACAGTGTGGGACCAGAACATGATGTTAAATGATCAAGAAGGTGCAATTAGGCTGACAGGGAGTTCAGAAAGATCACCAGCTGTTCTTCTGGTGACTCTGCTGTGCTCTGACTCTTTCTACTATATCTGACAAATCAATTTTCAGATGATAACTCTCACATTTAATGAAACATCTGAAAAAGTTTTGCAAACTGAGCTGCAGGTGGCTGGAACTGCTGACAGATTCAGACCCTTTGAAGGACACCTATTGGAATCCTGTTCCCCTCTAGTGCATATTCTTTTTCAGTCAAAGAAGCTCCCTCCTATAGTTGCCCCTGTATGAAATGCAGTACAATTGTTTTCCTTTTCTACATGGGTCCAATAATTTCATCTCAGCAAGGAGATTGTACCCAGCACTACCTTACCTGACAAAGCTGCAAGGTCTATGGCTAGTTCAAAGCATTCTGATTTGTCTCTTTTCTCTGTTTACTTATTTTGTCTAATATTGTCTCTGTCAATGTATTGATATAAACTTAGCTCTTGAATCTTCACCCAAACTCACAGTTGTTGACTGCCCTAAATCCAAGGGGTTCTGAAGATTTAAATCTTCTACTTTGGTACGGGCAGTACAACAACATCATATACAGATTATTCACTGTTGACCCCAAAGGAGGGAAAATTTTTAATAAAATGGAAGACAAATTAGATTTGCATCTTTGTGAAGGAGAATAGTTAGATGTCTGAGAGGAATAAACACAAGTGATGCTGTAAGACTAGGTAACTGTTAAATAACATGGGAACATAAATTATTGTTCTAATAGAAGAGAAAAGAACATACATTGAAACAGGTTTATTTTGCAGAACATAAACTTTAGCATAAAATACCAACATTCCAAGAAAAAAAATGTAAGAAGGGGGAAAAGGAGGCTACAGGAACACAAAAGAAGCCCAAGATAAGCAGTAACAGGTACTGGCATTCTGGTTTCATTCATCTTCCGGTATTTTGGAGCATTACACAAGAGTTCATGCATGGGGTAAATTCCTTGAAAAAGTCATGGCGTATTCTTCTTTTATTTTGAATTACAGGTTTGCAGTATATAACTGTCTTTCTCTCACTGAAGACCTGCACAAATCCTCTTCCCTTATCCTTCTCAGTGAGAGCTGTAAGAGGAAACAGCTGTACGAGTCTCAGTGGTGATTCAAATATCACGCTTGCTCTGTGTATCAATTTCATTTGAAAACCACTGTTAGAGCCTTTGTAGTGGGAACATTTTAAGACACAGCCTGAATTTTAGAGGCAATCTGAATTTGAAGTGAGTATAAATTTTGTACTTTTGAAAAGCAAAGATTTTTCATGACAATCCTGCATTTATTCTTCAGACTGCCTTGAATATATTGGGACATGCTTTGTTTTATCTAGAAGACTTAATTTGTCAATAAGTTCCTAAAGTGCAAATGGAAAAAAAAGTATAAATAAGTAAGTAATAAAATGAGTTTATTACTTGCCTCCCATAACATGCCCTAAGTCATTTTTTTCCAGAAAAGAAGCAGGGAAAAATCTCTTTGTTTAACAAGAAAACTCTTATTTTGCAAAATGAAATAAGGGCTCTTGGCTTTTTCTCAAAGTGTTGCTAATGCTTGCTGCTCTTATTTTTGTCGTGCACAAACACGCACACAACATTCCATAATCTGTTTGTACCCTGGTGCCCATCCTGGCAGCCAGCCCCCCAAGAACCCACTCATCTATATTGTTCACCTTCTGCTCGGCCTTATGCTTCCCAGTGCTTCTGGCAGTGGCCTCCACCACACCAGCTGAACCACCAAATGCAAATTTACATGGGGCTGGATGAGTTTGGGCTCTCTCTCTTTGGACCCATTAGTGACAGCTGCTCTGGCATGTGCTCTCTCGAGTCATATGGTAGAACTGTTCAGCACCTCCCATTAGAGTGAGGCTCCATTTATCCCTGGCCACCCAAATGTTTAATTCCTCCTTCAGTTTACCCCAAAAGGAGAGTTTTTAGTTTGTCCATTGGCTTTACTTAGGTCAATAATTAGCAGCAACAATGAATATATTCCAGTATAATACAATTTCAGTTACATATAATAGAAAAAAAAATTAAATATCATCTGTTTTCACAGCAAATTAATTCAGATACACTGTCAAAATGCCTGCTTTACATGCAAGACTCCTGACAGCACCATCCTGGAACAAATTAAGGAATATTTCAGCAATATAGTCAAGACGAAAAACAGATTCATCATTTCTAATTTGAATGATATGGCATTAGCTTACGGCTCACTACATAGCTTTAAGTACCAAACCAGGGAGTTGTCAGGTTTTGTCTTTACCTTTCTTCATGTTCATCTTCATCTCTTTATATCTTTATCCTTACCTTCATCTCTTTATCTTTATACCTTTATCTTTCTTTATTTGTTTTATGTGCTACCACTGCTAAACAGCAGTGTTTGATAGAATGAAATTTGGGGATTTAGGCACTTTGAAATAGCCTACAGAGTTAATTGCTTAAGTATCACCTAAACATTATACCCTCTAGTACTCCTAGGATACTAATTATACTTTGAAATCCCTCTAGCGATTGGTCCTGTCCTGGTATCTTATGAACAACAAGACTTCAAAAACCCTTGTGAGGTAGATTTCATTACATCTTTTAAATAGTTATATAAACTGGACTGCAAAGAGATCAAGTTTCTTGCTCAGAGCTTTGCTGTGAATCAATGATAGACTCAGCAATGTACCCGAAATGACCTACAGCAGTTCCCTTTCCTTTAACTGACAGGCTGTATTTTCTCAGATAACGAGTTATGAGATGCACAGGTCTTTTCTTTTCCCCTATAGAATACAAATTATCAGTACTTGGAGTTAGGCAGACATTCTTTTTTTTTATGAAGCTGTATAATGTTTCACAATTAGGCAGTTTCCTGATGGGAAACTTCTGGTTCTTTTTCCAAAGTTTTAGAGCTCCATGGAGCATTGGCTTTTTCTGTTATTTTAGCTCTTATTTTTGTTAAAAAAAAACAAACAGGAGAACTTTTGAGCTTGTGCTTGTTTGTTTTGCATCCCTACTTTAAAGACTCGGCCTGGAAGTTGAAAATTTAAATCTCTGAACATGTTCTTTTTCAAAGGTAGTGATTATGAACAAATTGGTTTGGGAGAGGAAAAGAGAATGGCAATTCATTACAAGGACTTCAGAAGGAGAAACTGTTGCCTTATAAAAAAAAATGCAGGTAATTGTTTCTTTCTTTCAGTCATTGTTAATAAAATGGAAGTACTCTTTTACAGAAATGCGGGAGAAGTACTGTCAGAAATCTCTCTTTAGTTGAGACATCAATATAATGTATTAAAACAAATTTCATTCAGATCCCATTCTTTTCCTCCATTAGCATCAGCACTATTTTTAGATCTAGATTGCCTCAGCAAGCACTTATTGTCAGGCAAATAACTATTACAAAGTGAGATGGAAAGTCTAGTGTGGTCTCAGCAAGTATTGCACAGTCTAGTGCTATAATGGTGAAGAATCTCTATCACCTCATACTGAAAAAACAAAATTGTGGAAAACAGCCTTAGCACCGAAGCTACTCAGCTTTTTAAGCACTGAGTGCTTGTTTCATATCCTTTGACAATATTTGTCAACCAGCTTCTGTTATGCAATGTAGCAAATGACAGGAGCCTGGTTTTGCACAGCAGACTCAAGCTGTCCTGCAGGTCTAGCAACTGTGAGCTATAAATTCAGGCTCTTCATTTGCCTGCTGTCTGGTATCCCCTGCATGTTTCTAGCTGACTGCTAGCTCTATCAGACCACCAGCACTGGTGGCTTCCACTCACTATGTTCAAAACATCTGGAAACAGTATTAGGATGATTCCCGGGTACATTCTCATTGAGTGATGCCCTTCTTAGGCTACAAGTGCTGTCTCTCAGTGCTTGCTAGCCCTCCACTGGGTGAGAGGTATGTTGGATCAATTAATGCATGGTCAGCGGCCTCTCTTAGTGTCTTGTTACTCCGTAATTCACAAATAGTGAACCTCAGGGAGCAAGTTTGGTCTTTCCCATGTGATACATGATGACCTGTTGAGCAGCCAGACCAGCATGATGTCACAGATGTGATAAAACTTATTGTGCTGTCTTAAAAGCAAGCCTTAACCTTCAGAGTACTGCTTGGCCTTGGCCTAAATCACATGATTTAATGTATTCCAGTGATCAGTCAGGATGCTGGCAACACAAACGTCTATATACCTGCAGTGATGGATATTTCCTAAGGACAGTGAATAAGGTCAATTCCCATTACCAAATCTATTGCTTAAATTGTGTTTCAAAACCAGTGACTCTTTAAAGTGGTAATCAGACATCCCACTGGACTACAAAAAAGTTTTGTTTGGGGATATAACATCTTCTGGTGAAGCCCTTAGTTTAGGCTTTGGAAAGATGGTTGATTCCTTGGCCAAGTATCCTACCTCCGTAACCCAACTTTTCATTGTCTTCTGCTCCAGAAATTATACTGCATGGAGGAAGGAGAGGGGATTAGCTGCCTGCCTCACTCTCCTGGGCTATTTTGAAGCATTTCTGTGAGTTCTCAATGCTGGCAAACCTATAGAATAACTCTGTATTGTACAAAGATTTGACTAAAACCCCTCTCTGATTCCTTTAAGGCTGAGCTGCACAGCATTTGCAGCATGGAACACGGTGCACAAGCTGCTTACGTGTATTAGCTTATTTGAAGATAGACACAGTCTTGTGCAGTAGTGGAGATATACGCAGCATGGGACAGAGTCTTGTTTTTAAAGGTAATTAAAGCTCCAATAAATTAATATAGTATAACACAGAATCTTACATATTTCCCACATCTAGCCACTCAGTAGTTCGAAAGACTGGTTGAGGGAAACTTGTATTAAGGCAGTTTAACACATTTAAAAAGACATGAATTTCAGCTGAGAGTTTTAGAGGAAAAAACAGGCTTCTGTGAATTTAATAATTGCTTTTCAAAAAAGCCTTAATGACTTAGGAGTCAAAGTCTCACTGGCTTGCAATGAAAGTTATGCTCTCACAGGTCCTGGAGGTTTTCAAAAATTAAGACAAATGTTCCTAAATTACTGGGGCACTTTTGGAAAATTTCCCCTAAATAACTGTTGTGGAATACCACACACAAATCAGATGAAGATTAGGTTTTATGTGCTTGCTTCTTCTTGACAAGAAAAAGATTTACCTTTCTGTTTTTACTGCTATAAACGTTATGTGTCAGTATAACTTAAAGGCTACAAGCTTTTATTCTCACAATTAGCCTGTGGTTTAAGTGAATTATAAAGGAGAAAAATGTCAACAATTCAGTCCACGGAAACCCCTGGAGTTAGTTACCCTATGTGGCATTTTAAACCTAGCATTAAAGCAACTAGTCTAGCCTTAAAAAAAGAAAGATTATGGATGCTGTAGTACATGAATTATTGAGGAAAAATATTCCAGCCAAGATAAATCAGGGTACTGAAAGTCATCCTCTTTACTTCTATCCGTTAAGTCAGCTTAGATCAAATAAGGTGATTTTAGGCTTTGATCAAAGATTTGTTTCTTTTAAGATGTCATTTTTGCTGAAATATTAACAAAAGCCTTTCAAGCTGGATAACACAGAGGGCATTGAAAACGATGAGGATTTCACACATAACTCCTCTGTAGCTGCTTCTGGGGTAAACACGGCAGCCCTTTTGCTGGTCAGCATCTAACACAGGCAAGGCAAGACTTCTTTTCTCAGTCATGCTGGTACCCCCTACCAAAATCTCAACTGACTGTAACAGGAAACATCAGGCTTGTCAGCGGTGTTGAAGTGGAAAAGCAAAAGCCAACAAAATCAGACCTTTTTGATCTAGAAATTAGGTTACTTATTTGTAGCCAAATTCTATCACTTTTGTGCATGTGGAAAGGCATCTTGTCAATGTAATACACAAATTTCATGGACTTCTGGGAGACAGACTGCTACCCTGTAGAAGCAGGAAAGCCTGTACGTGGCCAGTAAGTGCTTGTGCCTCAGTTTACCCATCTAGAAAATTAATATTAGTAACATCTACATTCTAGGTCTCATTTTAGAATCATAGAATCATAGAATGGTTAGAGTTGGAAGGGACCTTAAGGATCATTGAGTTCCAACCCCCCTGCCATGGGCAGGGACACCTCCCACTACAGCAGGTTCCTCAGAGCCCCATCCAGCCTGGTTTTGAACACTTCCAGGGATGGGGCCTCCACAAGTTCCCTGGGCAACCTGTTTCCAGTGCCTCACCACCCTCACAGTAAAGAATTTCTTTCTGGCATCTAAATTTTTTTTATTAAAGTTTTGATAATACTTAGAGATCTTGAGATGCAGAGATTCAAACAAACAATAGAAATTATTTCACTTTCCTGTTTCTGCCATTTAGTTAGGTTTTCTGATTGCTGGTTTCCAATAAGGGCGAGTAGGCAGAGAAAAACAGAATGGAAAAGGTGAGACATGCAAAACCATGCCAAGAAGACAGGCCTGAAATCATGCATCTCTAATATACTTAAGGAAAAGACTTAGGTGTGGAAATACTTCCTTTAAATCAGAATTTCCCAGGCTCTTTTTCCCTGCACTGCAATCCCCAAAATACACTCTTGCCCATGCCTCCTGCTTTGTTAGCACAGTTGCAGCCCTGTGTCCCTGTAGCCACACGACTCTACAGCTTTTGGTGTCAGCATCTCCCCTGCAACCTCCTGGCACAAGCAGTACAAGCTCCTGCCCGAATGGGTACCTCAGCTCTGCTGCCCAAGTTCAGGTACGTTTTGGATTTTCTCCTCTTAAATAAGATACTTGTGTGATCCCTTGCTGGAAACTGCGTAACTAGGAAATGTTTCTGCCAGCCCGCAAAGGATGCCTTGGTTCTTTTTTCAGTTTTCCATTTGTACTTATATATTTTTGCCTTTGATCTGAATGCCACGCTTTGACATATCTAGGTAAACGCAGCCGTGTGCCCTGCCCTGGTCCATATACCCAGCAAGGCGATGTTCTCAAGTGCAAGGCACAAAGTTCCTGCCAGCTTAAAGACGAAGCTCTCTGTCTGACTGAAATGTCAGATACTATATTAAAAAGGTAGCAGATTGTGATGATAATGAAGTGCTGCAGCCTGTCGCTATGTTACCAACTGCTCTGAACTGACATGTCAGAAGGAACAGCAAGGAAAATGCTCAGAATCCCTGTTTGGATCCCCTTCCCACGCCTACCACCAACTGAAGTATTTAAAATATTTACAGATATAGCCAGCATGTTTCTTTATAAACAAAGCCTAAATAGATAAATATATTACCCCAGCAAGCCTGCTATCTAAAATCATCCTCCTGCCTCTCCAGTTTGCCTCAGATTCCATCCTGCACCCTCTGACAGAGAAAGATTGATTTAGGAATGGGCATTTCTCTGCCTGTTCTCTGTCCCTTGAAGAGGGCAAACTCCCCCTGACCGATGCAGTGTGTTTAAAAGTAGATTGAAACAGGAGGGGAGATGTTTTCCTGCTGCCTGAAGATGAGGTGAGAGTTGTGGATGCTCTTTAACAGGAGGGGGGACGTTCTCCATCCCTCAGCCTGCTGATTCTACCTCTTATTGCCTTATTTCTACAGCCTTAGCGTCACCGTCCTGGGCAATGAGCCTCGCTGGATGATAAAACTGGCTGCAGCTGGCCTGGAAGGGGTGGGGGCAGAAGTGAGGAGGCTGGTGCACAAGGGCACAGCCAAAACCATTGCTTTCATCCCGAACAGAGCAGCGCTCACAGCAGGCTTAATCCCTTCCCCTCCCTCAGCAAACCTACCTACTGTGCAAAGCAGAAAGCACTCACAACCGAGCCACTTCTGCTCTCATGGAAATTTTGGGTAAACAAAGAGAACAAAACAGAGTCCTTATCACGATGCTAGGGATGTACTGTGACTTGCCTGGTGATTTTGATATGAGATGGGTCTTCATCACGGGGCATGTTTGCTGAGGAGAGATTGCGTTTGGAAGGGCACTGGATCTGGATGTGATTCTATGCTCATAGACGCCAATGTCATTTTTAAAACTGTCTACTCAGTCAAGCAAACAAACTGGTTGGAGTTGCTTGTTTCCTGCTGCACACCATGCAGAAATAGAATTCTTAATTTTATTTCACCAGTTGTGGCTGAATTTTCAGTTACATAAAATAGTAGGTTTTCCAAACATTATGAAAAGAGATCAGCTCTCTGAAAAGCCTACAACATTTAAACTAGAAATAAGTTCATTTTCTACTAAAAGTCTACCATATCATTAAACTAATTCAGCAGCAAAATATTTTAAACTGGTTTTGGGTGAGAGTAAATCTGTGTTAAAAATACACAGCACATACATTTTCCAGAGCCAAGACCACAATTATGGAAGTAATTCCACTGTTTGGGAAAATCAGACTTGTATAACAGAGGCTGCTAGACATTCAATTTGAATAAAGGTTTTTTTCAAGATGATGCGAAGCTAAACATCAAAAGGAGAGTGTCTGTATTTGTGCAGTGCACAGTTACAAAGCTCCAGGTACCGGATGAAATGGAGGAAAGAATGTGATATGGAGCATAGAATCTTTCAGGTTGGAAAAGACATTTAAGATCATTGAGTCCAAATGTATGTGCTGCTACGTGACAGGGTACTCCATAAGTAACGAAAGACAGAATTAAAAAAGACCAAACAAACAAGAAAAGGACCCACAAAACCAAAACAACCCCCACAATTCCAGGTATTTCTGTTTGTGTTTGAAAACAAACTGCTCAGAGCACAACTGAAGCACCTAGGAGAATCCTACTCCTGTCCCTGTACTCCTGGTGGTAAGGGCATGTGGTGGCAACTGGTGTACTGAGAAAGAGGGGAAAGCAGGCATCTAACCAAATTTCTGATTACAGTGCGTGAAAGCTTCATAGCCTATCACACTTGATCAACTACATTTACCCTCATGCCACTTGCCATCATTTCTCATTAGTCCTGCCACGCAACTCAGAGGAAAAATGGCAGAACTTATGCAACCAATATAAGGCCACAACAATACTTTACAGGTGTTGTATTTGCTCCTCTCTCAGCTTTATTTTCTGTTCCTCCTTTTTGCACCCACACTTGTGAATGGGCAGAATCTAGACCTAGTAGAGACAAGTATCTGAGAAAATACCTTATTCTTTGGGCACTGCTTAGCAACAGCTGTCAGCAGGCATATATGACTAGGCTAATATTACATATAAAGGAAAGAGAGAGACTGACAGGACTAACTCCAGTGGTCTACAGTAGCTTCCAGCTGGACTGTAAAAGGCTGCTTTTGGTAGATCAGGAGGGGCTTCAGGTAAAAGCGTGTGCTTTCTCACATGGGACTAGAACTAAAGACAGTGAATTGATAGTCCAAAGAAGCTGTGGGATGTCCACTGCTAGAGGTTTTCCAGATGCCTGTCAGGTGCCAACATGAGGTGCCAGCATGATCCTGATGCTTAACTGAGGTCCCTTCCAGCCCTATTTTCTATGACTGTATAATTCTGATGTATATTTTAATATATTTTGTGCCTCCTATGAAAGACGATATACTGTTGTACAGTTTCTTTTAGTATTTGATGGTATATTTTTATTGACAGTGACCCCCTGGAGTGCAAGATGTCAGATGCATTGACTCAAATATAAATAATTAAATTGTTTTTTTCTCCTCCATTAATTCTCCACAGTCCTATACTCCCATCCTCCAGATAGATTCCTGATTAACATAATTGGAGCGGAGAGTTTTGTTTTTCACTTTTCAGTAGGAAGTTTTGTTGTTTTTTTTTCCCCCCTATGGGAATTCAGGGCATGAGCTTGACAACATCAGCACAGTTGATTGAAATGTGCCTTTTAACTTCGTCTTAAGAGAAAGCCTAGAGGAAAAACATGAAAGAAAAACAACTCTAAATGGAAAGTGCAAGATATCTACTACTCCACAGTTCCTGTTTTGAGTGGATCAACACAGGTTGATAGAATAAAGTCAAGGTCTGCCTGCACCAGTGATACTTGTAATGAATTAATTTGTTGGGGGGCTTCAGCCAGTTTGTTGTAAAGAGGAGAATTCTTCTGTGGTCAAGGCTTTTGGCTCTGGCTGTTTTTATCCATTTTCTGGTAGTGCATGTTTTATAGATGAACCATTATTGGCAGAAGGTAAAGCACATGTGCAGTCAGTTGGACACCCAGGAGCCTCAGTAAGTACTGAGATTATCCATAAGAACAAATGAAGCATTTTCTAGATAAATTTTGACCATAGCAAAACCTGGTAAAACATCAGTCTGTCACATCCAAAGAGGTGATAAACATATATTACTGTAGACATAGGAGGTGATACCATTACAGTCTCTGTTTTTCTGAGCCTGAGATGTCCTTTGCATCATTACAATTCCTGGAGGCATTCTGAATTACCAGCAAATCACAGAATCACAGAATTGTAGGGGCTGGAAGGAACACCTGGAGATCATCTAGTCCAACCCCCTGCCAAAGCAGGTTCACCTACAGCAGGCTGGACAGCATGGTGTCCAGGCGGGTTTTGAATGTCTCCAGAGAAGGACACTCCAAAGCTGCTCTGGGCAGCCTGTTCTAGTGCTCTGGCACCCTGAAAGTAAAGAAGTTTTTCCTTTTGTTCAGATGGAATTTCCTGTGTTCCAGTTTGTACCCATTGCCTCTTGTCCTGTTTCTGGGCACCACTGAGAAGAGTCTGGCCCCATCCTCTTGACACCTGCCCTTTAGATATTTGTAAGCACTGACGAGGGCCCCTTCTAGTCTTCTCCAGGCTCCGGGTCTCTCAGCTTTAAATGAGAAGAAGCTTCATGGATGTATCCCCATCTTCACATTTCAGTTTATGCCTAGCAAGTTACAGAATAATTTTCTAGTTCATAGTAACTATAACATTAGAGTGGAACAGAAAGTATTTAAATAATTTCCTAAGTATAATTTCATAAATGCCATAAAAATCTCTTATGTATCAACTTATACTGTGACATTTAATTTCACAAAGTCAGTGCTGTAGGATATAGCAATCTTTCCTACTGTACAGAAACTTTGTTCTTTTCCAGTTTACAGAAGTGCAGCTCTTACTCTATGCATGAAAGAGGAGAACGTTCCTGTTCCTTGGTATTTTAGCTGCTTGAGTGCTCTCTTAACTAGCTTGCTGCTCTCCTTGTAAAAGAAGAATTATGGTGAAAACATGGTTAACAAGTTTGCCATCTTTGCCCTCTGCTTTTGAAGCACCCAAAACATATGCCAGGAAGTAACATTACAGTGTGTTATAAAGAGATAAAATGGATAGGCGGTCAATCAGATCCAAAGATGGCATGGATGAGAGATGAAATTCTGGTCCATTTAAGTTGCCAGAAATATACTCACCTCAGTCTCTGGAGCTAGATCTTTTTGTCCTGGGCTTTCTTATTTAAAAACATAACAGATGCAAACTCTTTCATGTTGACCACTAGATGGTAATAAGGCCATTGAAATGGATTTCAGAAAGACAGACAGCGAGTGCGCAAAAGTTACTACTTCAGAATGGAAATGAAGAGGTGAGATTTGTCTTGAGAATACAGACAGGAAAACTGCAACGAACTGAGTTGGGATTTAGCACGTCCCTAAGGAAAACAGGCTGTCAAGGAGGGCAAACTGAATGACTTCAAGTGGGCTCAGCCTCTTACTGCCAGGCCTGCATCCATATCCTACCCCAACTTAATTAGTAATCTGCTGCAAAAGGAAGAGTGCCACCTCCACCACCTCCACCACTAGGAGCCTACAGGCTTTACTTGACTGAAAGTCTTCAATCTGCCTCTGATAGCCCAACAGTGGTTTTAAAAATGAGAGTTTCTGATGATCTCACTTTGCAATATCCCCAGTAGACGTTAGGATCAAATTTATCCTCTGAGTATTTCATGCCAGTGCATCTTCTTGTAACATGTCATCTAGAAAAGTCCCTTGAAAATTAACAGAAATTCCTGAGAAGTTGCATTGCGACTCCTGCAGTAGTATGGAACCATTATACTGCGATTTCTAGTCAAATCATAAACAACTACTGAAAGAAAGTGGATAAAAAAGTGATTTAAAGTGGAAGTACTGCTAGCAAATTTCTAATCAGTTCTGCTTCTTAAAATTAGAGGATCAGAACAGCAACACAACAAATTAAGTACCTGACCAAGTATAACAGGAAAAATAAAACAAATCTGATTTGTTACTCTACAAATTAAGCAGGAAGTTTAGAAAACACTTGGTCTCCTTGCTACCTCCCCACTCACTGTTTCATACTTGAATCTATTCCTGTACAACTGGAACAAATAGGATCATCTTGAAGGAAAAAAGTAACTCAGCACCTTGCATTTGATACTTACTAATTTAATATTTCTTTATAATAACCAATATGTCTTTAATTTTCAGGGCTTGTGATAATGGAAATGTACCTTTCAAAGAATAAAAAAATAGATCACATTGTTCCCCTGGGATGATTTTAAGCAGGCTAACTTCAGCTTACTTAAATGGCTTCACTGAAAGGATAAGTTACAGCGTTTACAAAGGTAGCCATTGTACCCATGGGCTGGTGTTGTCCTTTACTATATTAAAGTATTTTTTAAAAAACATGATGAGCAGTAATAACATATTAATACAAAAACTATACAAGTTGCATATTCCTTTATCAAAAAAAAGCCTATTTCATATTCTACCAGAATCCTGGCAGAAGCCTGGTTAGAGCCATTTAGGAGCATATAAACAAATTAGCAATTTGGAAGACAAGCTCAGATCAATAAATGTCAGATCAGTAGGGTCTCTTGAAAAAAAATTAGATGGAAGGCACAACAGAGATGTGTCTTTTAATGGATTACAAAGGTGAAAGTGATTAGAGATCAGATTATTCTGAACCCTCTTTGATAAGTTGTGCTCAATGCCTTCCTGACAAGGTAATTACTAGTATGGAATAGTATAGAATTCTACTTCCAAATATTTCTAGAATATCTGCTAGTATATATGTTTATGTATATATATGTGTGCATCTATATCTACAAATACACAAATACACTTTAAATAAGATAATGTTGCAGAAAATGTTGGATTCCTGGTTTGTATTCCCTGTGGTACTCTCAGAGAGACGAATGACCTTGAATCAAGCTCTGTTACTTTTCTATGCCTCAGTTTCTCCATTTGCATAATGATGCTAATCATACTGACTTCATTATGAAGTATATTGACATCTGCTGATGAAAAATATTTCATGTTAATGGACTGAAAATTGTTTACAGCTATTTCTCACTATTATGAGTTAGTTAAAATAATAGCCAGGAGCTTGATTTTCAAGAGAAAAACCTGTGTCAGTGTCAGTTTTTTACCTCCTAGTCAGCATGCTGCTTTTCGCTGCACTTATCTTTTCATTCCATTGGTTTTGTGTTACAATTTAGAAGTCTTATCAGGTCACAGCACTCACATAGAGAGAACATAAAGGTTTCATTGCCCCAAAGAACTCGGGGATCTATGACGGGAGTTTTCAATGCATTCGTGTCAGCTGCATTTGTACCCTTCAGCATTGCTTTCTCTACAACATTTCCAATATTGCTAACTTTCATGCCGTTAGTGTTTTTTCCTCTGAGGCTCAGAAATATAAGGGGAAAGAAGAAGAGCGAAGAGAAACTCTCCCTCTGGATCTTAGAGCCTATTCACCAATTCCTTTTCACACCCCGACTCCAGCAGGCCCTGAACACCTACCTGTCTCTCTGGCCTAATGATTTTCACGCTCATCAAAAGCTTCAGTGCAGGATGGTTATTTGGTATCCTTTTAAATGTTGCCATACATCTCTCTCAAAGCAAAAAGCAGTCTGAATAATACCTGACAGCCAACAGATGTGCAGGCTGTAGACACAAAACCATTTTGAAATTCTGCTACTAACAACCTAAGAACAGCATAACTTCTCTTTGTTGCAAGACATGAAAAGCAAACAGAGTGAGATGAGAACACATGCATGAAAGGGACCTTCTTTTCAATACTTACATTTTGCAAGACATGAAGAGCTTTTTATATCCAGTAATCAGTTACACCTTGTAATTGTGGGGCTGAGAGTTGCGGGAACTTATCAGGCTGATTTTGTAGCTTTTGCACTCTCTCCATCCTGTTATTTCACCAGAGAATGAAAGAAACAGCGCCTAGACTTGTTTTCTGCTAAGGGTGAGAGCAGCTGTACCTAACAGTGCAGTTCCACAACAGTTTTAAGCTATTCTAACGTGGCACCATCTCTCTCTTCCTGCTGCATGCTCCCACCTTTCTGCTCCTATGACCTGCTTCAGGGAACAAAAGCCAATGATTCAGGGAATGAAACCAAATGAAAACTAGCCCTGGAAGCAAAGCCTGATTTGGTTTTGCCTGGTTTAATTTTTGAACCAGTTCACTGCAGGACCAAACAGATGGTGACACTACTGCAAAGGACAGGGTGCAAATACAAGATTGTTCCTTCAGCACCCTTGCTATCAGAGCTGTTCCTGACTACACGAGGAGTTGAGCATCCTTCAGCTGCCTGATCCATGACAATTCCACAGCTTGAGAGCCCTGCTTCTAATGCCACACATTCAAATCTTGCTGCTCGTCTCTCTCTGTAAACTCATAGGCTACAGAGAAGGGACCCCTGACTACAACAAGCTCTTGAACTCATGTCTTAGACTTAAACATGTGTTGAAGGACTTTGCTAGACTGCATGGGTTCCTCAGAATGGGTTTTCCTGCTTCCACTTTAAGTGCAACGTTACATGGGTCTGCTTGAAGAAAGAAATGAAGGACCACGAAAAGAACAAAAGTAGTGGCTGTCCTGGATGTGTCTCCTCTCAACCTTCTGCATGCACCCCAGCCTACTTGCTGGCAGGATGGTATGAGGAGGAGCTTTGTAAGCACATCTAAACAAACTAAAGCATCCCTGAATTATCAATACTGTTTCCAGCACAAAGCCAGAACCTAGCCCCACACTAGCTACTATGAAGAAAATTAACTCTACCCCAGCCGAAACCAGCACAGCTTCTCCTGAGGCATTCACATCATAAACAACATACTGCATGCAAAATAATTATATATTACATTGAAAAATTAGGGAGCACTAGGATTAAAGAGGCCTTTTCAACTGTGCTGCTTCCCTTTGTGCAATTCTGCTCCTCCACAGTCATGTAAGTTTTCATTTCATGCTTACATACTGGTTTTCTCAGCAGGGACTCTTCACCCTATAAAGAAATCTCAAGGCTCTCTGGGGACTGTGTTTAAGCATTCCTGCCTGTGGTCTAGGCCATCAACTCAGTAGACCATTGAAAATGAAGTTGTTTTATGTGTTGCTGCACACCAACAGCCTTAACAGGGCCATGTGGCACGACACAGCTGTGCTCTTCTGAGTGTTTTAGGTGTTTAGTGAGAAGGAAAATGAAACTTTTGAAACACCAAAACAAGACTCTGAAAGGGAAAAAAAGATACAGATCTGGCAAAACCTAAACAAAAGGACAGTGTCTTGTGAGGCTTCACTGACTCTGGGATGTACTAATGCAAACTGCTCTGATTGGTAATACAGCTCCAGCAGATGTGCTTCATACAGTGCAACCTGTGATGTGTTGAAGTGTGGCTTTCCTGTCTGTAACTGCTTCTTACCAAGGTTTCTCTGCTAGCACAGGTCCGTCACTCAGGGATCACACCTCCTCGTATCCCTGAGGAATGCCAGCACACATTTGTAGTCTAGATTTGGCTTCTGTGGACCTCATCTGATATCATGTCTTTTAGGGGCTAGCTCGAGAAGACATGAAGGAAGAACAGTTTAATTCCCTTTCTCCCTTTATATCTTTAAGATATAACTTACAGTGTACTGTGAAAAATTCCCTAAGTACAGAAGCAGCTCCAACTGCAGCTTAACACTTTGGTTCTCCCTTTGTTTCTTACTTTAGGCTTTGACTTAATTCTCTTTACGCTTCAGCAGATATGAACCGTAATAATTAGAGCTAGCTTTTGGAATAAGCTGCAGGGATAATTGCTTGGGCACCCTGTGTATGGAGAGAGGACAGAGGGGCCATTAAGTTATCTGAGGCTGTTCCTGCGCTGAGAGGCTGGTGTGCTCTGTGGTGTCTACCACAGCCTTGGGCTCTTGGTCCCCCCGCCTGCCAGACCTCACAGGACTCCTTTTGGCCAGCAAGCTGGGATTTTCTTTCCCTAGAAATTCAGCTGAGGGGAGAATGAGAGGAGGGCCTGCTGCATAAACTGAAAAGTGTTCCTGTTTCCACAGCCACCATATGGAAACGTCAAAAAAGAGAAGGAGATCCACGAGATACTTTCTCACTGTAACACTGTCTTTGCTTTTTGCCAGTAGTGACCTGCAGTTTTCTGTCCTACAGATAGCTGGTGTTTGCCGAAGGTTACTCTGAAGAAAGATGCTAAAAAGTGGAAGAGGTATGTATCTAGCCATCCTTCCTCATAATGATTAAGTGAATTATATGTGCAAGCAGCTATCCATCTGGTGCAAATAAGGGACAGGAAGGGGAAAATAATATTGTCTTCCTTTTTTGCTAACCCCTGTGCTAAACAGGCATCAGTAATGTTACAACAGTATTTATTTACTCGTGGGTTTCCACAGAAACTCATCCTCAGACATAAAGTGATTTTTAATGAGGTTTTTGACCATTATGTGCAAGATTCTTAAAGAAGAAGGGTAGGAGAAAATGTCCTGTCTTTAGGATATTTAGCAGGCAAACAGTGAACTGAGCCAAAGATCTGCTACAATGTTACAAAATAGCTACATTTTTTTCCAGCAATTTTATTTAGGCTCTAGGAAATGTTTCCACTATTTTAATAGGGAAAAAAAAAAGGAATAGTGGAGGGTTAAATTTACATTGAATATTGGGTTAAGTTAAATCCTCAGTGGAGAACGAATGGTTACTAAGGCAACGGGAGCATGCATTCGATACCTGTGATTCGAGTCTATATCCTCATGCTCATTAACTATCACGTTGTTTATTAATATTCACACTAAAATGGATGTTCCCAGAACCTCTTTGCTTTGACCTAAGTAGCAAGTCATGAATTAATGTGAAAAGAACTAGCAACTACTATCAATATATTAAGATGCCTCTCAAGAAGCGCAGATCTTTGCATCTGAAGAACAACTTTTGCTTTCATGTAATAAAACATCAAAAAAGCATTTGTAAACAGAATTCTGAAGGGAGCTCTGCCTGGAAAACAGCAGGACCTACCATGATCTCCTGAACCACGCAGTACAAAATTAGCAAAAAAAAGCCAGGCCAAACTATCCACTTAGATACTAAGCACCTATAAGAATTGCCATGCAGGGTGAGACAAAGAGTGACTGACTGTATGTGTCGTTGAAGACCTCAACCAATACAAAGTGTTTTATGTGAAGCTGGAGCACTTATGCATCCCTCTTTTTTTCTCCTGTGATAAATGAGAATAATATGTTCAGGAAATATATGCTAGTTTTGGCCTACGATAGTTTGCAGAGGTCAGGAACAGTATGATAAGGACTTGCAGGAACTAGTATACATTGTATGACAAAATAGCACTTCACAAAGCTCTTAAGGCACTTTTTTGTAGCCTCCCACAAGAACACAGACTCAAATACACACAGCAATTCATCTCTGAGCTTACTCATTCCTCTTCCATTCAGAAATTAAATATCAACAGTAACAGATGCTTCAATCTGAAACAAAAGAAATCATATTTAAATTGCTTCCTTGGGAGTGAAAATTCTTCCCATTCAGAATCATCAGAGCCTGTTATTTACCATGTTAAAATATACATAATACTATATAAATCTTACGTGACACATGCAGGAACATGGTGTGTCATTTTAATAGTGTGCAATGTGACTGTGTGAGTGTGTCGGTTCATGGAAAGCATGAGCTTGCCTTGTTTTTTCTTGAAACACTACCAGAGAGAAGTTAGGGTCAACTGGATCACCTCAGTTCATTACTTCAGCAGCCTTTCAGAAAGCAAGGGATAACAATACTCCCTTTGTAAATTTGGCCCTAAATGCCCAATCCTTTCCATAATTTGGAGTTAGGTCTTTAAATCTATCGTATTTCCTCAACCCCAGAGCTCACAACCTGTGCAGCCGCAATGTTTCCAAGCGTAACAGAGACATATCTATCAGCCCATCTTAAAAAATTACGCTATTGAAGCGAAGGATCTCATTCTTCACATCTAAATGAGTCTACGAAAGCGAGAGCACTCAGTTACTGCAACAGAACTAAATCGACTGTTCTAAATGACCTATTGCAGACAAGTATAAAGCACTGAGTTGATCTTACATTGGTCGGTCTGGCATAAAAATTAATATTTTTGTTTCAACTAGAGCCTAATATCATACAATATCCTTGACTTTCGCCGTCTGAAACCACAATGATTTGTATACTCCCTGTAACATCACACTAGCCTAAACAGAAGAATCATTCAAAGGATTAAAAAAACATCACTGTACGAAAAATTTTGTACATAGTATGAGTTCCAGATTTTTGTTTCATTTTTATTAAGTTATTGTAAATTTTCCATTCTGTAAGGGCAGCTGTCACATGAGACCTGGCACACACTGGACAATTATGGAAAAGAGATCAAGATGTCCTCACAGTTAGGATGCTTTTGAAGATACCATGAGATAAAAATAATGACTATTAATAAAACATTAAAATCTATGGAGAGAAACGTATTCCTTACAGAGATTTAGGAAGTGTCTGAGTTTTCAACTTGAAGTGTTTTTTACTTTCCTTCCTTTTGCCAGCCTCAGATGCTGGCTTTCTCAGACGCTGTAGTGGTAAGAATGAGATTAGACATTATACTAAATAACCAAGCCTTTCTATAGTTAAGACCAGCACCTCAGAAAAGCATCTGAAGTCTTTTGGATTTTACAAGCAATTGAAACTCTAAATCCCCCTTGGGCTCCTTTAAAATATTTACACCAAATCCAAGAGCCAGGAGAAGGCTTGAGATACTGTGGGGCTATAATTTCTCGGTAGTGGGACTCCCAGGCTCCCAGACACAGCAGGTAGGGGCAGGGCTGTCAAAGAGCATTCATAGAAGTTGTGCATCCCAGATTTGGTTGAACGGGTTCTCTTGTTCAGTGATGGAAACTTGGGAAGTGTGAGCATAAAATTTCTTGGTAACTGGAAGCATTTGAACTCTGATTACTTGCCAGTGAGTATGACACTCATCAAAGAGAGACAGAAAGAAAGTGAACATCAAATAACTGCAATCAAGTAAGGGGAGTTTCTCAGTTCTATGTGATATGTGCATGTTTTTCGTTTCCATTGAAGACTAAGAAGAAATACAAACAGGGCTCAGGAGGAAGCATCACTTTGGTTTTCTTGCATCAGAGACTAATTGAATATTTAGAGCCACCATCCTGCAAAGGCACGACTTCTGTGATGCATCCCATGAAGTCACCTGAACTTCTCCCAGTGCAAACCTGGAAGCCTTTCCAAGTGAAGATTTTTTGATTGATTTTAAGAGCACTTTTAAAAAAAAATCTCTTCTTTTTGACATTCCTACTGTCAGGAGAACAGTTGATCTCCACGTTCATTCAGATTATTTTAATAACTGAAGAAATGGTGTCTAAGAAAATAACCACAAACAGTATAAGGTTTTTTGTTTGGGCTTTGGTTTTGTTTTGTTTTTTGTTTTTGGGGGGATTTTTTTGTGGGTTTTTTTTTCATAAAAAGCAGAAAAAACTTTATGATAGAAAGAGGAAAGCTAATTAAAATCTGAACAGATAATCTCATTCGTTTTGAAAAGCTGCTTGGTAAAGTGCAACATCATAATTAAATTATTCCAGCAAGTTTAATGAAGTGTATCAGCTAAACCAGTATCTCTCTGTCTGTTATGAAATATGGTGGAAATCCGGAGTGACTTTTGGAAGAAAAAAAGTGTTGGAAACTTAATTTTCAGTAAATATTATCTAACTGTGGGATAAAAAGATTGAAAGAGGTTTATAATATTTTTCATAATTTGAAAATATTTCTTAAATTCTTACTTGGGAAAAGAGCACCATCTACCGATCATCACTCTGAAATTCCAATATGATGTTTCATTTACATGGATTTTACTAAAATACAATATCATAATCTTAATTCCAGAAGCTCTAGATGGCTTTTCAACATGTGTGACAGAAGGCTTATGTATCTTCAGCTACCACCTAATGTCACTGTGATGATTATTTTTTTAGTAACCAGCAACACCTTAGCAGCAGAAAGCATGCTTAAGAACTTCAGAACCTATGGTGATATTAAATAAACCCACGCTATCACTAAAAGGATGGTACACTAAAAGGACGGCTTTCCTACTGCAGTTGCTTGTTACTGATGCCTGTTTCTTGCTGGCACTTTTTTAGATATATGAAGAACTAACCTAAGCAAGGGAAAGGTTGTTGGTTTGGTTTTTTTGAAGTAGGATCTGTTTTTCAGCTGCCTCAAGAGAGAGAGGACAAGGACTGCCTTTTCCAGTCCCAGCACAGATTTATGCCAAACTACAGTATCGTTTAACACTGCATTAAAAGACGTGCAGCTCTTCTGCACTAAAGAGAATAGTGAGTTCTTGAGTTCACCTCCAAAGCTTTCTTTGAGCTTGCTTTTCTGCCAGAGAACCAGGTGTGACAATGAACATCACACTGAGGACTATTCACCAGAGAGCAACACTCATCCAATGCCATAAACACTCTCCCCACTCACACTCAGAAGATGTAGCTATACTTAAATCCCAGGTCATTAATCAGGTGTTCTGCCAGACACATTCTAATTATATTCCTTTAATTATATCACATATGTCTTCTTTTTATAGCTGCTTTGAAGGCACTGACTTTTCTTCCACAAAGGTTTCACAGGCAAGTTCTTTTCTATTTTCTTTCTCTCAGGAACAAGTGATTTCACTCTAGCTAGTTAGAACAAAGTAGTGTTCCAGGAGCAGCAGGATGGGCTGCCCAGTGGGTGTGGGGAGGATGCTGGGCACTGAGGGTGGTGGTCCAGGAGGCCCTAGTGATCTGGCTGACCAGGCAGCAAGGCTGTGACAATGGCCAGGACAGCTGCAGCCTTGCTTTGGACAGAACTGAGGACTGGAGCGCCCATGCAGTCTCTGACCCAAGGCACGGAGGCCTCCAGAGAGCTTTCTCCCAGCTCTGTCTCACAATCCCGGGGGGTGGCAGTAAAGACTGCAGAGCCTGCTGCTGCACTCAGGGCCCTAACAGCAGCAAGGAAGCTTAGCTATAAATAACATTTTTTTCTTTGCTCATTTTCCTGCACATTTGATAGGACTTGAATTCTTATAAAGCTCTAGTGCTTTTCTGAAAAGCAGTTTCGGAAAATCGGTGTGCTGGTGATTGCTGTCATCCTATGAGTGACAGGGCTATTTTCCCAGTGCCTCACATCTGATGTGATTGTGACGGTTGTCTCTAAACCAGAACATGAGGACCTGAACCAGGAGCTCCCACAGCTGCATGCACTGCTACAGCTTGAAACTTCCAGCTAAATCTCCATGACTGGCACTCATGTCCTCTGGTGGGTCTGGCCCAGCAGCTGGAGCTCAAAGGTCTAATTGCTCAATAATTTCTTGCTTAACTCAGCCTTCAGTGCTCTTGAATTCCTTGTCCCAGGGGCGCAGGATCATGGAAATATCTCAGTTGGCTGGGGGAGGAGTTGTTTAGAGAACATCTCTAGATCTTGTGCCTTCAGGGTAAAAACTTAAAACCGTGACTCATTTGCTTTCAAGATACTCCATTACCCTGCCTAAATATAAAATTATCAGTCTTTAGGGTCTGAGGTTTTTCTTTCTGTATACACTGGAATTTTTACTGGACAGGCTTCCACTTTGCCTGGCAGGGTAGCTGGCTATTTCATGATTTTTGGATGCAAGGCTTGGTAAGACCAAAAAATCTGTTTCCTCCATTAAAAGGAAGAAGAAATGAATGAGTGGATGTAAACAGAAAGCATATTAAAATCATAGGTTAGGGTAATTCAAGTGAGAAGTGACCTCAGGAGGCCTCTAGTTCAACCTCTGCCTCCAAGCAGCAGCTCTGAGCTTAGACCAGGTTGCTCAGGGCTTTACACAGTTGAATCTTGGAAACATCCAAGGATGGAGATGGCACACCCTCTCTGGGCAACATGCTCCACTGCCTGACTGGCCTTATGGTGAAACAGTTGAAAGCTAACTGAGTCCAAGTTAAAACATAGGTTGCCTATGCATATATACATATTGAAGCAATGGAGAGAAAAGGATAAAGTAGAGCCATTTACATAGGGGAAACCAGTGCCACTGAGGTGTGTAGCCAGGTGTGTAACCAGGCAGGTTAGAACCATCTGTAGGCTATGTATATCACGGAGTAATGTAATTCCAAGGTATATGAAAAATTCATACCCTGGGCTGGGTGATGTTTGACAGAGTCTGCCTGTTCCAGCTGTGGTTCTGGTGATGGCACATTGCCACCAGGGCAGCAGAGAGGAGCAAACTCTTGCAGGTTGTTTGAGGGCTGATAGGAAAAGCTCAGCTGCACTCTCTGCCCCTGACAAATCATTCACACAGACCTGGGCAGACTCAAGTGTACAGCTAATATAAGGAAGACTTTAATACTTTCACATACATTATGAGGAAAATTTAATATTTTTTTTTTCTAAAAATACCCCATTTTTGTAAAGTAAATGGCTTGACACTTCTATTTTACCTTTTCTTTTTTTTTCAGTATTGAACTAGGCTGTCTGTTTTGTTGTGTCAGGAATTATCTTTGAATCTCATAGTGCTCTGTGTAAAAATTAGACTTTAAAAGGGTCAATATGAACGACCATAAACCAACTCTCTCTTCTAATCAGTAACTACATTTGAAAACTTGGCCTTAAACAACTTCAGACTCACATGGTAAGTCAGTGATGCCTTCTGTTTTTCTGTGAAAAATTTACTAGGTTATTGATCGGAGAACTCCAGAGACTCTTTGGGTTACAGCATCCGAAAGGAGAGAGAAGTTATTTTGAAAAATATGTTTTCAACATGTTTAGATTAAAAATAAACTGCACCTCCAATGGAAAAGATTGGAGGAGATGCAAACTGAAAGGCTATATAGGTTTTTTTTCAGGTCAGCAATTATACTTCGTATATTTAAAGGTGGTAAATTCTGATAAGTTTTTCATAAGCTGATTGCCGTGCATTTCTAATTTCTTTTTTCATATCTTTCTATACATATTATGTGTATGATACATTGTGCATCTATGGTGTACTAAAATGGTGCATGTCTCCCCAGCAAGACAAAATATGTCCTGGATAATTACAGCTCCTCAGAAACTGTTCAACCACATCATGGGTGTGACTGAAAAGAAAATCTAAGGATTAAACATAATAAAAAGAAAACAGAAATTTTAATATATGGTTTTCTGGCTCCATCTGGTGTTTATTTTACAGAATTTCTAGCTCAAGGAAATGTTTTCAACTTCCCTTTTCAGCTATACATTGGAAATGAGGAGCAGTATTAAAAGGAGACTTAGATGGATGCATCCTGAGGGCTTACATTCAAAGCTGTGTATTAGCTAATGTGAAGATACAAGAATAATAGTTTTTTTTAATCAATGTTTATATCCTATGACCTAAATTATATTCAGATCTGAGAAAGGGCTTCTATGGCCAACAACTTATCATTTTCCCTCATGATATCTGTTAGACTCCTAAAGTACTCTTCATCCATACTATCCTTGCTTTGCTTACATCCTCATCATGCCTAAATCATCAATACTACTGCTTTATTCAAATTAACTCGCAAACACTTGCAACACAATTATCACAAGTATTCACATCAAATCTGTTGCGCTTTCAGGTCCAGTAATAACATATTTACTGACTGCACAGAAAAAGCAAGTTGGAAGGAAGAGTGAGAAGATCACCACTTGACTGCAACATAAATAATTTTTAGTATCATAGAATCATAGAACAGTCCAGGTTGGAAGGGGCCTCAAAAGATCATTTGGTCCAATATTTTGTGGGAAAGGGAGCCTAGATGAGATTATCTAGTACCCTGTCCAACCGCATCTTGAAAACCTCTGGTGATGGGGAGTCTATCATGTCCCTGGGAAGGTTGTTCCTGTCATCGATTATTCTCATGGCAAAAAATGTCTGTCTTCTATTGAGATGAAACCTCTGCTGGTGCAACTTGTACCCATTGTCTCTTGTCTTTTCCATGTGGCTCCATGTGAAGAGAGA
>JAHREE010000193.1:585517-778767 GCA_033628505.1 Tringa tobata
TTTTGTACTTTTCTCGTTTTAATATTTCCTTCTGTATGTTCCCCTAAACCCCTCAGGGTGTCTGAAGTTAGGTGCCTGGCTATTATTCATTAAATACTTAATGGATGCTAGTGTTTTTACTTTCAAGTGTGGAAATAAATCACCTGACCAAACAAGATGTTGGTTTCTGGTGTAGCAAAGCGTAGCAACAGTCCTCCCGTTTTTCATTCTAGCGATGCGAGGGATACTCTAGGGTTTTAGTTGTGTTCAGATATGTCCCTGTAAGTGCAAACAGTAAGTGATATTCTTTCAACTTTTATTGGGGGAAAAGTAATTTAGCTGGCTAATAAGTTTCATACCAAGTGTTGATCTAGAACAAGAAGAGATGGCCTATTTTAAGTTAGGAGAGTGGGAGAGTGTTTTTATGAAATGAATAAATAAGGCCTATTTCTTATCTCAACTTCAAAATAAAATGCAATATCAAGTATGAGAGCTGCAGTCATTTCTTTAGCTGTCTTTTATTGCCTCTCTCCACTCCACTGAAAACTCAATAAATACTATTAGCCACTCTCAAAGTTTCTGTGTTTATCAACTCTGCTGCTTGATGCTAATGGTTTTTCCATTTCAGTTGCTAGATGAAAACGTCTTATTAATTATGATTTCTTGCTTAGCCCCTGACAGTTAGAAAAAAAGATATACTAATTCTGGGTTTCTTCCCTTTTTGGGTGTAGTTTGGGTGTTTGACTCTTGCTCTCCCTTGTTAGGACTGTAACAAGGAGATAAAGGGATAATCTTGCAAACCATATATTTTTGCTATCTAGAGTTAAGCATAAAATAAACACTTGTTTAAAATGCAATTTGAAATGCTGGGTAGAAATTGGAAGACCCTGAATTCTCATCAGCTCTGTTATTCTTAGCTAACATGCATGTTTTAATTGGCTATGTGTTTTGCTAGCCACATAATTGAAGTCTAAATGATGAAACGTTTCCCTCTGCTTGAATTGTGAACTCTAAAAGTAAATGTAACTGGGTGGGTTGCTCTTGAATGCAGGGCTAGACCTTTCAGTAAAGGAGTACAGATGTCAGTACTATCTGTACTGAATAAGTCTTATCACACAGCAGAATACAATAGTTGTCCCATCTTTGGAAATGTTCTATGGTAAAGACTAGAAAATAATAAACAAGGACTGGGTTTGTCTTTTCAGGTGAGTTCTCAGTGCTAAAGATAAAGGAAATTCTCCTTTGCTAGAATGATGCTCTGCATTAAAAGGTATCACAGGTCTGGTTTACATCAGTGCAATATTTATTAATATCTCCCAGAGTACTTCTGTAACTGATAATTGAAACTGCAAGAGCAAATGATAACCAGCGCAGTACATGCAAAAAGAACTCTGTTGTTTCTTAAATTATTAAAGCTAAGTTCCTTAAAATGTAATAATGAACAAAGAATAATACCAAAAATCTGTTTAAGAAAATACTGAAGTAACTTGCAGTCATGGTTCATTTGGCAGTTTTCCACCAATTTTAGTTTTCTATAACTAGCTGTTCACTAGTGGAATCACTGGAAAGATGAGCTCTACTGTATCCTACTTTGGGCATGGAAAAGATGTCTAGTCAGTATCTGATGGCAAAGTTGTTATTGTGGACAGTGGTTTTGTTTTCTTAAAATATTCTTATTTTAACAACAGTGACCATAAACAATAGCAAATTTCTTAAATAGAATTGGCATGAGCTGTTGTATTGAGGGATTTGTCTATTGGCAGTCATTGAAGGCACAATATTAGTAGTGTCCCCTTCCAAAATAGTCAAATGAGCCCTCATAGGGTAGGATGCACCTATTATGAAATGTAACAATACAAGTAAAATCTTGGGGAGTTGCTGAATGAAAATCTCATTAGTTGTCTTTGAAGAGGGGAATTTCTTTCACTTAAAAAGTGTTGTTATGCTTAAGGATTTTCCTCAGCTGGCAACAAGGTCTGGGCCAGGAACTGCGCTTCTGTTTTGCCCTCGCTCTCCTTCTTGGGTGTGTTTTCACAGTCACCCTTCAGCAACTATGAGTTTGCAGAGTTGTCAAAAGAGTTTGTGCCCTGTTTCCAACCAACAGGGCTTTCCTGCCTTAGAGGAGCCCCTAGATCAGAGTGGATTTGGCTGAAAACTAATTTCTTGGAGTCAAAGGGTCTGGAAGGTGCACAGTTGTTAGTTGTTGCAGAAGAGAAGTAGCAGGTTTACATCAGTTTAAGTTGATGGAGGAGCTCTACCCTTAAACCTTTTAAGGTGAGACTGGGATCTTTTTGTAATCAGAGTGTCTGTTCTGAAAGGTGAGAAATTAAGAAAGAGTGGAGGAGTGGACTTGAAACTCTTTAGTCTTGACATGACTTGCAAAATTCCTTTATTTATTGTTTTTTAATTTTAACCAATATGCTTTTGGTGGAAGGATGTTAACTATTTCTCCCTTTCTTCCTTTTTAGCTTGGTTTTACTCTTGGCAATGTGGTTGGGATGTATCTGGCTCAGAACTATGATGTGAGTATCCTTGGATTCTCAGAGTTAAACTTATTCTGAAGTGAAAATAAAAGCCTGTTTTCCCTCAATCAGAACTGAATCGGGCTTTATTTTGATGGTTTATTTTATTTAAACAGAATGAAGATTGTACTGACTTCAGTTACAGATGGGCTAGAATGTAAATAGAACCAAAACATCTAGCTCTTTGACATCTTCTCTCTAATAAGAGTAATGCTTAGAGCCTTAACTGGTGTTTGGACCCTAGAGCACAGGTACAGTAAACAGGCATCTACATAGATAGAGACAGGAGAAACAGAAAAGGTTTAGCAGCTGCTCGCGGATTGTACTGACACTAAAATAGTTTTCCTGATCCTTACAGTGTTCTCCGCTCAGTACATGTGTTCATTACTTAAAAATTCTTCAGAGCATCTGTAAGGTCTGTCTTCTGTACCAGTAATGAAAATAAGTTTTGGCAGCTTTTTTTGAATACTCAGTACCTACTGCTACTTCAAACAATTTTTCTTTCCTTCTTTTCTCACAGTGAGAAAAGAAAGAAAGTGAACTTTCTGTCCTCATTTCTCACAGTAAATGGAGATTTTTTTTTGACTGTGAGAGAGTAGAAGAAGAAGATTTAGAGATGAGTCTTCAATACAAGCTTTTTATATTTCTGCAGAATCGGCAGAATCCTTTGTAAGAGCTTAGCTGTTTACAGGCTAGAGGAGTCAATGAAATTTAATGTCATTTTATTTTTCTTTTCTTATTATCCTAGTTTAAAAAAAAAAAGGCTGTTGATGCTCAAAACTCTGGTGTCATTTATGTTTTGCTTTCCTGTCATATTCAGTATTGAAGCCATCTTGCTTGCAGAGTTCTTATTTTTTGCTCCTTGCTCATGTGCAAACTTCTGTGATGCTTCCTGTCCAGTCACTCCAGTAAGAGTACTAATAAAGGGCTGTTTTTTCTTTCAAATATATGTTTTGCCTTGTTATGAAAATTTAGTCATAAGAACATATTTGGGTGTATCAATATGTATCGTAAGCCCGGTGTAGTACTTTTCTGGCAGCACTAATAAAGTATTGCCACAAGAGGGGGACTTATGCTTTTGATTTGCAGGAAATAGTTCCCTGGGAATGTAATACTGACTTGCAGGATAAACATGGTAATTTTATTGCTGGTATGGAAGATGATTTGTTTTAGATGACATCTGTGATAAACTTGTTATAATGAGGTCCTAATTCCACAGCTGTTTTAAGTACATGGAGGGTTCTGCTGACAACAGTGGACTTCTCTTGGTTTAGCTTAAATGTCAGGTGCATTACAGGCCGGGCTCTTAATTTTGTTTGCTCAGAGCTTAACTTTGAAAGGGAAGATAAGAGAGAAACTTACAATGTTACCTATGTTATCAGCCTCAAGCCATCCAATGAGAACAGTTGGGAATGAGAAAATCAGTTTGGATTAACTTTCCTTCTGCTCTGTGTTCAGGTAGTATGAAGTAAAAGCCCATGATTTTTTTCACAACTGCCAGTGGGAATCTTGCTTTATTTTCATTTTAATCAGTTAGCTTGTAAAATCCTATGTTGTCAATTCCTAGTTTGAGCTAGAGTCATAAGACAATGTATTCCCTGCCTGTAAAAGTTGCTTTTTTTTTTTTTAAGTTGTCAAAATTTACTGTTCAGTTGCTTTATCAAAATGCTTTTATTTGCAAGAGAAAGCTGAAGTTCTGAAGTTCACGGGCGGTAAATTGAATTTTCATTCAAGTGTGAAACAGCAAAAGGTTGCCAATTTGCAATGCAGTAGAATTCCCCAGTGGGGAATTTTGGTTCCCACAAGAAGGACCAGGAGAAATATTTCTTCATAAATTTCTCGAGCTTTTTTGCTATTCTCGAGCATCTCTTTTTCTCTTGGTTTGTGACCAGTATAGTGCAATCTAATTTCCCCTCGCGAAGTCATTATTAAAGTCTGTGCATCAGTGTTTAAATCAGCTTATTCTTTGGCAGTTTGTCCCCTTTCAGTGAGGAAGCTAGACTTGTCTTACTGAATTTCCTGTGAAGTGATCTTTTTTTCCTCCCTCCTGTTCTCATCACCTCTGGCTGACTTTTAGTCTTAACAATCTAAAATATTTTCTGAAGCCTCTTGTGAGGTGCTTTCATCTGCTGTTTGCATGATGTTGCTTTGTTTTTAATCTCTGTGCAAGGTAACAGATCCTGGAAGCAACTGTCTTTTGCAAATCAGTTTAAACTTCATAGAATTCTTGCTGGGTTTATGGTATTGTCTTTCCTGCTGAGGCTCATGTGGCTCAGGATTTTTTCTTAATTTATTTGGTTTTGTTTGTTTTTTGCTTTTTGTCTTTAAAGATTCCTAACATTGCAAAGAAGCTTGAAGATTTTAAGAAGGATGTGGAAGCTAAGAAGAAACCTCCCAGCGACAAGTCCTAAGAGAACGATGTCACCCAGGTCACCTCTGTGCATGCATCAAGGATGCAATTTACCTTTCAGGCAACAAAGATCAAGTAGAGGGTTGGCATGGGAGGTTCTTCCACTTTTAGTCTCCTAGAAATGGAATGTCCTTCTTTTGAAAGAGCAGCCGTGAACTTCTGGGACTGATTTTTCAAGGGGCTAAGAATCTGGATTTGCAGCTGATACATGACTGGATAAGATTGTTTGTATCTTTCGTTATTGCTTTTCCTAATATTTTGTAACCCATTTTTACCTGATCCAACTGGAGTCCTATTAGTCCTGTTATTATGTGTACCTCACACTTTGTAATACCCTAGTTCTTAGAACATCACAAAAGAAATTAAATCCATCGAGAAGTAACTTTCTTGTCATTTGTTGTGAGCAGCTGTACTTCGCTGTCCTTAAGATCTGCATTCTATTATTGGAGATGGGGAAAGTTCATTTGTCAAACTGTGAACCTGGGGGGAAGGAGGGAGCTCCTGCTTCTTCCGTTATGTTAAGTGATTGCTTGCAGGAGTGAAGACTTTGCACAAAGGTGGCTGATTTGAAAAAGTGTAAAAGGCCATCAACTTTAACCAAAATTTCAAATTCATTTTTTCTTCTATTATTATCTCTTCTTCTTCTTTCCTTTCTGCTTTGTTGCTTGAGGAGGTCTCTGGAGTGATAGGAAGGATGGAAAAGAATTATCTTCTGTAAGTGGTAACGGGCATGTGGAGGTCAGCAGTTACATTGTGAATCCAAACCCTTCACTTTATGTACTTAATAGTCCAGTTTCTGTAACTGTTCTAAGTATGCTTTTTTACTGCCTCTTTGTGTGGAACAAAGGACTAGAGCTCAGTATTTCTATCAAATATGTCTATCAAAGAGCTTGGTTGCCAGGTCAAGGGAGGTCATCCTACCCCTCAACTCTGCCCTGCTGAAGCCACATCTAGAGTACTGTGTCCAGTTCTGGGCTCTGCAGTTCAGGAAAGACAAGGAACTATTGGAGAGTTCAGCAGAGGGCTACGAAGATGATCAGGGGACTGGAACACCTTTCTTGTGAGGAAAGGCTGAGACTTGGGTCTATTTAGCTTGGAGAAGAGAAGACTGAGAGGGGATCTCATCAGTGCCTACAAATATCTAAAGGGCAGGTGCCAAGAGGATGGGGCCAGACTCTTTTCAGTGGTGCCCAGCAACAGGACAAGAGGCAATGGACACAAGCCGGAACACAGGAAATTCCATCTGAACATAACGAAAAACTTCTTTACAGTGAGGGTGACAGAGCACTGGAACAGGCTGCCCAGAGAGGTTGTGAAGTCTCTTTTCTGGAGATATTCAAAACCTGCCTGGGTGCATTCTTGTCCAGCCTGCTGTAGGTGATCCTGTTTTGGCAGGGCGTTGGACTAGATGATCTCTGAAGGTCCCTTCCAACCCTTACAGTTCTGTGACTCTGTGGCATTCCCAGTACTTCCTCATCCCTGTGTATGGTCTTCAGCCCATTGTCTTTGCATTTGGTTCGGTTGTCTACCATGTATTTTCTTAGGATTAGAACCATTTATCTGCTGTCCCCATTGTTGTGTGTCCAGTATACTTTCTTCACCTGTAGTTGCCGCTAAAAACCCTGATGTGTGAGAAAATATACATCATATTGTTGTACTACTCTCTTCTATTTGAATGGAAAGCAAATTCTGCATTTGGAAACCATAGTTTTGCACAAATTCTGTTGTAAATTCTGAAGAAAATATTGCGGTAATTTGAATAGATGTAAGTTTTATTAATTCAACAATCTATTAAATAAAAAAAAAAGAGAAGAATCCTATCAACTCTGTAAGGTGCTTGGTGAAGGGAATTCACAAATAAAGTATAGCCATGTTTAGCTATTACTGAATCGTAGTTTGGCTTTCACAGACTTCAGACCAGACCAAAGAAACTGTCTTCCACAGACAAAAACCTTTCCATAGAGTGTGACAGCACTGCAAAGCTGTTTCAATGTGTTTGTGAATATGATTAACTCAGTTTCCCCCATCTTCCTTTTGTTGTTTTTTCTTTCCCATTCTCTTTCTTAGTCTTGAGCAGAGTATTGAAAAATACTGGCTCTAACCCATTCATATGTCTTTGCTTGTCATATAAAATTACGTTAGTGTTTAAGACTGGATTATTTCTTTCCTCAAATATGCTTTATGTTCTTCCCTTTCTTTACAGAAAGACAAGAATGGAAATAATATTCAAAATTTCTGTTGCCAAACAGACTTGTGTTATTCTACATGTGTAATTTGGAGCTGAAACTTTCAGCTGAGCATTCCAAGTTGATGTTAGGATTCTTTTTTCCCATCAGATTATGAAGTGAACCAGCTGGAGCTGTAGTGCTGTGGAAATAATATATATTCATTAATATTAAAGATAGGAGTTCTGAAGTGTTTCGCACTGTTTGAAACACTTTTCATTTTAGCTCAAGCTGTCATTTTTGGCCCACATAGTAGTCTGGGGAGCTGGATAATATTGTAACACAGTTCTTGTCAAATTTGCAACTACTGCATAACAAGTTTTACCTACCTGATTCACCCTGAGGCAATCCTAGATGATACTGAAGGTTAACCTTGTATTTCGGAGGTAGAAAGTAGACCTGGATGATGACTGTCTCATGCAGATCTTGCACCTAAGGTCTCAGAGGGCTTTGGATGCAGTAGTGTCATAGGTTGCAAAGGATGGATGCACCTTCAAGATACCTAGAAGCGAGTTTTCCACTTAACATGGGGACTGTGAATTTCTGTGTGTTCAAAATGCCTGTGTGGATAACCTGTAATTGCCAGCTAAAATATGTAGTCTTCCTTCCTTTGGTAAAAGCTCTTAAGATAAATGCAGTTATATCAATTTTCATGTATTGATTTTTCTGAGGCATGTCTTAGGAGCTGAAGGTTCAAGGCAAAATGGAAGGAAAGGAACTTGTGAGCTACTAACAGACTTCTTAAATATTTACTCTGGATTGAGACTTATCTTGTGATGGAAAATGCTGCCCTAGTGCTCTTGACTATCTTCCACTGAATACAGGAAAAAGTTAATACTGAAAATATATGAAATGCTAGATAGCAAAGCTAATTATTAGCTTAATGGGCACCAGAGTTCAACTGATTTAGTTATAGAACTTCACTAACGTGAATGCTCAGTGGTGCCATTTTATGTCACAGAACTACAGCCCCTTATCTCATGATGTACGCTTCATCCCTTGATCTTTGTGGCCCTTGAGTAGGACTTGCTCTGGTATGCCCATGTGCCTCTTGTACTGTGAAGCCCAGAACTGGACATAGCAGTTTATATGTGTTTCACCAGGGCTATGAAGGAGGGAAGGTTCACCTCCTCCCTCAGACTGTGGAGTATGTTCTGCCTAATGCAGCTCAGGATGCTGTTGGCCTTCTTTGCCTCAAGGGCACATTGCTGACTCAGGTTCAGCTTTCCTACCAGGACCCCCAGGTCCTTTTCTACAAAGCTGCTTTCCAGCTAGTTGGCTCCAGTTTATACTGGGGTCTGGGATTATTCCTCCCCTACTACAAGGCTTCGCATCTCCCTTTGTTGGTACGTTCACGAGATACATGTTGATCCATTTCTCTTGCCTGTGAAGGTCCTTCTGAGTAACACCACAACCATCTTGTGCATTAACCACTCCTCCCAATCTCGTATTGTCTACAAACTTGCTAAGGTTGTGCTCTGTTCTGTTGCCCAGGCCATTAATAAATATGCTGGTGTTCAATAATTCAATATTGGCCCTGGTATTTTCCCCTGGAGTACGCCACTAGAGACTGGCCTTCAGCTGGACTTTGTGGTGCTGACCACAACCCTTTAAGCCCAGCATTTCAGCCAGTTTTTGATCCACCTTACCATTCACTTACCTAGTTCACGCTTCCTCCATTTGTCTGTGAGGTTGTTGTGGAAGGCCATGTTAACAGCCTTGCCAAACAACATGTATTGCTCTCTCCTCATCTACCAAGCTAGTAATTTTGTCATAGAAGTGCCGTCCCCTTCATTAATTGATGCTGATTACTCCAAATCACTTGTCTTTCCTATGTTTGGAAACAGCTCTGTCACCTTCCCAAGGATCGATGTGTGAATGTGACCGGCTTGTAGTCCCCCAAATCTTCCTTCTTGAAGATAGGAGTGACATTTGCTTTCATCCAGTTCTCAGAGGCCTCACTGGATCACCATAAACTTTCAAAAACACCAGAGAGTGGCCTCACAAGGACATTGATCAGCTCCCTCAGCATTTCTTTAGATTTCCTTCAGCAGCTGGTATGCCAGTAGAGGTCTTTGGCTCCTGATTTTGTAACAAGAGGAGCCTCTGTAGGGTTCCCAGGTGAGGCTGGCCAGGGCCATTAAGGCACTCAGGGCCCTGGGATTGGCTTTCCTAACCCCACCTGAGTTAGTTAAATCACTAGCACATCCAGCCACCTTCTGTAAAAATGGGTTACGCTAGAGAGGAGTTACTTAAGGACAGGAAAAAGTTTAATGAAGCCAGCTCTTTTTCCTTATGTTTTTGCATTAGGTAACATCATCTGCGTCATCAGAAACTTTTATTATGGATTTCAGGTAAAGATACATGACTTCTGTTAATATAGAGTATCACTCTTTCATGGTGATTTCTGATGAGTAAAGTAACGTAGTGGTGATCTGGTAGCACAGGACATTGCTCAGTGGTGATACCCCAGGGAATTGTGGTAGCACTTTAAAAAAAAAGTGTTTGCGAAAGCAGAATTTTTCCACTGTGGTTCTCCTTTGTGGTTCTCCTTTGTCTTGTGATGCTGGGAGCTGTGTGCTCTGACAGCTGTTACAACTCCTCTGTGCATGTTTTCTTGGAGAGATTTGTTATACATACTGAGCATCTGGAAATGTGCTTTGAAGGGCCCAGACTACTGTCGGCCCAGATTACAGATGGCCCTTAGATTACTGGTAAAATAGAAGTGCTGCAAAGGAAGAAACAGGAATTTTCAGAGTTAATGAGGAGTTGATTTCGTAAGTCTAAGTTATGTATGTGTTTGCAGAAACATGATTGTGAATTGGTATGTGTATGTAAAATCCAATATCCTTTGTATGTGATGCAGAAGTCTTTTCAATATTGGGAAGTGATGGTGGGTATCAGAGTGCATACGTTACTGGTAAACTCCATAGAGAAATTTCCTGTACAGCTCTTTATTTTTGCCTCAGAGGGACGAGAAAGAGATATTTACTTCTATTTGTTACATTTCTCGGTGGTATAGACTAACCTTTGCTTTGCAAAGTCCCGAGCCAAGGTCATTTTTATTGAATTTGTACTGAGATAAAATAGCTGTGGAGGTTATTTGCTTTTTCACCTGAAACATACATTAATCGCAGAAGGTCAAATTTACTCTCTTGAAAAATAAACCACATTTCTTAAGTTGCCTTCAGAATAGATGTTCCCACCAAAATTGATCCTGGCTTTAGTCTTTAATACATCTGGAAAATACCTAAATACCTCATTCCTGTAAATGACAGACTTAAACCATAACTTCACAGGTAACTTTCCTACCATGTGAACCCAAACGCTGGAGTGGAATATACTTTTGGCTTTCTGTGTGAAAACAGATTCTGCAACCTTTTATCATACTGATTAGAGCCCTTCTCTCTCAACTGCACTTTTGAGTCCAAAGGTGCAACCCAAGTAGTAAGATACTAATCAGTGTATGAAAGAAAAAAAAGACCTGTTCTAAATTCTCTTACCCAAATTTTCTGCAAACCAGAGGGTATTGAACAAACCCTGTACAGGTATTAAGTACAGCTATCACGCTCTGCTTTTTTTTTCCCTTAGAAATAAAACGTTACTCCGTCAGCTGCAGGATGAAGCTGCAGAATGCTCGGTATAAATCACCTCAGTTGACTTCCATGAAATTATTCAGGTTTTATATCTCTGTGGAAAAAAATATGTATGTAACCTTAATGGGATTCTAGTAAAAAGTAATATAAAACTGTAAGATAAAATAGTATACTACTACTACTTAATGTGATTATACTTTTTGGATAGGAATTTTAAATTCTGGCCTGAAAGTAGAGCTTCTGTTTTTAGGACTTGATAGATGTGTTGAATGTTCAAAGCATCTGGAAATCACTTAATTTGAAATCAGGCCTATCTCCCCTGTGAAGAAAAGACTTCAGCTTTGGTTATTGGTAGAGACAAATCAGAAGCTGAGTGACAGTATGCTATAAATTACCAGTGAAAATTTCCCACTTTTCTTTCTCCTTGCCATTTATTTATTTATTTTTAAAAAAGGAGCAATCAGAACCCATTGCTGTCACCTTATGAGCCCTGTAGCTTCCCAACCCTAAGCCTGTAGTTCATCTGCTGCTATTTTCCTGTTTTCCTTTGTGACATTCACATTCTGCCAGTAAATACTTTTTCATGTACTTTCTTGTGTCTTCAGTGAAATGAAGGATACCATGCATGAATGTCTAAGGGCAGCATCTAGCTGTGATGCATGCACTGACTGATCTGATATGGAAAAAGGGGCCAGTAGGGCACATTGCCTTCCTGAAAATGCCTGGTGGGACATGGCAGCGACAAGTGCCAGCAGCTGTGTCCTGAGAGCACCGAAACAGAAGGGAAGGGTGCTGAGGAAATTCCTTGCGTGAATCCACTCCTAATTTCTCTGCACTAATCTGGTGATAAGAAAACTATGCCAGAAGCATACTGATGGAAATGTTCCTGAGGAACTATTGCTTGAGATGTTCAACACAGCACCAGGCAGTTTCCATTTACCTAGTGCTATTGGTGGCCACCCTATTTGATTTGTGAGGAATTCTAGATTGGCATGAAAGCTGAATTGGCATGCTGATTGGCATGCCAGCTGCTCATCTCTCTTGGAAATGAGAATATCCTGTGTTCATATCCCCTGGGAAAGGTGTGGGATAGCAAGGCCTGATGGGAGCTGAGCTGAGAAATGAGTATTAGGAGTGTGGAGAGTGATTTGTTGCCGAGCAGCTAGGCAATTTGAAGATGGTGGTGGATGAAGCGTGAAGTGAAAAGGATTAGAAGATGAGTACACAGTAAAAGGCTCAGAGCAGCTAAAGCCTTGGGAAGAGAGCAAGCCAGAAAGAGAGTTTCTTGGCAGGGGGAGAATGGCTGGAACTAACTTTGGGGACTGTAAACAAAGAGATGTCGTGCTTGTTGTGCGTGGGGACAGGACCCGTGGTACTGCAGGCACCACCACCCACTGAATTGCTTGTTCCTGGAGAAAGTTGCCCATGGTGGGCAAGTGTTGCAGCCCTCCCTCTCCTGCTTCAGTACGGGGTACAGCTTACTGGGGGACTGCAGCTCGTGCTGGGAGGGAGGCCGGGGCACCTGGTTTGAGCACCATGTCAGGAACTGTGCCCAGCAACAGCCGCTTGCTGGGAAGCAGTAAGAGACCCAGGGATGGAAGCTGGAGTGGTGTGGAGGATCTGGAACCCAGAGGCAGGCATGAGGTTTGTGTGCTGGGGTGCAGCAGAGCAGCAAGCTCAGGACAGGGAGAACGCAGGAACCGGGGAGGTGAGATGAGTTGAAAAAGTGAGGCTGAGGTCTTGTTTCATGGATTAGGAGGGCATGGGGGTGCACTGAGCAATTGATCCCCAGAAACACTTTGTTTTTCAAACCAAACTTACAGGAATGACTATGACTATGAATTGTTTTGCTAAAGGATGCTGCCTCCTGCTTTTGGTACAAGGGCTAAAACATGCTCTTGGTGATTTTCCCATTTTGCTCCCCCTCTGCTAACCTATGACCTCTTATTGTATGTTTATTTCCAAGACAAGTCTGTGGGATCCCTCTGTTTTGACAGAAGCAGTAAACCAACTCCTCCTGCTGTCTCAATGCTACTTCTCTAAGGGCTTGGTGAGTTATGAGGTGAAATAGATCCTATTTATATTCTCATAGAACACCAGAATATGCAGTAGTGAATAATTTATTTTATTGACTTTTTTTTTGCAGAATAGACAGTCACACTAACATCTAGAGAGCCTAGATTATAAGTGGAAAGCATAAAAATTCATTAAAGTATATGTATATATATAAAGAGTGGGATTACATGAGATCCAATCATCCTAATGTACAGTTTAAATGCATTGACATTAAAGAAATGATTAAAAACAGGACATAATACAAGAGGTTTACTGAGTATCACAGGGATCCAGTCAGAAAAACAGGGCATTTGCTTTGCAGATGATAGAGAGATCAGCCTTTTGGTTTGGTAGTTACCCGCTCTATGTCACAGTTTCCTACGTTTGAATTTCCTGTTCTCTGGGCTGCTAGAGACCAGGTGGGTGTGATGTTCAAGCGAATGCACACAACGAGGAGATACACCAGCACCACTCCACTTCAGCCCTCTCCCTTCTTACTCATGGAGCAGTGCCGAGTGCCATCTTGGATGAGATTGTACTTTCTTTCTCAAGGGAATCATAACTGTGTAACTATCTAAACAGCAGCCAAAGAGAGAGGAGAGCGATGGGTCTGTTGGCCTGGTAAGGTTTTGCTGGTCACAGCTTCCCCTGCTGAAAAAACTCCCACTGCAGTACAATGATAATGAAAGAAGGCATTGAACAAAACTGTCTGTCTGTTTCTGAACCTTTTCCTTCCAAAGTAGAGATTGCAAGTACTGCAATATTGGAAACTTTATACTAGTGCTGTGGAAAAAACCCATTTTCCTTCCCAGGAGACTTCTCCTTCCTATCTGTGTGGTGGTTTCTATTATCCCTTTGAAGTGCTGTAGCTGGTAATTGGTAGCTGTATTTCTGTCCAGGCCATATGGGTTAGGTGGGAAAGTGTTTTTTTTTCTAACACAGTGATGAGTCACCTCAAAAGAATGATAATTTGCTTGTAAATTAAGTAGGCTTATAAAACTCCGGGTTTGGGAATAAGACTCGCCCTTCGTTCATTGTAGGAGTCAATGGTAGGACTGAATATCCTACTACTGAGTACACCAGCGTATGTATACTTGTCTTCTGTCACTGGAGTCCTATATCCCCTATTTTACCAGTCCTCTGTAATTGTTTTAGAGCATGAAAGAACCATAGGCAGAGAATTTGGAGGAAAGATTTTTTCAGAGTTACAGTATCACAGGAAAAAGGAACAGTAGAGCAAAGCTAATCTTGCTTTTTAACTCATGTTGATTTTCAGAACTGAAAAGCTTAAGCAGACCTCCCTGTGGATTTTCTTCATGGTTTTGCTATGGATCCTGGTTCTATGTATACACAAGTTTTCTCCTTTTATATGTGCAACGTAGGTTTAATATTTTGTCCCAATTTGCTTTGGTCTTGCACGTTGTTTTTTTTCTTGTTGTTTTTTTTTTTTTCATTGGAGATTATGTTTGGCGAGTGATGTTACCAACTGCTGCCCATTCTGGAAAAGTATTCAGCTGGAACAGTCTAATTCCCCAAGTGTTGATTGCCACCATGACCACAGCCAGACCAATCAGGTTTACTCCCAGGCCAGCTTTCACCTACAAAAGCAAAATGCATCCGAGTATGATCAGTGACAACATGATCAAAAGCAGTTAACATGGAAAATAGAAGGCAGTGGGGTGTGTGTACGTATGTATACTGACATATATATATGTATATGTAGTGATAAGTTACCTATACTGATTTCTAGAGCCAAAAAAAAGCACAGTGTTATGTATTAGAGTATATACATCATGGGAGTATTCAGGAATGATAGTCAGAGGTTGATGCAGCTCATTGGAAAACTGCTCGGTTTGTCACTTGAACTTCTCAATCATAAACAGAATGGGGTATTATACCACACATAGCAGGGCGATAACTACATGACTTACTGTGGAGCTAGGTGATAAATCCATTTTCTCACGATTTCCTGTGTCTTAACAGGTCAGTGCAAAGGATTGTGTATGCCTGTTATTTGATACCTTTTTAGACCATTGCATTCATAAAAAATAAAGATGAGAAATGTGCATATCCTGCAGCAGATATGTGAATTTTCTTAACATGACAGCTCAGTTGTATAGCAGCAGTACAGATCAATGTGACTTTATATTAGCACCAATATCATCATCATCATTATTATTATTATTGGCTGCTGGATGTGGGGACAAGGTGTCAAAGTTGCATGAAGCATGGGAGGATATACCCGTTCTCAAGACTCACCATATCTTTAATCTGGCAGTGCCCATAACTGAAGACAATGGCATTTGGAGGATTACCCACCGGTAGCATCACCGCAAATGAGATACACATGGTGACAGGAATCAGGGTGTATAAAGGGTTAATAAGCAGGGTTTCTGACTGGAAGGAGAGAGGGAGAGAGGTGTTTCACATAACCGATAAAAGCCACTGCTCACAATTAGGATTAAAAGATCCTGTCTGCTTTATGTGAAGATAATATTCTGTGAATCTCACCTCCCTGGTTTCTAAACTTAAGCATGGAATTCTTTTTTGTTGGGTTTTTTTTAGAGTAGAGCAATGCTATAATTTGGAGCTGGTCACGCTCCAAGGATTTCTCCTGAGACAGTTCACACTGAGGGAGGGTGGAGATTTTGACTATTAGGCTGCCTTTGCTCTTTTTCCCACTTGTTCCCCATGTCCTTATGTCTTGTGTCTTTTGGATCTTAACACTGACTACCACCTCAGTCTTCATCCAAGGGGTTGACATGAATGACTTATTTCTTTCAGTTGCTGAAGATCCTGAGACCATTATATAAAGTCATCCTGAACAGTGGTTAAAACTAGTTATTCCTGATCCAAACTCACATGGCGAGAAGGCAGTGATGATTGAATATTCTTTACAGTGGTCTAAGGAATTGTTCTTCCACTGCAGCCTTCAGTGGTGAAATATTGCTATGGCCTAGTTTTATGTCAGGGGGAAAGGGAAAGGTATTCACAGGTCTAGCTTCATTTTGGAGAGGGAAGTGTCTGCAAGTTACTTCTACAGTCAAAAAAGAGGGACTTTCTTAAGATGGCAGTTCAGACTACTAAAAGTAGGTTACTACTCTAAATTTCTCTTTAGGAGAGTCTCATTCTGCATGGAGCAGAGGTAAATCTGAACTCATAAGCCATACTAACAAAATTACTCATTTTCATCTGAGCATATCTTCGTATTACCTCAGAGCTGTTGACAAAATGTACTTTGGGACAATCCCATAACATTGTTCCAGTAGGGAAACATGATTATGACTTGCATTCTTGATAAGAAAAGCTTCACATTACATAAAAGAAATAAGACAGTTTTCTGTAACTTCTATTCCAATATAGAATGAAATTTGTATCTCTTTTCTCTGCCTCTGTCACTAGTCTCCTGATTTATATTTTTTTACTTACAAACGTCTCTGTTTTCCATGCTGGATGATAGTATGCTTACCAGATAAAATCTGATATAAAATTCACTACTAAAGTCTTTTCTTACAAGTAGTACGTAGGTGACTGTTAGCTCATGAACAGCACATTTAAAATAACATTGATAAGAGTATCTCAGGCTTTACATGGACTTCACCAGTCTTGTTGATTGCATCATCACCTTTATTTGTTCTTAGACTGTGAAACCCTCAGTGCAGCAGCTATATTTTCACTTTGTCTGAGAGGTATTGAATAAATTTCTTGGTGCTAAAATATACTTTTGGCTGCCCAAGTTTGTTGTTTTTCCTAAACCCAAGACTGCAGAACAGCAGCTTGGGAACCGAGGCTGGGTTTCATGTTATCAGGGTGCCAATACCCTGATGTCCTGAAACATTCCCACAAGCCTGTCAGAAAACAACAGACTGAAAATGTCATTGTTTTTACTCACCATGCTGCATAAAATAGGCAGAAAGATGGTTATGGTTGCTGGATTACTAACAAACTCTGTTACCAGGGACACCAAAATGCAGGCCAGCAGAGTTACAGCCCAGTAGGGAAGGCTGCTCAGGGAGAGCATTTGGCGTCCAATCCATGTAGAGAGGCCAGAGGTCTAAGGAAAAGGCAGAAAAATGACTAAATACTTAGTAGGTTTGTAAAACAGATTCTTCTTTTTGGGGCAGTTTGCATCAAAGAATCCCACCAGCAAATAAACAAAGCCTAGGTCAATGCTTTCTGCATTTCCTTTTGTTCAGTAAACTGGATTTCACTGCAGTGCCTAATAAATAGTTGTCCATAGTAACAAAGAGATACATTTGGCAGTTAATAATATTAAAAAGGCACTAAGCCTGATCCCTCTTTCTTCAGCACATGAACTGGAGTATTGCAAATTGGTGATGAAGGATTGCACAGTCTGGGTAGAACTCGTTTTGGGATTAAAATACACAAATTTAGTTGTCTACATGTGGGAGTCTATAGGAGAGCTAGATGTGTATTCATGGATTATACTGAGTGTAGATACAGTCAGTAGAGACTAGAGTATGATTTGTCCAGTCCAGCACTAGGAGTGTAACCCATTTGCTGAAAGAGGAGCATCCAGTAGCAGCTGAGAACTTCCGCCTCTGTCTGGTTAGCTATTAGTTGAGAAAGTGTGAGGTCTCCCTCAGATCCTGTGTTGTGTCTGCCAGCCTTGAAGGAACATCTAGGTATTCTAAAGCATCAGAAACGGCAGATGCTTACAAAATGGACTTGAGCCCTAACCGTCTTTTTGTTTGCTATAACTGCCCATTGAATGCAGGGAGTAGAGACTAGGTTATATACAAACTCAAAAGTACCCACGATGTAAATCCAGCCTTGGGAGCATATAAAGGGATTAAAAGTCCGGGTTTATAATTTTTTGTTTTAGGAAGGAGGATAAATCTAGATCAGTACCTTGCATCCAGCTGCTAAGGCATAACCTCCTCCAACCAATACTACAATCTCCCAAGGCATGGTCTTCTGGAAGTCCTTCCAGGTAATGATGGGATCCAATGTGTTAATGTCTGTTGACTTTTCACCATCTCCTATATCAAAATAAAGCAAATATGTGGCCTTTTTGCACATATGTTCACCTTTTTCACACTAGTAGGAATAATGTAATATCCATGGAAGTTAACTTGAGATCTGTCAGAGAGGTGAAGAACCTATTTCTCTGGTTAGCTCGGCCTCAGAAAATACAGCATATTAATTCCAAATGTCCTGACTTCCTCTTGGCTCCTCTGTTGATGTGAATAGTTATAAACCCCTGTTTTTCATTCAATAGCTTTTTGAGGGACTGCATACTCTGCTGTGTATACACGTGTGCAAATTACCTGCAGACTAGAAAGATGGAGTTACAGTATGATTATTTTCTCAAATAATGGCATTTTCTCTCTCTGTTAGGCCATGAAGCTTGATAAAGTGCATTTATGTCCCTAGATTTTATCTGAGGTCATATTTTTTAGATGCCTGAGTGTTTTCTTGAAGTAGGAGTTAGAGAGTGTCATTTTTCCTAAATGCTGCATATATGTCAGTATAAAAAATAAACGTATCTATGTATGTTTGTAATCTCTACAAAATTCTATGCAGACTCTATTTTCATACGTGTCTGCTGAAAGCCTGACACAGCAAACAAAACCAGGTAATTAATACCGCTGATTGCTACCCAAACAGGAATGTGAAATAGTAATCATTATTATTATGAAGAAGACTGTGAGAGAAGCACTGCCCAAAATTGGAACTTTGTCTGATCTTTACTGACATCTTTTATGTTTACTTGATCAATGATTTCTGCTGTATAAGTGATGACCAAGTTATTTACTAGAGCTTATCTTCAGCCAATATTGCAAACATCTACATTATAGTTCTCTATGTGGAACTTCATCTCAACCTTTCTTAAAACTCAGTCCTAAATTTTCATAACTCTGTAAACATGGAAGAGATGGTGCCCTCAGATACAAGATCTTTTTGTAATCTGCTGGACGAGACAATATGAACTAAAGCAACAAAAAAAAAAAATAGGTTTGATGTAGGAATGGCTGATATCAGAGAAGAAACTGATTCCTGACCTTCCACAATAAAAATATCTTCTTGGAAAATTTTGCAGACAACAGAAAAGCATCATTAAAACACTGGAAAATGTTCCAGATCTCTTTCTTGCTGCATCCTCCTTACCTTTTTCCCTTTTTCCAAAACATGGCTTTCTTGCTGGAATGAGGAAAAGGAGAAAACCAAGAAATACAGAGACGGTGGCATCAGTCCGGTAACCTTTCCTAGGAAAGGAACAGTGGGGTTATCATAAAAACACACAACCAGAAACATTTCCAAACAAGGTACATGGGTCCAATTAGATTGTTGTAGGTGAAGTTGTGCTTCCACATCTGGAATCTTACTAATAATCCGCTAGAAAAATGTCTGCATATCAAGGATACAGATTTGATTTTATTTCCCAGTTATTAAACTGACTCCAATATGCAACTTCAATCACTGCTCAGCAATTTTTAACAATCCAGTGAAAAAATAGAAATTCCTTTTGGTTTACAAATCTATTATCTCGGAGGTACAGAAAAATGGTGCATTTATTAGAAACAAGAAACATATTCTGAGGAAAGTCAAGCCCAAGTGATCCATTAGAAATGAACTGTAGATTGATTTTAAATTAAATGTTTAAAACTCAATCTGAAAAAGTATTTTGAACTTGAGATCCTCAGGAAATCCCAGTATTAAAAATTGTTTCTCTGTCAAAATTTGGCTGAAAAAATTTATGTAGCAGAAACATAAAGAAAACTTAAGTTCAAATAACTTACTCTTTGATATTCATTGTGTTTTATAGTTACTTTTAATATAATTGGTTTCAACATTATTTTAAATAAAAATTATTTGCTTCAGGCACTGTTCTGTATGATATTTAATTGAAATGAACATCTTCTTGATAAAATTCATCTTCAAAATAAAATTGAAAAAGAACCCTCAAGTTTTTATTTGAATTATAGTTGCAATCTATTCCAGGGGTAGCTTCTCTACAAATGCACTAAAATGTTTTAACTTCACTATCTGGCCCTCCTATTTTTTTACATTTGAAACATGTTTATTTTACTTTCTCTAATTAAGTCACTCTGCTTACTGAGAAAGAATACAATTTACCACCATGTGAACGAATGTAGTTTAAAAAGCAAAAATCAAAGACTTCATTTTTCACTATCTTGTTAAAAGTGGCTGATGATATTTTATGGCCAAAAGTTATTGCAGAAAGTTAGAAGATGCAAGACCGTATTCCTCTGCTGTTGTTTAGGGAATTTCACTTACTTCTCAAAAAGAGATGACCATCCTGGTACGAAGCCAGGCTCACGAGTAAACCAAAGCAAGGTCATCAGAATGAAGAAAAATCCAGTCACCATCTCAGGATAGCTAGAAATAAAAAGAAACCAAAACCTGGGAATGCAATCCAGGGTCTGTCTGAAAATGTGAGAGCAAATTCCAGACGAAATAAGAAAGTAGAATTTGGTTTCAACAAGAAAGGTAAAAGGCATAGGGAAAATAGAAGGGAAGATTAATTTGAACTAAAGAATTCTGCATTTAGCTCCCATCTGAGAACTGTCTAAACCCAGTAAAAATAAGCTAAAAGTATCAGTCTGTGTTTGCAATTCAGTCATTCATGGGCAAGACGTGAAGGAAAATATTTATAAATGCTTGTTTTGTATTTGCCTTATTTTCTGATTAAGTGTGGTAACAAGGTAAAGCTTACGTTACTATTCCACTGGAAACACTTTCCATTGCATTTTTCAAAAGTCTAGAAAGCCGTAAGAGCAAATGATAATGTAGATTAGTACAAATATTTTAAGCATGTGGAATAAATATAAGATTAAAGGTGAGTAGAGCATACTGAGTTTTAATTTAGGATAGATTTAAATTAAGTATGGTTTCATATTTAGGCACAGTCTGAACAACAGTCTAGATTCAGAGTTGATCACAGCAAATTGATCTGTCAAAATTTCAGTTAACACAAATTTTTTGGGAAGAATGGCTTTTATGAAATATCAACCCTTTTGAAAATAGAATATCTTGCAAAATAATTTTTTCAAGAGAGATTTCTTGCCACCATAAGTAAAGATTACGGGCAACTGAGAGGGTTGGACATCTCACCATGTGGGAGATTGCTGCAAAGCCTTTGCTAACAATGGCCTTTTATCTACCAAAATAAGTATATGCCTGAACCTGGAAGGAGGGTTGTTATTGATTTAGTTCAAAGGCAGAGACAAACTTTGACTCAGATGACCTTTGGACCCTGGTATCAACCCGAACCCTTCTTATTTCCTTTAATAAATGACTAAACAAATGCATGCTTGTAACAAAGTACTTGATTTCAGTTCATTTTTGCATTTAGTTCTACTCCTATCCTGTAAAGGAGGAGAAAGAGCTGACAGTTCAAGAGTAATCTACATGAGCCAAAGGCAACATAGAGGGCAAGATGAAAGGATGGTCCTGCCTAGAGAGGCAAATTCCTGAGGAAGGCAGCTCCATTTTACCTGAGGTTTCCCAGTTTCTTATATTCTTCTTGAATTCTTCTCTCTGACATTTCTTCTCGTTTGGTCTTCTTCTTCTTGCTCACAGAACAGGTCTCTTTAAAACTGAGGTAGATAGCACAGTAAAATTAGACTAGGACATCAAATATTCAAAAAAAAACCCACCACATGATAACAAATAACAGCAATGAGGCAAACTGAAAATTCCACTTTGCAGAGGCTCCTAGAGTTGGGAGAAGATGTGACTGGGGCAAGGCCTGGTGGCAATAGGAAGGGAAGTCATTGCATGTTTCTTCTGATCTTCTGAGAATCAATCCTAGACATTTTATAGTTTCTCTTATTTTAATATCTCATTTGGTACCCTGCTAGAGGTCCATCCCATAGCACTGGCCAAACCATGGACTATGATGTCCCTCCACGTATCTGGTTATGGCCAGATTCAAGCTATACAAAGGAATTTGTATAGCTCAAGATGCAGATAGGCCCCATCTGGTTAACAAAAAGTATTAAACAGTCTTTCATTTCACTTGTAAATGGGCATCTACGTGACACTTGTTTTTAGTGCACTTAGCACTGCCTTGTGCTTACATTTAAATTTCCATGCAAACCTTGCTGTTAGATTCCAGTAAAATTCACTAGCAGTAATGCAGCTGCTGAAAGAGAAGAGTTATATGTTTTATAATGGCCAGTTCGGTACTAACAATTTTATCCTTAGCTCTGCTTTGCTGGCAAAAATCATTTGGTTGGTCCATTATCCTTCCCCTTTAACCTAATCTGGAACCTAAATAGCAAGTCTGATGTGTTGTTCCAACTGGGTCAAGTAAAACCAGATTGAAGACACTGGGCTTCCTAGGAAAAGAACATGTATGTTATGCAAATTCAGTAAGCATTTATGTACAGGTAGCTGTTTCAACATGTTATAAGTGTTTCTAGGCTTCGGAAGATGTGAAGGCAGAGTATTGTAGCAAAGCTCCTAACATAATATATTCTTTAATGAACTGCAGTGAACAGGATTCAGAGATTAAGGAGGTTTGGAATCAAGCCGTACTTCTGAAAAAGTCGATAATGCTTCAATCTCTGGTATTATTTAGAACAACATTAATCAGCATGAAGTCCTGGATGCAATGTGGAATTTCAATTATATTTATTTAAAAAAAAAAAAAAGGTCATGTTAGGGCCTGTTTCCTCTCAAGATTTAAAAAAAAAAAAAGGGACTTATTTTAGCCTTTTAATTAGGAACTACAAGGATCAGGAGACTGACTGAGAGAAGGACATGGAGCTGTTCACCTCTAAATTACCTTTTCCAATCTACTCAAGGTCAGCAGCAAACAGGAGTCATTATCATTTTATTCCTTGTCTTAGGTGAAATAAATTAGTGATGTCAGTTCATCTTATTTTTAAGAGTAAACTAAATCAAATTAAGGCTACTTTAATTCTGAGTAAATGTGTCTGCACCACAATTTAATGCAGATTAACTAATCCACTCTAAATGCACACATTTAGTCAATTTTCATTAGCTTTGCTGAATGCCTCTGCAAAGAGAATACGTGGTACAAATGAACTAGGAGATTGAGCCCTGTTCTTATTTTGAGACTAAGGGACTTATTGGTATCAAAAGGTATTAGTCTCTTAGTCTGCGAGTCCTTTCCACTTTGAAGAGAAATATATATGGGGTCTGTTTACCTTTAATTTTAACTGGGTTTACTTTAATTTCATTGGGCTGGGGGCAGATCTGAAAAGTGACTTGTTCACTTGCAGCTATTTTTCTATTCATCTTTTAAGCTGTACTTTTCCGAAGGGACCTTTAACAAGATTTTTGGTCCACCACTCCTCATGGTCACGAGAGTCAAAAAATCAGTTGAATGCATCATATAGATTTCCATCAGCAATACCTAGGCACTTCACTCTCAAGCTGCAATACTCTACACTGCTGTCTATGCAGCACAGCTAAGCAATAAGATTTCCTCCGGTAATTGTTCTGGCAAGAAGAAGGAAGATGTGCCTCAGTTTTTGTCATTCGCAACTGGAAACATCTTTATGAGACATGTTCTAGAGCAGCCACAGATGCCCTGCTTTCATAATCCATGCATATTGAACAGCCTGCACTCACTTGCAACCCAAGAACAGCCAATGCATCCAGAACCAAGTCAGGACCAACATGATGAGGGAGATGGGGAAACTGAACAAAAACCAGGTTCCAAAATTCACCACTTCAGCGTTTGGGTAGTGGCTGTAAAGGAAAGAAAGGATGAACAGGAAGTTAGAACAGTAAAAGGACAGGCGCATCCAATAGGCGTAGATACACACACACATATGTGTATATATATTTGTCATGGCATGATAGAAAAATTGCATCAGTATGTATTTGCAACAGCTGCATTACATGTGCATGGTGCAACCAATTGCCACAGAATGTCAATCACTGACCATGCCTTAGCAACAGATGAGCCATATAGCACTTCATACCTTTAAGACCAGGTGTTCTGGATTGTCTAGCCAGCTTCAAAAACCCTTAGAGTTACCAGGAGAGAAATTCTGGCCCCACCTGTGGTTTTTTAAAGATCTTTTTAGTGTCAGCAGACTTAAGCATGCTTTCACCCGGAATATCTTTTTATGTCTTACTGTGGATGACACAAATAATTATTATAGTCTGTTGGGCTCTGACAAAGGTGTCTAATATGCGCATTTGATGGAACTGTCATAACAACAAAATCTTTGGAAATTCTGTAAAATCCAAATCCCATAGAAGAACTTGAAGCTGATTTTATGACATTTTGTGAGTATTTCCTTTGTCTTCTTTCCTATATCTTCATGGCTTTACTGTTTACTTTTCTAGGGTGCCTGCTGCCTTCATGATAATCAGTTGGTAAAATCAAAAGAATAAACGTAAATGTTACCACATGCTGAGTAATTTTTATTTTGCATGGGAGAAAGACTTAATGCATGAACTTAAACTACCCCTTTCAACCACTAACCATTAGTAATAACATTAGAGTAGAGGAGGAAACAAAATTGTCTTCAGAGAGACAAGTTTTCCTTAAGGTAGTAAATAACCCATGGGGAAAGCCACAGAGATGATAATGACCCAACCACCATTCTCACACAACTACAATATCACTTACTTGTTGAAGTGCTCTAAGAATATGAGGCTAGTGGAGGTCCCTATGATGGTTGTCAGTCCTCCGATGGTTGCCGCATAGGAGATACTCAGTGAGAGGCATTTACAGACCATGTGGTCGTGTCTGGTCTGATACCGATACTTTGTGCTCAGGCCCAGTTCCGAGGACTTAGGAGGCAGGACCAGTATCTGAGCCTGTGAGGGGATACATTCACCAAAGAAAGAAGATGGTCAGAACAGCTGCCCAGTTTGCTCTAATGCCGTGGTGATACCAGTCCCAGAGGAACAACAAGTTTGTGTAAGAAGGGGCAGAGTTTTTTTCACAGGGATTAACTGGGATCAGAACTTGAAACCTGTCCAGGGGCCTGAAATTGCCTGGTCTGTGGCAGAAATGTAGGACAAATAGTAATCAGACTTCTGGCTATGGTTTGGGCCAGCTCCAGTTCTGACTGGAATCTCAGCGGGAAACCAAAAACCTTTGTGGTCTGCAGGGGTGGGATGCCAGCACTGCGGCAGTAGGAATCCATAATCCTTGAGGTTTATGAGCAGCCACCAGACAAATGCTTCGTGGACTTTTTGCACTTATACTGGTTTAGGGTCTCTAATTAGGAGTGGAATGCTAGAAATCTCAGAAACGGTATGGAAAAGGCTTGGCAATGGGAATAAGGAAGAAAAAACTGCAGGAAAATATTGCTGCAAAAGAAACTTTCTTAGCAGTGCCAGGAAAGTCTCCATGTTGGTAAATCAAGTTCTTGTACTGGAAAAAAAAGTACAGTACTTTAAGGCACTTCACATGCAACTCTAGGCTGTAATTTAGGATCAGGTAAAAGGCAGCAAGTGGTTCAGATAGATTTGTTAAATTTATTAATTTGGATTTGGACTTACGAAGTAAAGTCAGTTATGCTATAGTCTCATCATCATCATGAGGGTACCCTGGCTGAAATCCCTGTAGTTTAAAAATGAAGTGAGTGTATCTGTTACAAAATAACCATGGAATGTATATGGGAAATGGGTATTAGAGGAACTTAAGTATGAGGAGCATCGCATTAGCCTTTTCTTTGGAAACGTACACTCAGCCTCTTTTGAACTGTGAATGCAAATTTCTGTGTTGATTTTAGCCGAATCTTTCCTGGACATCAATTTATGCCATTAAGATACTATGTAATTGTAGTCTAAACAGCAATCACTTCTTGGATCCACTTAAGAGATGTAGAAATACTGGAATTGGCTGATGTAATAGAGGATTTTGAGGCTGGATGTTTGGCAAGACAAAAAGGAGGTAGATACTAAGACTACCTAACAAACTGGCTGAACACTGAAATGGTCCATGCCCACTGCTGGTTTAGTTCTGAGTAGGATATTGCATGTCAGGGACTGTTATTTTTGAGTTAGGCTACTTTCCAAGGAGGCTTTGCAAAAATAAAGTGGGTAGAACAGCCTAATAAGAAGGGAAACTTGTAATCACATTTCTGAATGTAAAGCTAAATGAATTGTACTAGGCATTCGGGGAGGGTCTTCTGAATGGAGGCATCTAAATGGAGGTAAGAACTAGCAAAGGGCCATGACTGCTGTAAGATGATGGAGAACAATTCTATATAATCCATCTTACAAGGAACAAGTATGAGACAGTGGGGAGAGGGTGATGTTCACGTCTATCTTTACCTCCTGGGTCTAACAATCTCCTTACCTGAGGCAGGTGCTGCCCATTGCTCTTAGAATTCCTCGCTCCAATAGGGTTGGCTATCACGTGCACACCATTGATACTCTGTAGGGAGGCAAATGCCTTTGGATTAGCCTTTCTTCTGTTCCTAGGGGTACTTAGATTAGAATTGATGCTGCTTTGTAAAGATCATGGGTAGTGGGCTTTTGGAAAAAAAAAAATAAAACAACACTATAATTTCAGCTGTAAACTTTACCCTGAAAAAAAAAACTTAAAAAAACCCCAATGACCTAATTTTATTTTAAAGTGATCTTAAAAGTCAGATTATAATAAATTTAGGTATTCTTCCTCAGCCATATAGGAGAATCTAACAGATTCCTTGCTAGAAGCTATGACTTTTTGATATGTGTAGGTTGTTCTAGTATCTGAGGTGTCTCAGATGCAGAAACTGGCAATACCTGGACAATAAAAGACCATATGAAATTGTTAGTTTGCTGACTTGATCTCAGGATGTCCAGCAATAAATACAGCCAATGCCACAGAGTTAATTCTACCCAACTTGATTTGGGCTGACAGGTTAAATGCAAAGCAGGGCATTTTGCAATATATACTGTCTGCCAACAAACACTACTTGTTTGAAATAAAAGAAACAGCAGTTTGTTGTGGAGCTGTGTGGGCTCTGCTCTGATGGTTCCTGCGTTAAAGACAGTGTAGCTCAGAAGATACTACCTATGACAATACCTTTGAGTGCATCAAGGAGCTGAAGTCAGTAGTAGTAGCACTAAAAACAAAGAAAGGAAAATAAACTTTAAAAATGCCTCTTCACCCAGCTCCCTCAATAGGCACACATCATGGGTAGGAGGGGCAACATCTGTGGGAGAACTCGTGCCTACTGATATGGTGAAGAATACCATTTATTAGTACCTATTATGTGGTATCTTGACTACAACATAAGAGTCTTCATTATGTTTCACACTGCTGTCTCTAGCTGTGTAACAATCAGGTTCCACCTCCATGAAAGAAAAAAAATGTGTTCTGGGTAGTATAAATCCCATTCTAGGAATGGACTCAATTCATAGTGGAGTGAATCACTGGGTGACCCAGTGCTACCACTGCCTTGTTCTACTCAAGATCTTCCTCTGCCAGCCTCTCCAATGCTGTTTCTGAACACCTACCTATACCTATTAAAGCCTTCTCTAAAACCTGTCCTGTGTAGCGTGTGGACCATGCAAACAATCCACTGAAATTTTACTTTGACATTGAAAACATATTTCATTCCAGAAGTTGTGCTATTTTTCCCATTAAATCTCAAGCTCTTTTTGAAGTAATACTATTTGAATAATAGTTCTTTTATGAAATATCTCACACGTAGCCTTCAGTAGGGCTTAAAGGGATTAATGGCACAATGTCAGACTGAAAATTTGATTCTATATTGCACAGAAAATATGGCTGGGATAAAAAGAGATAACAACAGAGGGAATATTGGAGAACCCATTAGTCTCCAGACTAACAAGAAAGCTATTTTGATCTTGCAAGTTAAGTTAAAGTCATCAACATACGCTGTTTGAATGATAATGTTTGTTGTAAAGTAAATTTTTAAAGAACTTGTTTCTCTTTTATTTTGAATAATTGTGAAAAAAATATAAGGAGCTCAAGAAGGGATTATGCAATTTATTCTCACACCTTGTGAGAAGACGCTCCTCAAGATTTAGCCTATAGCATAGTTTTAGGCAATGAATTTGTATATTGTCCTGAGTGTCTTAAAATGCTGATTAATTTGATGATTTGACAAAGCAATTTGTCCTTTCCTTCATTTGCCCTTTTCGCCTTACTAGATTTTACCCCAAATAGAAACCTGGTTGAAACTTGTAGTGTTTCAAACTTCTGAATAACTTTATCTATATTAAAAGAAATATTATACAGGTTTTTGGGGAAGAGGAAGGTTGTATTCCATTGGTCTCTCTCCCCTCTGTTTCCCTTCCCCCCACCCTACTCTCCTGTCTCTCTTGAATGCTCTTTGGGCTTTCCTTAGGAATCCTCTGTGTTTTCCCTCTGAGTATGCCCTGTGAGCACTCCACACTGTGCTTGGATCCTCTCTGTCACTGTTACTTCAGGGGAATACAAATAAAAATCTGTGGACAGCACTCTCTCATACAACACAAACACAGACTTCAAAAGAAGATCTTTCAAACCCTAAGAAACATTTTCGTTCTCTCTAAAGTGGCCATAGTGTTAAAAAATACATGAATCCTGAGAAGCTTTAGTGAGACCCAGATCGTTATGTTAACTCCATTTCTTATAGAAGCCTTCTTTGTCAGCCACATCTAAAACATTCACTTGTAAGTTTCTGCTTGCCCTTCCTGGCTCTACTCCTAGGTTCATTTCATTGCAACCTGTGTAAGGTTCAAATGTCCAGTCGTGATGTACAGGGTTCATTCTTACTCCTCATTGATGAAGATAAGCTCCAGTGAAGCTTGGCCATGCTTTTCGCTGAGACCTGCAATGAAGACAGAGAAAGCAGCTCTTGGAGGAAAATCTGAGCTGAGCTCCTGGACCACCCAGTGAATGTGGAGAAGCTACTACAAACAAAAGCTTGTCCGAACTCTCCTAGGTACTCTGTGACTCTTATGCAGCATTTTATTTTGTTGTGTTTTCCTCATCATGTGCCTCTGGCAATTAAAAGACTATCAGACCTAATAGTCAAGGTTAGATTACATAATTTTCAGCCTGGGAACTGTAAATTGAAAGAAAAGAAAGATTTTTTTTTTCTTCCAAAATCTTTTCTTTTTGGGAAGCAATGAACAAAACAAACTTTAGAGCTCTTAGAAATATTTTTTTTTGTGATACCTGCTATGACCAGGGCAGCCTGGAAGGGCAGGCGTAGAATGAGCAAATGTGGGATTGTCACAGAGCACACTTTTGGGCATCTTCTATATTTTTTTTTTACTTTCTTGTCAGAGGTTTCCTTCCAACCCTGTAAAATCCTATGATCTGAGAGCTCATGACACCCAAACTCCAGTACATGCTCTAATTTAACATAGTTTCCCAACTCCATTTCTCCCATCATGTCTTGACACTTCCTTTCATTTTTCAAAAGAAATACCAGAGTACAAAAAGAAAGAGTATTGGCCAGCGTCTTTGGAAGTACATGTCAGACAGCTGTGACCTCAATAGAATTTAATGTGTATCAACGAGTCTGATCACTGATAAAAAAAATTAGGAAACAATGGCCAATATTGACAAATACCTATTGGCTCGTTTTCTTCAGTAGTGGTGCTGCCTGCAGTACCGATGACCTCGTGCTCCTCCTCAGCATTCACTAGCTCCTGGAGCACTGCCTCCACGATTGGCATCACCATGGCTGTGGTGGATGTGTTGGAAAGCCACATGGAGAGCACCGTGGTACAACACATAAAGCAAAGAAGCAACCTGCAGTACAACACAGGGAAACATTCTTGAGGCACTTCAGAAATGCTAAAAGCCTCCTGGCCTAACATTTTCCTCAGTCAACCGATAACTATATGGGGCCTTTTTCTTTTTGTGGCCACCAAAATGCCATGCTGGGCACAGCTAAAACGCTTCCTTGTGCTGAGAACTGTCATAAGACAATATATCATTGGAAGCTGTTTGCTGCCCCACCTGCGTGTGACATGAGAAATGGCGATTTTCAGCATATCCAGGATTTAAATGTCCTTTTGTCTTTGCTGAACTACAGGCAAAGAAGGAACAGAGACTAAAATCAATATCAGTAAAAAAGAGAAAGCAAAGGGACAACAAACCAAGGAGTAGGAGGTGGCAAAAAGATAATGAGAAAATTTGTAAGCTTTCAAACTCTGAAAGGAAAAGAGGGTAGGAAAAAGACTGCCAAACCAAGCTAGCTTTTGCCCCCGGATGGGAAAGTTGAAGTTCTTATTTTCTCTCTCAAGTTGATGCTATCAGCCTCAGACTACCCCAAAGTCAAAGGTTCACTCACATGCCTGGCTTTGCTCCAGCCATCATGACCATACGCAGGGCAATTCGTTTGTGGAGGTTCCACTTTTCTACAGAAGCTGCCACACAAATGACACCCATGAGGAGCAAAGTTGTGTTCTTGAAATATTCAGCAGCCACCTGCATAAAGGGCAAGGGAGAATCAGTCAGTTAAAAAAGTAACTATCCTACACAGAGAGCATGCTGACTGAGAAGAAGTACGGTATCGTGGACTTTTTCCCCCTAGAGAAGGAATGACAGGGAGCTGGAGTACGTGAAGAATTCATAATTCAAAATGTTCTCTTTAATCTCTTTCATGTTTTATTTACAAATAACAAGTCTCTATATGCACTTGTTTGTAGGTTTCTCAGCTTTGAAGAGCTCAAGAGAAATTTCACTTCTGTGAGAAGGATTTTCACTGCCTGCAGTTGAAGACACTCAGCTAGGCCCAGACTGAAACAGCCACAGACAAAACTCTGCACTGAAAGCAGCTAATATATGTGCTTTGTCTGCTTTTTCATTCTGGAGATTTCGTTGTCTGTCTTATTTGTTTTTCTTATGTCTTGTTCAACTGTTGGGCAAAATGTGGCATCCCTAGAACCTACAGCTTCAGGAAAAGTCCTTTGGGACATGCTGTCTGCAAGCAATAAAGAAAGGTTGGGGTACTGCTGTGATGATCCACAAACCCCGTGCCAGAACTTTTCACAATGGAAATCCATCTCCATTGTATCATGAAAATAGGGAAAAGTTTCAAAAAAGAGAACTTTAAAATAAAGGGGATGAACCAAAATTATCAACTAAGTCCTAAGTCAGGAAAAAAAAAAAATTAGAGACTACACATGATCCTCCAAAGCAGCATTCTTGAATGTGTGGCTTGCTAAGATATGAGATGTTCTGTGATGTAACTGCAAAAATAACAAATGAAGCAAACCAAAATATTCTCTCTCTCTCTCTCTCTCTCTCTCTGGTGTGAAAGCAAACAAAATGGGAGAAAATAAAAGTTATTAACAGATACTTGGAGTCTAGCTAAATTTTTCATTTTGTTCTCATGCAATCCTTCCCAAGCTGTTGCTGGAATATTTTTCCAAAAACATATTTTCTTCAGTTTAAAGCTATTCCTCTAACCAAATGTGGGCGCCAGCATTTTAAAACAATTAAAATCAGTAGAAGCAGTATTTTTTCCATTATCCTCAGTTATACTGATGCTCCTCCATAAAAGTGCAAGAATGCCACTAATGTTATTTTGTGAAAGCTGCAGCAAGTTAAGAATTCAATTATATTCCTTTAACAAATCCCCATGGTCATCTAAATAGACTTGGCCATCATAGTTGTGTGCCAGAACTTTTAAATATCACTTTTTTGGCTTTCTTCCACTGGTTTATTTCTCATTAACTTCCTTTATTTTCCTGCTACCTTGTTAAAAAAAAGACCTTGAACTGAGTGAAAAGAATCCGTCAAGCCAGCAGCACAAAGAATCTGTTGTTTTCCTTTATTCCTTGCACTGTCAATTTGCAGAAAAAATTGAATTCTTATTAATACACACGTACACATATATGACACACTGGCTTATGTTCATAAGCCTCTGTGAGTTATTTGTAGTTTAAACTGCTAGGCAAGAGTGCTGGGTTTCTATGGCACTCCAGAACAGCAGACTGGAAATACTGCAGCACCATCAGAGTTATTTTAAAATGCAGGGGTTTATTTCTGCTCCTAAAGCAAATGATACATTCTCTGCAGTAGCCCCATGGCCATTTAATTTGATATTACATTGAATTTCTGTCAACCTGCCCTTAAATTTTCCTTCTTCCACATGCTGCAGAATTTTGTAATGAAAATGTGTAACTACTTTACCTTTATGGTAGGAAAAAAATCCTGAAAATATTTAATTGTATTGGTACGGAAATGGACCTGATTATATTACATAGTTTTTAGACTATTGGGAGGAATAAGGCAGGTCATAAAAATCTTGGTTCATGCTTGACTTCATCCATTTATGGGCATGTCCAGAGCTATATTGTGTTGGAAATTCAACAATTTTATGGTTGCTATATATTCTTCTGTGTTCCTATCTGTATTTCTGGTCCTTGTAAATCAAGTGTGATCCTTCTTACCCCCCACAAAAGGGATAGAAAAAAGAAGCTGTAGATGAAATAAAGTAAATTCTTGGCATATCATGAAAGAAAATAACATTCATCAAAAACTCAAGTAAGCAAATTCAGAACTGATCAAAGAAACTTTTTTGTACAGCTTCTCCTTCACCTTAGAACTCATGGCTACAAGGCAGCACTAAGGTTACAGCTTGGAAAAAGAACTAGACGTTCACCAGGATAACAACACTACCTAGTCTTATACAGTAAATGGTAATTCTTTTTAGGATATGTAGCCTCATGCATTATACATCATCTTTAATAAATATAACTGGAAGAAAATTTTAGAGTTGATCATATCACTACTGTTTACATTGTTTTGGAGGAGGGGAAAGGTGGGATCCTTTAATGCAATAGGTTTTGGAAATTCTTGGTGATGCCACAGCTAACAGGATAGACACCCCACTTGGCTAATATAGACATTCCTGTATGTATCTTCAGTAAAAGCAAAGGCTGGTTGGCTCAAGTTACACATTACAAGTTGTACCCTTCTTCCTCCCACACTTCTTAGTCTTGCTATTCCACTAAGTTTAGTTTTATTCAAATAATTAACTGAGATTAAGAAGATTAAATAATAAAAAAAATGCATACTGACCTCACTGGACTTCATGACTCCAAATAGTGGGTATAAGAAAGCAGGAACTAAGGCTGCTGCACCAAGAGGTACCGCTTCAGAGACCCAGTATACAGCCGTCACAATCAGCACGTAGGCACATGAAGCTTCCTGTAGGGAGAAAGCATGGAGGTTACATGCTACTGCCACACCACCTGCCGTGGAGGCCTTTGTGAAGGCGTTCATAGGACTCATGACACTGAGGGTGCCTGGACTTTTTGCACATAAGCTAGGGCAAAACATCGGGTTAAATGTATTTATCACCAAAATAATGGTTCCAAGTGCATTTACAGATTTGTTTGAATTTCATAATCCAATATTTACTAAACGTTCAACCATGACTCCTAGGGGCTTGTGGAGCTGGTATTTCTACACAGCTATCTCTCCAATATTGGACAAGAACAGCTTTCAGGATCAGGTGAGAACATCCACATTTGCCGTAGCATGGATAAAGCTACATTGTGGCTTTTTTGAGAAATGCTCTGAAAGATTCCTTGGGTGAGAAGCTCAACATGAGCTTTCAATGTGCCCTTGCAGCCCAGAAAGGCAACCGCATCCTGGGCTGCATCAAAACAAGTGTGGCCAGCAGGCTGAGGGAGGGGATTCTGCCCCTCTACTCTGCTCTGGTGAGACTCCAGCTGGAGTACTGCGTCCAGCAGCTCTGGGACCCCCAACATGAGAAGGACATGGACCTGTTGGAGTGAGTCCAGAGGAGGGCCACGAATATGATTAGAGGGCTGGAGCACCTCTCCTATGAGGACAGGGTGAGAAAGTTGGTGTTGTTCAGACTGGAGAAGAGAAGGCTCTGGGGAGACCTTATAGTGGCCTTTCAGTACCTAAAGGGGGCCTACAGGAGAGATGTGGAAGTACTCTATCAAGGAGTATAGCGGTAGGACAAGGGATAATAGTTTTAAACTGAAAGAGGGGAGGTTTAGGTTAGATATCAGGAAGAAATTCTTTACTATGAGGGTGGTGAGGCACTGGAAACAGGTTTCCCAGGGAAGCTGTGGATGCCCCATCCCTAGAAGTGTTCAAGACCAGGCTGGATGGGGCTTTGAGCAACCTGGTCTAGTGGGAGGTGTCCCTGCCCACGGCAGGGGGGTTGGAACTCAATGATCTTTAAGGTCCCTTCCAACCAGTACCATTCTATGATTCTAGATTTCCTGCAAATAATTACAGAAATTATCTTCAGGATTTTTTTTTTTTTTTCCTTTTCTCAAATTTTAAGCCAGCTCCTGTACTGGGTCTAACTGGCAGGTCTATGGAAGCTGGTAGTTCCTCACTGATTTACACCAGTTATAAATCTACCCATTCTTCACTGGATGTTCTCTGTGAACTTATTGATCCATAGGGATTCACAGCTCACAATGGCTATTTTTTAGAAAATTCACTGTTCACAAATGCTATTTGAGTGTGTTAAAATATAATTTCATTACTTTTGTTTCCTGACTGGACGACTCCCAAAATTAGCAGCTTTCAAAAAGTCACACAAGAAATTCCCACAGATCCTTGTGCAAATCAATGAGCGTGTATTACGCTTAAGTTTTGTGAACAAAGTGGTAAAGTCTAAAGTAAGACTATACAGGAATGTGAGTTCAATAGCTTGTATTTAAATTCATATTTTTACACATCCTTTTTGCATTACCCTGAGAAAGATCCACACTCAGCTGTTTGTCTTTTTTAGTACAGCTTATAGTAATAACAGGCAGAACACAGACCAGAGAAGAAGTTAAGATAGATTGCTATGTGCCATTTTCTTCACTTGCTTCAAAATTGCAACCAAGCTTGGGTTTAAATCAACTGCCAGACTGTGCTCCGACTCCTATTTCAGAAAACCATAACATTAAACAGTTCTAGTTCACATAAGCAGGGCCACCAAAATACCTGAAATAAGGTTACCAGGAAAAATAATTTCCTTGAATCAGATAAACTGCAATTGCTTTAGAGATGATAAAGAGTATCTGAAGGGCTGTTGGAGAAATTTAGCATCCTTTATGGATGGACAAGTACTCTGAACCGCACAGAAACGTGCATATTTGTTTCTCTTGCTTAACAATTATAGAAGAGTGATCTAGGTTTTAGCTCTCCTGCAGAGGTTTCACTAGTCTTCTGTGATAGGTCCTTCAGCAAAATATTGCAATAAAAGTACGCATTGCAGTTGTAGCTTTATTGCTCCCAAGAAAAAATTATAAGAGAAGCTAGAGAAGGTGGGTTTAGAATGGATGAGATTAGAGGTGGGATTTCAATATTAATAGATTATTAGGCATGTATTGTATAAAATGGAACTGTTATGCTGTTTGAAGCTCCAAAGACTGGTCTTCAGTTTGTAACAACTTCAAGTGATCACTCGGTAAAAACTCAAAAAAATAATTTTGAGTTTAAAATGGAAATAATTTAAAAAGTGAGATGACAGGCATTAGAGATTTTTAGTAATCTCTACTAGGAAGACAAAAGTATTTTAGATGACAGTCACATTACTAATGGATTGGCTCATAAACATTAGCCAGCTTGCTGCTCAATCATCTTTAACTACATGATACTTCATGGTTAATATTCCACAGAGAGCAGAGCATGGGGTCACCTTTGTGACCTAGTAACTACTTGACACATTTTTTAAATTTTTTTAACTCATTCACTTCTGTTAACAAACTACTAGTTTACATGGGCCCTGTATGATATCCAGCAGTTGTCTGAAGAGAAAAATGAAAATGCCTTTTAATGAAAAAGCATTGATTTTTATTTTAAAGCAGTGCAGAAGTAAGATCCAAGACATATATTTTTGCCAAAATTAACAAAATTAATTTCATCCTAACCTGATTCCCAACTACTTTCTCACTTCAAAAATATACTTCTCTATAATTTCTTTGAGCATAGATTGTTGTTTTCTATTGCTCCTCTCTGTGTAGCAATAAAGTAGACAGAGAGTGGAAATGGAATAGGACAAAAGCAAATTGCATCTCTATCAAAACCTAGCTGGGATGGGCACTGAGCTTTTGTGTTTCCTATACATTAGGCTGTAATCAGTTTACAATGAAATGAAAATAAGCACATTTTTAAATGGTTTAAAACTGGGTAGCAAGTAGTAGGAAAGCCAAGTTTGATAATCTCCACTAAAAACTTAATCAGCTTGTCTAGCAACTTTATTTATTTTCTCAGTGCTTTAAACCAACTTGTTTCCAGGAGAAACCATATTAATCTCTTCTATTTAATTGAACTGAATTTATATATTTAATTAATGGTTACCAGAGCTACTAAGTACTGGACTGTAGTAGCCACTGTGTTATTTTAACTGTTTCACCCTTCTCACTTCTTGTGCAGCTGAACATTGCTGTTAAGCCCACCTCAGGGCTTGAAGCAGGCAACAGGAAAACATGTGAAGGTTGGAAGGACTACCATCTATCTTCAGTCAGTCCCTTAGAGGAAAAGAGAAGAGAAGCTGAAAGGAAGTCACGGGTAAAAATTCCACAATAAGGGTCATGCATAAAACTTAAGATTAAAACATCTGAGGATCTCAGAGTGATTAAAAAGAATAAACTCTGTGTTGGAGATTTTCCCACTTAAGGATGTGCATTCCATATCTTGCATGCAGGCATATGGTTAAGCTGTGCAAAGAAGAGGTGGTCCGGCCTCTGGACTACCATCTTTGAGCTGACTGACAGGATCACACTATAACTCCCTCCCTTCAGCTTGTAGAAATAAAAGCAAAGATTAATGAAACTATGCCATCTGTAGCTGTTCAGAGCATGTTCTGTGCTTTAGGGTCCATTCTGGTGACTTGGCATGTCAAAGTGTCAACACCACCTGGTGCTGCAGGTCTCACAGCTTACAGCAATTCCTACTGTCTTCAGAGGAGTCATCCACGGCCTTCATTGGGTTCGGCGTGGCCACAGGATCAGCAGTCATAGGACACCCTGCCCACAACTGACTGGATTCATGGGGCATGCTTTGTGGTATCACTGGTGGCATTATGAAAGAAGGTGCATAAAAATGAGGAAAAAAAAAAAAAAAAAAGAGGCAAAAATGCTCCCATGTCACTGTTAACAATGAGGAAAATAAGGAAAGAATGAAAAAGACCTACAATTTGTAAAAAACACATTGTTTCTTTCTGTATGTGTCATGACCTGAAAGAGGCACTTATGTGTGTCCCAAAGTTCAGATATAAGCTTTGGAAAGGGAAGAAGAATTCAAGCAAATTTTCTAAGGTTTATTTTTTACCCTACCATTTCTTGTCATAAAATAATAGAAAAGAAGCCTTGGACATTATTCCCTAAGACATATCTACAAACAGTTCTGAGTCCTTGTGCTCCCTTTGATCTCTCTTGCCACTACACATGTAATGCTCCTTTTTACATTTCCAGAGTTGTGCTGATATCATCAAAGAACCTGCAAGCTGATTCCCTGCAGAAATGCAAATGCAAACCACCTGGTAATTCTGATCTCTATAGGAAAGACAGAAAGCTAATAAAATTGCCTGATAAATGAAAATATAAGTAAGTCAGCAGGTGACAAATTTAATCTTCAGGTTTAAGAAGTAATCATAGTAAATGGGTTGTAACAAAGTAACTACTACACTAAACCACTTGAATGATGTATTGTCAACTGAGTTTATTTGGTGTAGACGTTTTCTTAATAGCATTATGAGCATTTGTGCAACTCTGGGTCAGATTCACGGCTATACTTTACCATCTGCGGTCATTCATGCGTATATAATGTGTATGTAAAACATCACCTGATGGCTTTTCATACCACTTTGCAGTAAAGCCATACCATGAGGTGCAGAGTAATAGCTCGGATGAGCTTGTACTGTATAATAGCAATTCCTACAGCTATACTGTCAGTGAACATCTGTTTTAGCACCCATATGATGCTATTACAATTCCCTTGGTTATTAGAGCTTTCTTATTGCATCCTGTGCTTCTGAATCCAGTAGAGAGCAAACATGAGTGACAAATTTTAATGCAATGAATGTCACGTTTCCAAGGGACAGAGAGCATGCTGCAGTTACAGTGCCATATGGGCATGTCAGGGAGTATCTGTTCTTATGTCACCCAGTGACACTGAGTGAGATTAAGCCCTTTTTTAAAACAAGCCTCTGTGAAATGGTGAGCCTTGCTGTTCCTGGAGAAGAGCACAATTGTCTGTCATTCATTCCCTCCCGATAGAGAAGAGGTGGAAAACTGCTATAAGAGGACAGCCGAGATATACATTGAAGTTCAGAGGAAGAAAACTCATTCAAAGTGCAACATACAGTTCAGTGGTCTAGGAACATTTCCTTTGTATGAACACAGTTTCTCTTTCCAAACAAAATACTAGAGTTTTATTTTTGAAAACTGCTATACAATTTCTAATCCTTTGCGTTTCTATTTGATAAAGTAGTAGTATTCATAAACCCTCTGGTACTAGAAAGAAGACTTAATGTTTATCAGGGTAGAGGAAGGAACAGAAATTGCTGCACTGTTTGGCCAGATTTATATCTAGCACTATGGAAGCACCTGCGGCAGAGTTTTTGATACATTGCAAATTCTGCTAAGGTAAACACCACCATCTCTATAAGGTAGGAAAATGTTATTTTGTGGTTTACAGCTGCAGAAGCATGCGTAGAGAAGAGATAACAACATGGCCAAGGGTACTTAGTAACTCCAAAGCTGTGTCAGGAATGCAGCTGCATTCACTCCCATTCCCTGGTCTAAGTGTTAAGCACCAAACATTCCCTCCTTTGTACTGCTGTGTATGTATCTAAGCCTCCATTTATTAGCCACTGCCAGAGCTGCAATGTTTCAGCAGAGGTGCCTAGACCTGCTTTAGAATAATGGATGCCATATTTGGTCCTACATGTTTGTCACTGAGTGACAGTGTCTGTCAGTGAGGCTCCTGCCTCACTTGAATTGCTGTCCTGTAAACCCAGGCTAAATTGAAAGTCCCTCCCTATATACTTATTATTAAAAACTAAAGACACTAAAAGTATTCCTTTTAAAGGCCTCTGTGTATAGAAAATTTTATTGGATATGTTTGTTCTGCTCCCCCTTACACACACATATTATTGTAGAAAAAGAAGAGAGAGAATATTTCTGCTTTAAATTAGAGCTTTAGTAGCTTCACCTGATTCTTCAGTTCTGCTTGTGACATGACTCAAAGTAGCTCTGGTTCTTTCTATGATGACTTCTCAGTGACCTTCCCAGTCCTTCAAATTTGAGTCTTTGATTTTTCTAAGAGCAATGCTTATTTAGGTCTTTGCATTTCTTTTTGCATACTACAGGCTTATCCAGCGTGTCTACATGCTGCACTCAGAGGCTTTGTTAAAAAGAAAATAAAAATGTACTTACGCTGCTGGGATATAAAAGCGGCAGAGGAAGCAGCAGAAGCGGAATGAGAACAACGAGCAAGAGATTTCTGGATCTGAGAATTTCCTTCATCACTGCCATATTCCTTTACTTTCTGGTGGCTTTCTTCTCCTTGGGTTGCTTCTCTGGCTCCTCAGATACTCCAACTTTCACTCCACGTTTCCCTTCACCTGTGCTCAGATTTCCCTAAAAGGTCTCTCACTGCCTCATTTCCTATCCCCATGCAGTCACCTGAAATCACTTTCTTAATTTGTTTATTCTTCAATCTGTTGTTTTGAAAAGAAACCTTAATGAGTTTTCAATTAAAAAGACATTCAGTTTAAGTAGGGCTCACCAGCACATCCGAATTCTTATCAGACCATAACATACAGAGGTTTGCAAACTGGAGCATAGTGATCTTTTGACAATTTTTCTTTTTAATTCAGAATCACATATGTAACTGTGCTGCATTCTTATCCCCATATTTTGGAAGGTTTCTTTCTTCCATCATCCAACAATGTAATTCCTGCTTTTGTTAACTGGATGAGATATGTTTCAGGCTGCTTCTTTTCCTCCTGTTTGATAGTCTGAATGTCTTAAATACAGGTTTCTTTCCTCCTGAAAAATTATTAAAACCAAAAATCTCTTGTTCGGTGCACAGAAACAAACTTGCAGGTATTCCTTCTTTAAAAAAAAAAAACCAACAAAAATTAAACCATCTGCAGCTTCTCTAGATCTTGTCTCTTTGCTATAGTTTCAGCTTCTGCTTTGTATCTACCTTTACCCTACTTTTGCCCTGAGCTTGGAATTCACAGGGTGGCAATTCCAACACAGATTATACTTGGTCTCAAGATAAAAACTTGTTAAAAAGCTTCAAGCAACTCTAATTCACCAATGAGGACTGTGGAAGGCAGTAGTTGCTCCACCCATTATCCAAAACCCAGTCAGAATATTTGAGAAAATCAGCAGCCTCCTCTTTCTGAGATACACACAAACAAACAAAAAGATCTTTTTTAGTTACTAACAGTCTGTTATTGTTTCAGGGTCCCAGTACTGATGAAAAATAAATAAACATTGTTTGCTAGACACTATCTTTTGTCTTGCATGTTTCTTCCTTCCTGATCCATGAACATCACTTATTCATAAGGCATGAGCTGATTTCTGTACTGATTCATGTGCCTTCAGTAACAGCAGGATTCAGACTCAAATTGAGACTCTAGCCTTCTAGGGGAGAAACATTTCTACATCTCTGCCATTATTATTGCTTTTTGTAGAGTGGAAAATGCTGGAGATTTGGGACTGAATCCATTGGCTGGTTACATGCATGACCTGTAGATAGACATCCATTTGCCCTGTGTCTCATAGGAAGCCACAAGTCTCAGATTTTCCATGCTCCCAAACCTTGATTGTCTATCATCTAGCCACACGCTGCCAATTAGACACAAACTGAGCTCCCCAGACTGAACTAGGATGCTTCTGGGACACTGAGTCCTGGAGAACTGGCAAAGGCAAATATGCAGAGGAATTTGATCTGCAGCACAAATTCTTGCTGAAAGTATTAATTGTATCTATCTAAGACTGTGTAACAATTCTATAGCTTGAAATGTCCAGCAAACAACAGCACCATGAGACCCTTCAGGTAAGTTTAGCAACTGGTTCTGGAATCAAAAATATGGTTAATGTGAAGATTTTGGGTTGGCCAATACAATCAGTAAATTTATATCTGTTTTGTCAGTTGTTTCAGGGAAACTAAAAGAATGTCTAAAATACTAAACAAAAATTTACAAAGTTTTATTTTAACTAAAAAAACTTTTTTGTAAGCTGTAAGGTTAAAGTGTGGATAAAAGGTGTCATTTAGAGCCAATGGCTCTTTACCCCATGAGGGAAGAACTGTCTATAAACTTGACTCAGTCTAAAGTAATGAGATACAAACTGAGCTGGGGAGAGCTAACAGTATTTCCTCTCTCCCACCTTTAGGAGCAGGCAACCTATGCCTGTGTCTTAAGCAATACTGAAGGAGGGAAGCTGCCCTAAGCCCAAATAGCTGCCCTGATGCAAAGTGCTCCTTCCCACTTGAACTCTGGAAAAAGGAGGCACTCCCGTTCCTATTTATTACCTCCTCTTGCCTATTAGAGGGAAGGGTTGTTTCCCCTTCTCTCCTGTGCTGTTGCTCCTGTGAAGAGTTTTGCAGAGTGAGATAACCAATAATCCATACTGCAACTTGCTGAATAGTAAATCTGCTCCTGCTGAAATCAATACACTGCAATTAGTTTTATGTAGAATATTTTTATTCTTACATTGACAGTCTCTGTTAAATTAACCTTGGCAGTCCAAGCACATTTCCAAGGAATAAATCTCTTTTCCTACACTACACACAGTAATGGGAGGAGGGAAAGAAACTCAAAAAGACTTTCTTTTCCATTGGGGAAGGAAAGATTTCAATTACCAGTTTGTAAGGTACAGGAAAGTATGTATGCCATAGGCAATGATTGGATATTCAAATGTATCTGTAATTCTTTTCCATGGGATACTTACTGTTGAGTAAAGTCTGACTACTGGACAGTCCTGTTGTGGGTTGAGAAGAGTGTCTGGGAGGTATTTGTCTGGATAGTGACTGCTACTAATTAATACTTGCTGTGGTGCTCTTTCGTGTTATCTTTGCAAACTTGGAGTCACTGGCTGTAGGGGATTTATGAGTTGCCCTGGTTCCAGGCTCTTCTGGCAAGTAGTGCTTCAGGGAGCCAAGAAGAAGCAGAGCTGGAAAGGCAGGAGTGTGATCCATGGCATTTCCCCTCTATGTGTTTATAAAGCGTAGTGTGGGAAGAAAACACAAACAGGTTGTCAGTGTTTACGCTGAAGGCTTAAAGGGTATGTGGACTGTAGCACAAGGCTGCTTTGTGGCTGCTGAGCTGTGTGTGCAAGTAGAGGAGACGGAGATACTTGTGGCTCATAGCTTTGTGGCTGAGGTTTTCAATTTCCTTAGCCGTATGCCAGCCAGGCTTTGAAGATGCCCAAAAAAAGATCTTCAGTTATAAAAGTGCACCTACACATATGCGCATCTAAATGTAAACATGCACACTCATGCATACACATACAGAAACTGCTGAGAGAAACAGGACCGACTCTGTCTTTTATAAGCCCTTTATCCAGCTGCTTATGCCATTGCCAGCCTGCCCCTGAGGCTGCTGTGGTTGCACATTCCCGTGGGTGATTGCCAAACCCGGTGTGCTCTGACTGCTTGTACTATTTGCTGTTTGCTGCAACTAGGTGGTGCTGGATGGATTTTTTTCAGCTGCAATTCTTGGAGTACCCCTGTCCAGGGACACTGAAGAGTTCCTTCCTTTTGCTCAAGTGATGCAAAAGCAGTTAAACATGATTCAGAACTGGGCATGGAATCTTCAGTTCTCTTTTACAGCCTCGGGGATTTGTGATTTGAGCCTGCTTCCTCAAGATATTATGCAAATAGAGAGTTAGAGAATGGTGATATGAAAGGATTAAATAAATGTTCACCTGTTTTCCCATGCTCTGGAAGCAGAGAAACAGAGTTCATATAACTTACTCATAAAATTTAGGGGATTTGCTTTAGAAGAGTTTGGATTTTTCATTACTAGTCATCTGTTTGACAAGGTAGATCTCCTTTTTCTATCCATTTTCTGCCCATGATATTTTTGCAGTTTATAACAATCAGTTGCACTATTTCTACAAAAAAAAATAAAAATATGCCATAAACAAGTACTGCTTTTGCACTGCTCCCAAATTCACGACCAATGGATTGGTGAATGGCCTTTTCTGCTAAGTGGTCAGATGCAATTGTTCCCTAACTGGTCAATTTAGGATTCTTCCATGTACTCAGCACTTAAGTGCACACACTCACATGAACATACACACACATATACACAAGAAAATATATAATTTACCATAAAAAATGAGCCACACTGCTGAATTCAGCACCAGCTATGTTTTAATGCACCTTCCTCCCTTGCCTCATGGGGATTCTGAAGCATGGGGTTCGATGACCTATGTTCAAGAGACAGAACCAGGAAAAATGTGTCATTGTTAAATTAAACAGGGCCTTTGTCTTGCCTTTGACTCCACTGAGGACAAATACATGTTCCCTTCAAAAAAAAAAAACAAGGAGCAGAAGCAAATTCATGTGCAAATAATGAAAGAATCATTGCAGACAGCTTGGGAGGGTGGCTCTAGGTAAGCAGTGAATATGTTCACAGGCATTGTTTGCTGCTCGCATTCACAATGCCCTTTGTCTTCTGCAAATGTTATTGGAATTAAAATCTGGCTCAGCCAAATGAAGTGAATCAGACAGTGCTTATTTACAAGAATATTTGGAATGAATAATATTTGGCATAATTTCTGAAGGCTGACAGTTATGAAAGGTCTTTCTTTTACAGAGGGCCTTTGCATCTCTCTATTATTTATATTCTTTTACTGGCCAGGCAAAATATAAACTTGATTCCCCAGCTAGGAAAGCAGCATTCTTCAGCAAACACTCATAGGTATGTGAGCATAAGCATAACATACTTATGTATTGCTTATAGGAAACCCACAGGATGAAACAAGGGCATGTCTGTCTGGGATGTACACCAGACTCCCTTCTTTGTCTGTCACAGAATGTGCCTCCAAGCCAGCACAAAAATCGAATTCCCAGCACTGAAGATAACATTTTTCCCCATTTAACATGGAACTATAAAGTGGATTCCACAAGAGGGAGCTAGAAAACAAAGAATCTCAAATAAACTTTCGAGAAGCAGGCTATTAAACTCTTTACCAATAAAGTGGAGGACGTGCTACATGTGTCCCTTATCAACCAGAAAAAGTGGCTGAGTTGCTGTTGCTTCAAGTCCCCCACTATGATGTCTCTTTGTTGTACGGGAACATCAAGTCGTGCTTCAGGGCTTTGTAAAGACTGACAAAGGATTCAGCCCAAGCGTCTTTTTGGTGCCCCTGGGACTGAGCAGCCCTGTAGGCCGTGTAGACCATGGTCAGCACTGTCCTTTCAAAGTCTTCTTTCTTGAGGACCCTTGGGTAGGAAGACAGCCTGCTACTCAGCCTGCGGATCTCTGTGATGCTCTTGGGGATGATCTCATTGCAGATGGTGTCAAACTCAGCAGCCTTCCTCAGTGAAGCGAGCTCCTCATCTTTGATGGAGATCCTCTGATGTTTGTCAATGTCAAGCTCAGCTAAAAGAAACTGGTACAAAATCAGAACACAGAAAGCTATTTATCTTCTCCAAGAGACTCTAGGCAGAGTAAATGTGAATTAACAACATGTCCTTAGGTGTTTACTTTAGGTCAAATGCAGAAAAAGCTCTTCTTGCACTGGCTGGAGGTGGGGCAGACTGGAAAGTCTCTATGTGAATGTTGGACTCCTATGCTACCTACCTGGGGAAATTAGAGACAGGCTATGGGAAAAGGAGAGAGGCAAAGGAAAAGCAGGTAGTCTTCCGTTGTCCAAAACAGGTATGGATTGCTGCTGGTGCCACATGGGTATTAAAGAGGTGGAGGCAGCAGCACAGCTGGGCAAGGCCACTTGCCCTGCCAGGGATAGCAGTGGTGGTCTAGCTCTGTGTGAGAGAGTGCAACAGTGGCTTCCCAGCCCATATTCCCTGTTTGGACATCCAATCCCAGTTTCTCAAGGTGTGGGATAGATAGGTAGATTTGACCCACGCACCTTCTTTAGGTGGGCCACTTTCCCTTAGCTAACCATATGACACTGTTCCAGACTGCAGTCTCCAGTGCTGTGAAAGAGAGGACTGGAATCATTTTGAAGTGAAACAGTCATGCCATTGGGATTACCTTGCAATGACTGATACTCATGGCCTTAACGATTTGAACAAATAATTTGAGGCTGAGACTTGCACCAAAAAATTTAAACATTTTGCGTTATTAGTATGTAACTATTCTGGAAGAAAGTTGCTTTCAGTGGGATGCCATTTGCTCTGGTTTTCACTTTGCTGGTCAATGAGCTGGAACCCATGTTTGAGCTACTGCAAGCAATTGCTACCTGCTTAAGTGCTGAAAGAGCTGAGTTGGTCATATATATGCCTGTTCCCTCCCTTCTGGTGAGCTATTACATAGTCACCAATGGGTTTATTGCTGGGATGACTAAAAGACAGATATTGGATAGCCCCAGTATGGACAGTAACCCCGGTTTTGGTTAGGGATTAAGGTACCATCTGTTCCCATATACTGAACCTCATAAAGCAGGACCACATCTTCCAGCGAGTTTTGTAGCACTGGGTTAAGGAAGGCAGCTGAGGACCTCTTGACTCGCTGAGCAGCTGGGAAAAGCATAGCTGGAAAATAATAATGGGAAAAGAGAAGTTCCATAGAGTGGCAAACACCGAATAGAGGAAGCACTTTTCAATACTAGATTCAAACAAAGAACTACCTGTTGCAAAGACTTAGTGTACAGTATGACTTGTCACTGTGAATAAAATGGGCAGCATGGACTGCTTTGACCATAATCTACTAGGGATGGAGGTTAGCTGTTTGTCTGTATCTATAGAGTGTCTAACACAGACTGGTTTATAATTTGAGCCTGGGACTTTGAAGTGCAGCCACAGCGTAAGGAATAATAATGGTAACTGCAACATCAACATTGTCTGAAATACATGATCTTCTCCTGGCTGTGCAAGAGGAAATCAGTACTGACCCTCAACACAGCCTACTTTTTTCAGGCCATTCTCCTACTAAGACGCACCTAAGACCCTACTTATTTCCTAGTTTTAGCTGTCTAAAAGCTGATCTCTCCTTAGTTGATAGAGACAACTCCTCCAGAGAGTAGATCACCTCATCTGTCCTGGGCATATATGTCTGGAAGGAGTGACTCACCCTTTGGAGATGGCTATGTGTATTCATTGAGCCTGTTAGACAAGACAGCTGCATTCAATGGGGTGAATCAGAATTTATTATGATTTTAATACTTCACAGTGTTATTTGGGGAGGGACTCTTTGTCAGGGAGTGTAGTGATAGGATGAGGGGTAACAGTTTGAAACTGAAAGAGGGGAGATTTATATTACATATCAGGAAGAAATTCTTTACTGTGAGGGTGGTGAGGCACTGGAAACAGGTTCCCCAGGGATGTTGTGGATGCCCCATCCCTGGAAGTGTTCAAGACCAAGCTGGATGGGGCTTTGAGCAACCTGGTCTAGTGGAAGGTGTCCCTGCCCATGGCAGGGGGATTGGGACTCAATGATCTTTAACGTCCCTTCCTGAACCATTCTGTGATTCTATGATTCTATGATAACTACAAACAACAAAGCGTGCTATGATCAGGTATTTATTTGCCACTGTGAAGTATACTACGGATATTGTCTGAGACAGAAAATGTAAGCACAGACCCTGAACTCAGCACCCCAGTGAGGTAGAGCATTTGTGGAATCAATGACCTGTACAGTCCAGAGAATAGAAAACATGTGATGCTACATTACAGACCACCTAAATGCTTTGAGTTACTAACCAGTTTACTATACAGGTAACTAAGTACTATTAAAAGGTGTAGGTTCCTTTCAGAGCAGAGAGGAAAATCCATGTTTTGTTTCATGTTATGTGTATATGATTTAGGTGTTGATGTTTAGGTAACCATAGTTTAGACTTGTTGGGTTTTTTCTAATAAACAGGAACAGGAAGTTTTTTATAAAAGCTGTGTTCATGTGACTATTGGTGCCTTTCATCATGAACTTCATTTCTCAACTGTAACTGTTGCTTACCGATAGATAAATTTGGAAACCAGTTAAAAAAAGGAAAACAAATCACCAGGCATAGACTCCGTGGCCTACATTCAGTCCTGTTTCCTAGGCCTTTGCCAACTGTTGAATTCGTTAATGATATTTAAGTTCAAGTAATGCAAGGAGAAAGAAACCAGGGCCTCAGAGACTGTGTTAATTACGACCTTTACTGTCTACCATAAAGAAAATTAATTGAGATAATACAGGTATGAAGTAATTCATGTTTGACCCAGCAAAGGGTGTTTTGGCCTTGCATTGGCTAGGGAATATAGTATAAGTAAAATATTTTGTTGAATTGCAATAAACATACTGCAGTTGGATTCTACTAACTGTAAATGCATCTTGCAGGGATGGGTTTCAGGCACTTTGGTAGGCCACCTACAGAGCTAGGTGCTTCCTATTGGATCTATGTGACTTTAGATCTAAAAGTTGTTTAAAAAACCAAATAGTACTTGAAGAGTATGTGACTAAAAGCCTGAAGGAATGAATGCACCAAGTAAAAGACCAGAGGTGTTGAAGAGGACTTGATCTCTGCAGAAGCCTTTCCCCAGCATGATACCTTTACCACCTTTACTTGTGTGACCTAGCTGAGGAGATGATGAATTTGGAAAAGGTCACAAGCTGCCTGCAGGTTCTGCTCTGAAAGAGTGTTTGCCTGGCTGACCACTGGCAACCGGGGCAATACCCACTTTCTGCTGCTGCTCCATCACTTGTTATTCATCCCTCTTGCTCAGAGCTTTGCTGAGACACACTGGAGCTATTCCATCTTTCGCTCTTGGCAATTTGAGAATGCAATGGAGTGCATGTGAAGCACTTGAAACTTCAAGCACTAATTGCTGAGTAATTAAAACTTTTATTATTGGGCAATTAAAACTCTAATTACTAAGCAGCTGGCAGAAATCCAGTCCATAATGATGACAATTCATTTTTATCTCTTTTAGATGCCCTTTCAGTGGAAACAGTCTCAGAGTGCAGAGTACCTCTACATATGCAGATGGTTTACATCTTATATATTCCCTGAGCCATGGAAAAGGTGTCTATGGCATCTTGCTTCAGTGCTGTCATGCTTATTGTCATCACACTGGTTGCTTTTACCTGTCATGCCAAGTGCAGATTCCTACCAAGGAGCTGAGTTAGGAGTCATCAGATTCAGCCCATCACCACTCACCCAGAAAAGCCTCAGTGAAAGGCTCGCACAAAAATGAATGCTTTATTATCAATTAAGTACTGACCCACTTGTTGAATCACAGGTAACAGCTCAAAAAGCAGCTGGGTTTTTCTATCCAACTCTGTCCAGTATGACAGGGATTAGATTAGGAGATTCAAAGGGACAAGAGCCTTAGCTGCTATATTGTGAGAAAGGACTTTGTATGCATACCAGAAGCATGCCATGTTCTGTAGGGACCAGGCTAGCACTGATTCCCTAATCTCATTATCTTGTTCTCAAAACATAACGAACTTTGTTACAGTTTGTAGGAACTCTACTCAGAAACCCTTTCAGACCTCATTTGTATTTGTCACGGTGATCTGATTTTCCTGATCCACATTTTATTTCAGTCCTTCCGTTTGTCTCTTCCTGCATAGTACTCAAATCCTTCCCATGTCACTCCCTCCACAGTCCTCTCCATGAATTCATGAGTTCCTCTGAGATTGTGTGGGCATTCAGAGCAAGCATTTTCTGATTTTCATTATGCTGACTTAATACACATGCAAGTTAAGCACAAAACCTGAGGTAGAAAGAAATTTGCAGCCAGTTTCTGCATTTAGTGATTGCAAATTCCACTTGAAACTTTTCTGCTGACTTCAATTCTTCCTGCATTTACTTTGTCTCTGACACGAGTTAGCTGGGCAGTGTCGAAGAACAGCAGGGGAATATTGCTGTGACTTAACATCTCTTTATTACTTTCTTCCCCAAGGGAGTTCTCTGTAAAGCCATCAAGCAATTATTTCATAGTAAGATGCAGAGCAACGTGCACATTCTATGGTGATGTTGCAGCCAATTTGTTTCAATGGCAATAGCTGTGAACGTCTGAGCAGCAAAGATCCTTAACCAGTATTGACAGAGAAAGTGCAATCCAGTGATCTCTGAAGTCAGCGGAGAGACTCCTATTGATTTATTGTTTTTACTTCTCTTACTAATGTGTCAAGGCATCTCCAATGGAGATGTGGGTGCTTCTGTCCTAAGGGCTGAATAGTCACATAACAAGAAGTTTATGATCCAGAGAGATGAGGTAGGAAAAATAAGGGGTTTATTATCTTTACTGAAAACGTTTTCTATTATATATCTGTGTACTACCAGGCTCATCCTCTTCCAAATCCCTTCTTAAAAGGACCTTAGGAGTGCTCCCTCATCTGCACCCCCTTGCTGCCCACTGAGGCCTCAGGGCTGGAGATGGATGGGAGAAGTCTGTCTTAGCTGAGCCACCTGCTCCCAGCCTCCCTGCCTGACCCTGAACAGCCTCATCCTGCACCCTGGAGCACACCACTGCTTGTGCCTGAAGATGGTGGGCAGCCAACAAGTCTAGTACTAAGAGTAGCTAAAAGTGCCTATCAAAATGTGGTCGAGTCCCTGTTTTCTGCACCTCTCACTGCAGGAGTCCATTCAGTCTCTGTTGACACAACTCCGCTTCTCCTTAAGGACTACTCTGGGTTTTTAACAAAAGATGCATCTGTGTTTGCCAACTCGTTGTCCTGCTTCTATTTAGTCCATGACAGTTTAGAAATTTCTTTACAGTTTAAACATAGCGTCACGTCTGAGGCTAGCAATAGCTTTACTTTGAAGATGCTTTCATCTTTCCTAAGAACTGTGCCAGAATTATCTGGAGGACCTCATTAGCCATGTGATAAATATTTGTGATACTCTCATAGCTTTTCCATGTTTCGCTGGTGAGGGTGCAGATGTTTGGTTTTGCTTTCCAGTCCACACTCTTACTTTTGAATTCCCAGTTGCAGCCTGTGATGTGCTTGCTCAATAAGTACAGAGCATGGCTGCAGGGGTGCTCAATTATTTGTGCATCACCAATGCCCTTTTCTTCTTCTACGAAAAGTTATGAAGCCAAGAGCATGAATCAGGCCCTGTACAGGCCGTTGCTCCAAAGCACACACAGCTCCCCAGGACTCGAGGACATGAACACAGTTAAACTGGGGTCATGACTCAGTAGGAATTATTTTTATCGACTTCAGGGGCATGGAAAAGAGCTATCTCATTACTTCAGTGGGACCCTTTCATGAAGGTCAGGAGGAGCAGAGAAACAAGAAAGACTTGCAGGCCAAACCCCCTGACTCCCTGCAAGCAAAGCAAAGGAGAGTTGTCTGTCGGTGTAGGGAAAAGCAGTAGCCCAGCTGGAGTTGTCCTATAAGCCAAATTCAGTCAGCAGGCTGCCAGTTTGTCCTCCTGTCTTAGACTACTAAGGCCCGACTCTAAAGAAAGTAATGAAAATAATTTCTTTGGATATCACTGGCTTCCTGGGACCAGTCCCCTATTTCTGGGAGTGTAAGGCAGGGAGCAGTTGCACAGGTGGCAGCAGATCTTGTTCAGTGATGGACCTAAAAAGGACAACCAATCTCTGGAACTCCTTTATGTGTTTGTCAGCAGTTGTAGCAGGGATTAATTGGGCTCTGCAAAACCATATCCTTTCAAACCACTATAGCCATCTTTTTATTGCAAGTTCACAGCCACCTCCAAGTAGTGAGAAACTGCTACAAGATCAACAGTAAATCCAGTTTGATCCCTCACAGCAAAAGTTGCCCTTTCCTGCTCAAAGCTTTTGAAGCCAGAACTCCTGGACCTCAATAGAAAGAAGTTAATTCATCTCAAATTATGATGACAGCAATTTCTCCCTATTTGGCTTTATCTTATTGGTAAAGCAGGGAATAAAAGTGTTGTTCACTTGTTCAGTGCTCTGGGTACATTTGTGCATGGAAACAAATATACATATTGCTCCTGAAATGAAAGAAAAGGAAAATGTAAAACTTTATAGGTTATTGTCCATGAAGGCATGGTAAAGTATGGAAAACATTTTTTTTTATAAATTCATTGTTGTTTTATTCTGTCCTAAAGCAAGCCCAGAGAAACAGAACATTTGAATTATACTCCAGTGGTAGAGTTTTTCCCTAGCCTAAACATCATATGACTAGAAAAGCAAATAAATAAAAAAATCTGTGCCCAAGCTCAGCCTTTTTTTTTATGCCAGCTTCTGACACAGTCAAAAAAGCCATCTCCTGGGCCAGACGCATAAACCTTTTAAACTTGCTGTTAGGCAGCTTGGAGCATATGCTGGTTCCACCAGTGAGCTGGAAATTTTTGTTGTGTTATGAGATTTTTCTCTAACCTGCCTGGAATTTGCACTAAATGGACCTCAGCACACCTAGAGGCTCCTACCAAGAGAAGACATTTGTTGACAACTTGAAAACAGATTTTCTCACTACCATTGACTTCTTTGAAAGATGAAGATGATTCTTCAAGATGAATTCCAGCATTTTTGAAAGCAACTGAACTCAGCATTGTCCACGAGGTGATTGTATAGGCAGATGGCAGATACAGCAACCATTATAATGCCATGCAAAAATTATGACTGATCTAGGCTGGCTGAACCTATTTTGTTGCAAAGACTGCTAGGAAGTTCCTAGAAGTCATTGTTACTTTGGATCTCAAGGCAAATGCCTGAAATGTTCACAAGAGGATTTTTCTTTAACAACGTACAGGAAGCATACTTTTGAACTCAAACTCTACACTTCACCATGCACTGCAAAAGAGAAGAGGACACAAGTCTCAAACTTTGTATATCCTTGATAAAGTCTTTTTGTTTCATATTCCTCTTTGATCACCTTGCCCATGAGGGTTTACAATCAAACCAGAAGTATATTTTATACCTAATATTTCTGTCAGACATGTCTTTGGTGGGTCCTTGTACTGAGTTGTTCCACTGATGGAGTAACAATTCACTATCCCCAATTTACTGCTTCAGGGTAACTGTGAAAGACCTGTCCTTACCATCCTGCAGTCAAAGTCACTAAATATTTTACTTCCCTGAACAACTACCTGCTTTGCATCTGCAGTAGATCTTGGTACCAGAAGCATTGCTTCCTCTGGGGTGAAGTGGTATTGACCTATGAAAGGTGTGTGGTAGCAGTGAAAGTAGGAACGTAAACCACAAAAAAGTGCAGTATTAATAAGTGATGAATAGGTTTCATGCATAGTAATCCCACCCTTCTTTACTTGTCCTGCACTTGCCTCATCCCCAGAAAGATGCATGTCCACCCTCTGCAATGTGTTTATACTGCCCTGGGCCTGCAGGGCAGAACCTGAGCTTTGGCTGGCCAGCCCTGCAATGGAGTGTGCTCAGGTGTAGCTCCTCTAGGCTTTCTGACTTTCTGCTTTTCTGTATCACAGCTGCTGTATTAGAAATGATTGGACACTTTGCCCTAGCACAGGAGAAATGGAAAGAGCAGGAAGCTGGAGAAAGAATAAGAAGAATAAAATAAGGGAAACACAGACTAGAAAGAGAAAAAAACCACTGCAGTGCTATAGGCTAGCTTCTGAAACGTGTATCTGAAATTGCAGTTACTCACATAAGTAGCTCCCATGGCGACAAGGGCAATGCAAAGGCTTGTGCATTCCAACTTTAATACATTTAAATCTCCATTATTGGGATATTAAATCCCAATGCCCCTTAGGAGAACACAGCAGTGAGAAGGAGAAGACATTTTAATTACAAACCCACATGAACTGCCACAGTTTTAAAAGCAGCTACCAAGAGAATTTGCCTCTTTCTAATTTCAGCTCCATATTCTTCCTCTCTTAACTCATAAGACTAAGATTAATAGCGGCAATGGTCTGTCTTTATTCCTGCCTGTTGGTTAAAAGTGAAACTAGATATTTGTTTCTTCTTTAGTCATAAAAAGAATAGAATCATAGAATGGTTCAGATTGGAAGGAACCTTAAAGATCATGTAGCTTCAAATCCCCTGCTGTGGGCAGGGACAGCTTCCACTAGATGAGGTTACTCAAAGTTCCATACAATATATCTAATAATATCTAATCTAAATCTACCCTCTATTAGTTTAAAACCATTACCCCTCATCCTATTACTACACTCCCTGATAAAGAGTCTCTGCCCATCTCTCTTGTAGGCCCCCTTTAAATACTGGAAGGCTGCTATAAAGTCTCCCTGGAGCCTTCTCTTCTCCAGGCTGAACCCCAACTCTCTCACCCTGTCCTCATAGGAGAGATGCTCCAGCCATCTGATCATCTTCATAGTCCTCCTCTCGACTCACTCCAACAGGTCTGTGTCCTTCTTGTGCTGGGGGCCCCAGAGCTGGGCACAGTACTCCAGGTGGGGTCTCATGAGAGCAGAGTAGAGGGGCAGAATCACCTCCCTCAACCTGCTGGCCACACTTCTTTTGACACAGCCCAGGATGCAGTTGGCTTTCTAGGCTGCCAGCACACATTGCTGGCTCATGTTGACCTCCTCACCTACCAACACCCCTGAGTCCTTCTCCTCAGGGCTGCTCTCAAGCTATTCTCCACCCAGTCTGTATTTGTGCTTGGGATTGCTGTGACACAGGTGCAGGACCTTGCATTTGGCCTGGTTGAACTTCATGAGGTTCACATGGGCCCATCTCTCAAGCCTGTCCAGGTCCCTTTAGAAGGCATCCCTTCCCTCCAGTGTGTTGACCACACACACAGCTTGGTGTCACTGGAAAACTTGCTGAGGGTACAATCAGTCCTACTGTCCATGCCTCCAACAAAGATGTTAAACAGCCCTGGTCCCAGTACTGCCACTGAGGAATGGCACTCATCACTGGTTTCCACTTGAACATTGAGCCATTGACTGCAGCTCTTTGAGTGCAATCATCCAGCCAATTCCTTATCCACTAAGTGATTCACCTGTCAAATCCACGTCTCTCCAATTTAGAGACAAGGATGTCATGCAGGACACTGTCAAATGCTTTGCACAGGTCCAGGCAGATGATGTCAGTTGCTCTTCCCTTTTCCACCAACACTGTAACCCCATCATAGAAGGTCACCAAATTTGTAAGACATGATTTGCCCTTAGTGAAGCCATGTTGGCTGTCACTGATTACCTCCTTATTTTCCATGTGGCTTAGCATAGTTTCCAGGAGGATCTGCTCCATGATCTTGATGGGCACAAAGCAGAGACTGACTGGCCTGTAATTCTCTACATCTTCCCTTTTTCTCTTTTTAAAATGGAGGTTATGTTTTCCCTTTTCCAGCCACTGGGAACCTCACCAGACTGCCACAACTTCTCAAATATGATGGATAGTGGCTTAGCAAATTCACCTGCCCGTTCCTTCAGGAACCATGGATGCATCTCATCAGGTCCTATGGATTTGTTCATCTTCAGGTTCCTTAGTCTCAAACCTGATCTTCTCCTGCAGTGGAAAGTTGTTCATTCTGCCAGTCCCTATCTTTGCCTTCTGTGACTTGGGAAGTGTGGCTAGAGCACTTGCCGGTGAATAAAAAAGGTAAAAAAGTAGTTGAGCACCTCAGCCTTTTCTATATCCAGGGTAACCAGGTCTCCTGTTTCCTTCTGGAGAGGGCCCACAATTTCCCTAGTCTTCCTTTTATCACTGATGTACCTGCAGAAACTTTTCTTGTCCTTGAAGTCCCTGGCCAGATTTAATTCTCTCTGGGCTTTAGCTTTCCTAACCTCATCCCTGGCTGCTAGGCCAATTTCTCTACATTCCTCCCAGGCCTTGCCTCCACCCTCTGTAGGCTTTTTTTTTCTGTTTGAGTTTGTCCAGAAGCTCCTTGTTCATCCATGCAGGCCCGTTGGTGTTCTTACCTGACTTCCTCATTGTTGGGATGCATTGTTCCTGAGCTTGGAGGAGGTGATCCTTGAATATTAATTGGCTTTCTTGGGCCCCTCTTCCCTCCAGGGCTTTAGCCCTTGGTATTCTACCAGGCAGACCCCTGAAAGAGGCCAAATTCTGCTCTCCTGAAGTCCAGGACAGTGAGCTTATTGTGTGTCTTTGCTGCTGCAAGGATCTTGAAGTCTGCCTTTTCATGGTCACTGCAACCAAGGCTGCCCGTGAACTTCACATTCCCTACCAGCCTTGTTAATGATAACAAGATCGAGCATGGCACCTCTATTCATTGGGTCCTCTATCACTTGGAGAAGGAAGTTATCATGAACGCATTCCAGAAACCTCCTGGATTGCTTATGTTTTGCTGTGTTGTCCCTCCAACAGATGTTGGGGTGGTTGAAGTTCACAAACATGAGGCTGCTCCTATCTGTCTAGGAAGAGCCTCATCCCCTTGGTCTTCCTGATCAGGTGACATGTAACAGACCCGCACTGTAATGTCCTCTGTCCCCGCTCTCTTTTTAATCCTGACCCATAAGCTTTCAGTTGGCTGGTTAAAAGAAAAAAACTCCATCTTGAAAATCTAAGTTTTGTTAATAAGGATGCAGGAAGTAGATCTCCCTACAGAAGCTGGCAACAAGCAACATTGCTCTTAGAAAAAAAAAAAATTAGTTTAAACCACTTAGAATTAATAACAAATTGTATTCAAATTCTCAGTTTGGCACATAATCAGTTTTTTCAAAGTTGCCTTTTACTAATTTACCTTCTTTTTAAGAAACACACATATTTTGAAAGGGTGTCTGAGTTCCATAAAACAGAATCCACTGCGCTTCATAAATGTCCTGAGAGGTGTTAGACTAGATTAACATGCAACAGTTTCTATATAAAATTAGGGTGGTAATAGCCTTTCTAGCTACTTGACATGCATAAGAAATGTAAAGGTGTATTAAAAGGACCAAAAAACCCTTATGTTTACAGAAATGGATATTGCTAGAGAAAGAAATGGTGCATCTGAGCCTGTGTTTGTGAGAAGCAGAGGATAATTTTTCTTTTATGATTTAGGTAAAATGATTTCACAGATATGACTAGCATCAACCAGCTAAAATGGCCCAAGAATTTATTCCCTCAGATGGAGTTTCCATTATGCTGCATTTTCACCTGTTCCCAGCCCAGAGTAAAGTATGCTGTGTTATTTACTCTTCTCTTGATCATAAGGAGGGGCTTCGCACCTGGAATTATTTATCCTCACAAAAAAAAAAAAAAGATGCTATCAGCCAAGAGAGGCCTATTACATCCTGGAGTAAAGATGCTGCAGACGGCACGGAGAGAGAAAAAATGCACCCAGAGAAACTGAAGGAAGGAAGAAGTGAGTGAAATATGTTGTTATCCTTCAATTTTGCTGCCATATTACCAGGAATTGGGGTTAGGCTATGGTGAGCACTATATATGTGAATGGCAGCAATAAAGAAAGGAAATATCAACCCTGTTCCACAGGTTTAACACACAGGCAATAAGCAAAACCACAGGAAATTTCAAGCAGAATTGGGAAATGAACCAGTGCTTTATACCCGTCTTCATTGTAGAGTCACCTCTCCTTCCCTCTCTCTTTTGCCCTTATGCAAGGAGAAGACACAAAACAGTCTTAATTAAACACATTTGAAAATGTTGCTTACAAATGAACAAGTGAAGGGATATAATGATGATCCAATCCACTTCCATTTCTCCCAGGAAGGAGCAGAGAAAAGAAGGAATGAAGGAGAGGAGAAATACAACCAGGTGTTGGTCTTCTGGTGCTGAGCCATGGGGGAGCACCCTAGGAGCAGAGTGCAAGTGGATGACTCTCCTCTTGAACAATGGAACAAGATCAGTGGAAATCAGAGCTTGGCTTCACTGTAAAAGACAGAGCTGCAGCATCTCCAAGAGCATCGTGCTATTGCTGCTCTGAAAAGAAAGCTCTTCAAAACCAAGTCTCTCCCTTCAGTTCTCTGCCCTTTTCACATTAGCATCACAGAGCCCAGAGGGGTGGGCTCAAGCCCTGCAGCACATCCCAGGTATGTATTTACACTGAGTCACTGAGCACAGAGGAAAGGTGTCCAGTGGTTAAGAATGGCCTTTATACATTATTGTTGTACTTTCTTTTTCAGTCAGGCTTCCTTGGTTTCCTGACAGGCAAAGGCAATTGAGTATCTAGGGTTTTGCTGAGGCTGACTTAAACACAGCTGCAGCTGCAAGGGACAGTCCAGCCCTCCAGTCCCTCCTTCCCTTTGTGCCGACAGTGAGCCAAGCCAGGGATCTGTCTGGTCATGAATGAAGGGAAAAAGCGAACCAAAAAAAGAGTGGTAGATTTTAGCTGTCTCCCTCCCCATCGCAGTCACTACACCAGCAGCGCTTCTACATGTGAGAAATTCCCAGTGCAAGTGTGGTCCAACTGCTTTTAGGACATTTGGTGATGATTCCAGTTTTCAGATGATGTAAGGGTGGATCTCAGCCCTGGTTAAGAAAAGCATAAGCCCTTCCTCATGCCTGCACACCCTTGATCTAACCATCAAGCTCATGGGCTCCTCTTGGTGGTGTAGTCATTGCTCCTGCTAGAGGCGAGGATTAGTTGCAGGACCACTAGCTGCCAAACACTTCTTTCCCTTCTATGCTTAGATCTCTCTGAACTTTTAACAGGGAAAATTCAACTGGCACAAAGAATATCTAAAATTTATTCCAAGACTGGATGGTGAGAGAGGAATCAAAGGTCCAGCTTGATCCACAGACCCAGCAGGAATGATATGAATTTTATTTTATTATCATGAATGACAGCTCAGATTCTTCAGTCCACGTATTAAATTGCAATTGATGAGTTCTATAAAATGCATATCAAGAGAGAAGCAACAATATCATGTACTATTATAGAAATAAGCAATACTATGTAGATTCTGAAGCTCTCTCTGAAATTATCTTGCCTTTTTAGCTGAGATAATGGTAATGCCCTACTACACACTAACAAAAGAATTAGCAGATTTCCATCTCATGACGTCTTTCAGTTCAATCTGTCTGCCTTTTCAGAAAATATGCACTAACGAAACACAATGCATTGGATTTGTTGAAAGGGACACTACATGAAATTCTGTGCAGATGGACAAACTGAAAAAATACACAGTCATTCTGACTTTAAAATCTATAGCCATATAATCTGCAGATTAAGAAAATAATGACTGTTTCCTGTTATGGCTGATTAATTTTCCTGTGCTAAATTATCCTATAGGAACTGTTCCACTGAGATCATGGAGCTGTTAGTTGAAGTGAAAAAAAAACCACCCTGGATCCTGGAATCATTCACTTAAGCCATTTCTGAATAGTTTCAGCTAGCAAGTAAATTTAAGTGTTTGATGGTGGATCTAGGAATGGTTATTGAACCGATAACAAACTATTTATTATATTATTCATATCAATATCGCAGCTTGAAACTGAGGAAGAATAAACATTATATTGACTATTTCTTTTCCCTCAGACTAGAAATAACCAGAATTGTCTTCCCCTTTCCTTCAAATCCCTATCTGAGTTGAAATAAATTGTTAGGAGGAGAATACATAAATCCCAGTTTTCTGCTTCCTCTGCTCTGGGATTTCACTTGTTCTTCAAAAGCAGGGAAACCCCAGCTGCCTTTCCAGCTGCTCATTGAGCTCCAAATGTCAGTGCACCTGCTGTTTTTCTTAATGACATGAATATGTTCTAGATGGAGAAAGAGTATAAATCAGTCTTTCCCAATAAACAAAAAGGAGGAGGATATTGGTCCTTTTTGTGAGGAAATGAGTTATTTCTGGAGACAATGCCTTTTCAAAACATTGTATGTTTTCTAGTAGTGACAATAAAGACAAGAAGTCTGAGAAAGTAACTCAGAGCTGAAGATGGATTCAGGTATGTTTCTGAACTGGTCTGGTACAGCTGTTTTTCCACCTGAGCAGAATATGAAGGGTGAAAAGCTGTGCTGTATCCCTGGGTAGGAGTCATGGGAACCACATTTCTCTCCTGAAGCAGTGAGTGAGAGTCACCGCGAGAAGGCATCTCTTCTGTTAAGTTCACACCTGCATGAATGTCTGGGCTCCATTATGTTAATTTCTGCACCTTCATGAAAATAATACTGAAAAACTAATGGAAGTCAAATATAGGTATCTACAAAGTCTAATCGGGGGATCTCAATGTGTGCAGATGCAATGGCAGGCCAAGACAATCTCCGTGATATTGCCGGAAACATACCAAAGAAATCTGAAAGATGACTGCAAAATGGATTCTTTTTAGAGCTGCCTTCCCCACTCCACAAACACACGCATGGGATTTCCATTTTATAAAGCTGTCATTTTTCCACTGTTCCTTGTTGTTTCATGCTCTCCTAAAATCTGACTCTTCCTAGGTCTTTCAGGTTTCACAATCTGCTGAAGTAAAAGCTGAGACTGGCATACAACTGGATTCACCATTAAATACAGAGAGCCCTGCCAGAACCTTGAGTATTGCAAATTGCTGAAGGCAGCTGGACTCTGTGGATGAAGTCCTCAGATGACCTGAGCTGGCACCACCAGCCCCGTGGTGCTGCTCTGTGGGCAGCCAGGTCACAGAGAGCCCTGTGCTATGAAAGGCATGCTTGGGATCAGAGGGAAGAGGAGAAGGTTAGATTCAGGCTTACTGAAATCTTACAGCCCACAAAATAACCCAAATATCTCATCTTCTGAGGAGTGGAACCTGAAAAGCACTAAAGGCTGACAGCTGCTCTTGAAATTGATGGAAATTCAAAACTCAACATCTTTCACTGCTGCCATTCCTGCTCCTACAGATGCCATCTCTCAGTGGCTCCCAGCCCAGGAGGACTCTGCCAATTTGTCTCTTGTATTTGATTCAGTGCTATTCTTCCTTACCATACATTATTTTCTTCTGGAGTCTTTTGAGCTGAACTTGTAAAATAGGTTCTTGCTTACGGAAAATAGCCTATCTAAATATTTAAGGAAAAAATGTTAATGACCTCATGCTCTAAACTTAGGAAGAATAAATTTGGAGAAAGGGAGGAAGACTTGATTTCCAGTGAAAACTTCTAGCACATTGCTGACTGAGACCAGCTGGGTTTATTCTTTTATTTAACTCCTCTGTTAGTGGGGACTGGTAAAGAAAACATTATTTCTGTGGAAAAGCACTTTAGATAAGCTGCTGTGATACTCACATTGTAAACTTCAACCTGTCTTTTCCTGGATTTGAGCTTTCTTCTTACTAATTCGAGCACTCTGAAGCTTGCATAATGAAAAGTATTTATTTAGAAAAGTTTTTGCCAGTATATATACAATCCGTGGGTTGTAATTATAGGCTGCTAATGAAAACTGTTTTTCGTCAATCTGACGTCTGTTGTCTTGTGCCTAGATAAGCACTCCTTGCAAAAACTAGACTTCGTGTGATATTTCTGCATGACAGGTCTTCCTCAGCTTGGCAGTGATGATGATCTCCCAGGTAAGCTTATAGAGATCATCTGATTATGAACATGTGATTGTCATTCATTTTACATCATCTTCATATGACTTCCTTTTGTCACATTAGGGGAATTTTATGTCTTATCTTTGGCCTATAGGTAAGAGGCAATTTATAATTTCGTTTAAATAGTGCATGCACTACTTAGTGAACAAAAGCACCTACAGGGAAGTGTACTGGGTTTTGAAAACAACTAAGTAAACCACAATACGTTCAAGTAGCTGTTCCCAGCTGAATTGCAGCGAAAAGGGCTAGCACTCTTTTCCAGTGGGCAGATATTCAGAGGGTGCTGAGGTCCACCCTTAGGTTGAGAAGCATTCATATACAAGAGGCGTTAGGAGAAATACATTTGCTACTTTGACAGTTTATGTCTTGTTTGGCAGCATGAACTCGACCAGGAGTGAAAAGCTCCTGAGGGACATCATAGATGGGTCTGAAAAGCCAGCTGGACACTATACACACTTCCATCTTTGATCATGTAAATAGAAAGGAGGGAGGGGTATAATGAATTTAAGACATGTGATGGGTTGGTTAGCTTTGCGTTACTGGCAAATTTGTGCAATTAGAAACTGAGCTCCTTGCCTTGATGGTGATATTTTACTTACGAGTCTCCATATATTCTTTTGGAGGATATGTGTGCACATGTTGTTCAGCTTTGGAGTTCACCTCAGCTGGACCGTGCTGGCTGTGGGCAGCATGCACAGAGATTAGGGCTGACATAGCTGGATGTGCGCTGGGTTGATGGTCTGTGGCACGTGCAGTTAGTCTTCAGGGTTTGAAGGGCATCCAGAAGTTCCCAGCAAGAGTCCAACAGCCAGTTCCCTAAATACAGTTTCTGGCTAGAAAAGGAATGTCTTTCTAGGGAAAGACAATTTCTTATGGCATCCCTAACACTTAGCTGTTTACCAGGCAGATTCTTTAAAGACAGACCAGCTGCAGCCCACAGCACTTTCCTACTGTGAACATGAGAAATATAGCACCATGGCAAGACAAGCCGCTAATCTGTGTGATTGCCAGCTTTTGACTGCCTCATCTTTCTCAGTCCCATTGCTAAAAATCTAAGTCTCCCTCTCAGCTCTCTGCATTCCTGGAGGATTCCCTCCATCAACAGCATGCAGCATTGCCCAGACCTCAGCCAAGTGGCTGCTGTCTTCCCTCTGTGCAGCAGTGCTGCTTTTAGGGAGAGATGGGGCACAGTGAGAGCCAAGGACCTGGTACAGGAAGGCAGGAAGGTCAGATAATGCAACCAAAACACCTGAGCATGGGCCAGAAAGCAGGTTTTGGCTCTTACTGATGTTTGACAGAGGATAGCTGGTGTCTGTAGTCCCTTCATGATAACTGGAGTCCTCTGAGTTCAGACACTGTGCTGATTGTTTGCTTCACCCTGGCTTCTCCCAGCCATCCTGTGTGGAAGCAGGGCCACATCATCACCCTCCTTCTCCTGGAGAGCCCCGCGTGGCGGTCACACACTGCCCTTTGCCACTTGAGCTTAACTGTGTCAGATTTTTGTTTATTGTATCTAATTCCTGTTACGGGACGACACAGTATGGAAAAATCTTTGGGTACTTTTCTATCCTTATATCATTGTAAGGACCCAACTGAGCTTTAGATTTGCTAAGTACAGGTCAAGGTAGGCCAGCCCCTTTGAGCTCTGTTTAGTAAAACCTCTGGTGGTAGAAAGCAACAAAACAAGCCATATATACGTTTTTATCATTAGACTTATTACCTTCCAGAGCTTTCTGCCAAATTGGCATGGCAATCCAGAAAACCAGAAGTTGCTATGACTATGACAAATGAATGGTTTCACTTAACACATGTCGTACTATATTAGGACGTCTGCAAGTAGTGTTTAACTGGAAATGGAGTTTGTTCAATGCCAAGTCATGAACAATTGCAGTAAATAAAAATGCAGCATGCCTTAAATGTCTTTTATTTTAGGAGGGGGGTTTAAGACACAGACAATTCCCTCAGACATAAAATCTGTGTTTAATAAATAAATTCAATAAACATTTATTTTGTGTTTCTTCAGAGCCAGACATAAACAAAAATGTAATGTCATGGCTGTGAGCATTATGAAAACCAGGAAGGAAACTGAGGGCTTGCAGAACTTGGTCCATTCCTGCAGGGACTGACAGGGAGAAACAGGGACTTGTGCAGCTGTGGCACTGCTAATATGACTGGTGTTAATGGGAAAGCTTGATAGTATTAATGGAAAATGTTGTAGCCTCGTAGCCCTGTAAAAGAGAAAATTTCTTGCAGCTTCCATGGAATAAAACAGGCTGTTTCTTGGGAAGTGGGAAGAGACATTTTCCATGGCTACATGGTTTAGAAAGCTCAAAGGGAGGCAAAAGCCAAAACAAAACAGAAACGTGCGCAGACCTCAACATATTGTTGATTCAGTAGCTGTAAATTTAGCTTTTATACTGTGGCTGGTGCTGAAGTGCCCAGACAAGTGTATCTCAGTATCCTGGTGCACTGAGAGGCTGGTGGGGATGAGGCAAGCTGGAGTCCTGCTTACATGAGAAAAAGGCAGTACCAGCTCCAGAGAAGCCTGAGAAGCAGACAGATAAGATAAAGACCAGCTGTGACAGATGGACATCTTCTGAAGGGTGGGTTCAGATGGGAACGCATACCATGCTGACAAGGGGTTGAATTCTACCCTAATCTTAAACATATGGGCGCCTAAACTATCCCATCCACATTTATCACCTTTTCTCCACACTTTTCCTTTCTTTTCCTCTTTTCCTCTCATTCATACCACTCCCTTCCATTTGCCATTTTTACCTCCAGCTTTTTCTCTATTCTTTCTCAGCATCTCTGCCTTTTGCCTTTGCCTCTTACCTCCCTCTCTGTGGTTCAAATAAGACCTGCTAGATTGGAAAGTCTGTACTCTTTCCAAGACAGAGAACAGATTAGAAGCATCGGCTCCACTTGGGGCATGCCACCCCCTGCCAAATAGATGGACACGATGAAATCCTGATGTTCTGGCTTGCAGCAGATATCCACATCCAGTACAGTTAACTCTTTTCACATTTAGGCAAAACCTAACCAAAGTGTTCTGCTTCCCCAGTGCCATGCCAATGGGTGGTGGATGATGCTGGCATCACGGAAGACCTTGTGCATTTGGGTCTCCAATACAAGACTGCAGCTCAGCATTGCCCTTCCACTGTCTCATTTCCTCCCAAATAACCTCTGAGCTTTGAACAACTTATTTTTCCCTTCTCAGCGGCTTTTTTTCAGCTACCCACCTGGCTCCTCCCAAGCAGAGAGAGACTCAGTGAGTTTGGAGCCCGGCTCCTGGCTGGTGACCTGTTTCCCTGTGGCTGGAGAGGAATTTCCAGAGGACGAGTGGTATGCGTGCTGATCTCAGGGGAACTGGGGAGCTGCCAAATCTAACCAGCAAACTGGGCCAGGAAAGGCCCCACATACGCTTTCACCAGAGGAAAGGAATGTTTGTGGAAGCTGTGAATAGAGGACACTATTTAACTCTGCTCCTCTCCTCCTCACTTTCTTCTTCGTGTCAACCCCAGCACTGAGTTCACCCTGCCACAAGCACCACGATAATGAGACAAGAGGATCCAGGTTATTGCTGCAGCCTGCAGCACCTCAGGGGGTTTAAAAAGCATTAGGCATTGAGTAGGCAAGGGAACCCTGTGATTTGTGGTGCGGACTCAGGCTAGTTAAATGTGTCTGTATTAGCAAGTATGCTGTGGGAGATATATCATAAAGCTGCCTTAGCAATAGCCAAATAAAACAGGGTTTCAGGGTAATGAGAGACACAGGGACAATGGAAGCATACAGGATCCCTTCCTCTGCTTTTTTTCCTTCCAGTGGGAGAGAAAACCTCATAGATGACTGTCCCTTTGGGGACTTTTGTCTATGTGTCTCCCTACAAGTCTTATTTGCAGCTTGTCCTCCAGTTGCTTTTTTTTTTGCTGTATTTTTGTAATGCTTTGATATATTTCCTCCTCTGCTTCCCACCATCAGCTATCCGTGTAGCTGACTGGCATGAGCTTCACCCATGCCCACATCTTTTTGCTGAAAACACTTTAACCGACAAATAATGCATTTGGGCTGGAAGCTCTTAATCAGGGTTACTACAGGAGACCAAATTCCACATAATGAATGAGACTGTGGCCACACTCCCGAGAGGGGCAAAGCTCCCGCTGACTTCAGCGGTGCTGGTTTTCACATTTCAGTGCTTTAAAAGTTAAAGCAAGGAGCTGACTGGTTTGCCCACTTCAAACCAAGACACTTGCACAGCTCCCTGTTTCGCTGCAGCCAGCTAGCTTTCCAGGTACCCAGCTCTAGCTTCTCTGCGTCTTGGATGGACTCAGCTCCCTTCAGCAGAGTCACCGGGGTGCAGAGGGAGAACGGATGATTTTGCAAAGCCCCCGTTCAGGACGGATGCAGGCTGTGCATATGGGCAAGCCCCAGTGATCGTCTCCAGCATCCTAGGCTGGCCCTGTGTGTCCTGCCCTGCCTTGAACCTGAGGACAGGCACCGTGTGCAAAGTTAATTGCTTCACCACGCAGTGCTTTACCTCAGCAATTTACATCTTGCCTGTCACCATTTGAGCAATCAGAGCCTCTTCAGCTTGATGATGTTCATTAAGACCTGCTGACTTTCCTTTCAATGACATTGTACTGTTCAGTGCTTTTGACAGGATTTCTTTCTTCCTGAGAAGTCCTAATGCTTTTGCAGAATTTGGCGTGACCTACCCCAAGAAAACAAGAAAAGCACTTTATGATTCAGAAGCAGAATAAATAAAAAGATCACTACTATTAACAACATACAAGGTGACACGCACACCGTCATCCTGAAGAGACCTGGGACAAGTGTTTTAATTACTCTGTGCCCCACAATGAAAAGGGATGTTTACCTTTCCACTCCTTAATTACACTGAGTGTTCTTGGGGAGGGAAAGAATTTTTTAAACTGTGTGTTTGCATAATGCCGGGTACCAGTGGGGTCCTTGGGCCCAGCAGTCAAGTATAAGATAATCAGTGGGGGGACTCACAGAATGCTCTACTGTCTTTGCATGTGTACATGAGTTATTTCATTCGTAACAGAGCTGCTTCACCTATGGAAGGGAACATCTGCTTAACAGCATGCATTAAGAGCAGTGAGGCTGTTGTTAAAGGTAAGGTGAAGGGAACTATTTCCATATGAAAGTGTAATGAAGGATTTGAATGGCAGGAGATGCTTCTGAGTTGGACTTTGGTTGGGACACAAGGACCCTTGTGCAAACTGATCTGGAAACCATGACAGTTCTATACCGGGGACTAAGGCTGATAGACAGGACACTACGGTATACAGGAATTCCCCCCAAAAATGACCAAATTGGCAGCAAATATCTTACTGAGTTGCCAGTCCTCTGCCTCTCACTGGGATCAGTGAGAAAATTCTACTGGTACTACTTTCAGCTCATAGTTCTCACTTAGTCTGGCACATATCAAAGAGAAAACAGCTTTATGTCATGTGTCTTCCTCTTGTTGCTTACCCAGATTTCCTCAACGTTGTGTATCTCCTTTCTCTTTTTAACTTTTGATTCTGCCAGCCAGTTTATGACTGTGTAAGCTGTAAGCTTTAGCCATTTTTTGGCTATGTCCTGTGGTGAAAAGAGCCTCAGAATCACTTAGATCCTTCTTTGCTAACAGCATGACTGCTTTTATAGAGTACAATATCCATCTGTGATCTAAACTAAAATGTGGAAGCTTCTATAATCTATCCTCCCTCTGATCTCATCACAGTTTAGCATCATTGCCCTAGAAGGGATTATAAACTTTGATTTTTTTAAGCATCCTTTGTATGTCTCTCAGTTTCAGGTATCCACTGTGAATTCTGATTCAGGGATCATCCTCCATGCAGGTTAAATTAACTAAGTCTGCCCCTGAAGGAGCATTTGGGGAATCAGGACATGCTAGAAAGGATTTTGATTACAGTCGCAGCCCTACCCCATTGGATATTTGTCCTATGTAGGTTAAATCCATTCAGAGACTATTATAATCTAGCTACCTTTCAGAACACTGAGCATCTTTCCCGGGTACCAATAGCTAATCCCTTTTCAGCCCCTTCTTCATTCCTTTCCCTGCTATTTCTGCAATAGCACTTTGTTTAATAGCTTCAGATGGACACCACAGCCGATGCCCAAGGGATCTGCCACAGGGAATGGGACAGCCACGTCTGTGCCAGACAGCACTGCATAGGGTGGAGATGTCAGAGCCAGAAACAGTGTGGCCATATCAGTTTAGTACTGGGTCCAACCACGTGACCTCTGTTGAAAGGCACAGCTCATTCCCTTGGGAAGATGCCATGAACGTGACTATCACCCTGCTGGGACACCATCTACAGTCCCTGCACTGTCCTGGGATGTGCAAAGCAGGCAGCTTGCCTCGGCCCTGGGTCTGTGATCTCAGCTCCACACACCATTGTGCAGATATTCTAGTTGCCTCCTTATTTCATTAATTCTCAAATATATTCCAGACCTGCTGAAAAACTATTTTGGTTTCTGCTTTCTTCTAATTTCCTAATGGGCGGAAAATACTCATTTAATGCCTCCTTCCTACTACTTATAGTGTAGGAAAATTTGGTTTTTAGGGATTTATTTTTAGGTCTATGACTTACATCTACACTCATTTCTTATACAGCTCTTTGCAAAGGAATTCAGGAAGTAAAAACATAGATATATCAATTGTCTTCTTCACGTCATCCAGCTGCAATGCTAATTTCTCTGAATTTCAGTCCCAGACTGCCCTTCAGACAGTGTGTCCCTCTCTTTACTGGTACAGTTGTGGTATTTGGTGCAGCAATAATTTTCACCAGGCAAATAACCCCCCAGACCAGGAGACTCCAGCCTACAAACATGCGTTCCCAGGAACTAGTACAGACTTATGGAACAGACTCAGGTTAAGTGGGAAAAACCCCTGCAGCACATTGATCAAGCCTTTTGCAGCTCCAGTGAGGACACTGGAATGAGTCCACCAAACAGGTAAGTTTGGATAGTTGAGGCAATTTTCCAAATGATCATATGGGAGCCAGAGAAAAGGGAAATATTGTATTCTCTCCATAAGAAGAAACATTCTTTAGACAGCCAGCCTTAGACAAACTTGGCTCTGTTTCATAACATTTCATATCTTTCATTGTTTTATGTGCACTATGTATTTTAAGAATTGGATAATGATAGCTTTATGGAAATTAAAGGAAGTTCGATAGATGTTGCAGTTTCATAGAATCATAGAATGGTTTAGGTTGGAAGGGACCTTAAAGATCATCTAGTTCCAACCCCCCTGCCATCATGGGCAGGGACACCTCCCACGAGGCCAGGTTTCTCAAAGCCCCATCCAGCCTGGCCTTGAACACTTCCAGGGGTGGGATCTCAACAACTTCACTTGGAAACCTGTCCCAGTGCCTCACCGCTCATAGCAAAAAAATTCTTCCTAATATCCAATCTAAATTCACCCTCCTTCAGTTCAGAACTTCTACCCCTCGTCCTATTGGTACACTCCCTGATAAAAAGTCCCTCACCATCTTTCCTGTAGGCCCCCCTTAAGTACTGAAGGCTACTATAAGGTCTCCCTGGAGCCTTCTCTTCTCCAGGCTGAACAACCCCAGCACTCTCAGCCTGTCTTCATTGAAGAGGCTCTCCTTTAAAAAGTTCTTGTAGCCAGTCCAGCAGGTCTAATTTCTTTTTATCCATGGATCAGACCTTTGGAAACCTCAGCATGTCCTAAGTAAGTATACCATAACCTGGTATACTCAAGGCCTGCTGGGTATATATATCTGTGTCTGCCTATTTATGTTCTAATTGCATGCTGTGTTTAGCCCCATTCCCTTTTCTTGTGCTGTGCAAGCCAAAAATGTCAAGGAAATATTACTGTCAGTGATGGAATCCCAGAAGTGGCTTGAGAAGGAAGTGCCTGGCTATAAGGATGCAATACAAGATGGTGGGGGGAAGAGCCAGATATGGTCAAAAAGTGTGGGGGTGCAGTGCATGCCCTAATCTCATCCTTTGCCCACACAGCAAGATCACCAGCAACCTGGTATGTAGCAAATGATCACAGAGTATAGAACACGTTAAACACTGCTTCCTTATAAAGGACTCACTGGATTTCTAGCAACAGCCAGTGTCTTTTTCTCTTCTACACAGTCCTTCCTCTCCTGGCACTGGAGAGCTGCCAGCCTGCTGTAGCTAAGCCCACAAGCAGAAGCAGCCCGCAAAAATTGCTCATTTGGCAGCTGCTCCATCAAACTCATCAACTCAGTTGCCACAACACTAGAGCAAATACTAAAAGTTTGCACTGTTGTGGGGAAATCAAGGAAGATGGACCTGCTGTTCTCCCAAGTAATTCCTTCTGCAGGAAACCTCTAAGGAGAACAAACTGTTTCCCTGCTGTTAGGGAACAGCCATTTGACTTTCACCGAGCACTAGAGACTGGGTGCAAAATAATGCATGTGGACTGGATAGATCTGGATGTGAGTATAATACTGCTTTGGAGGTCTGGAAAGCACAGCACAGCCATTCCCCAAAAGTGTGAGACCTCGATGTTGCCATTATAGCTAATACTTCCTTTTCTTGATGATGGGCGAAAAGAGTTTTACCTTCTTCCAACATCTCCTTTTCCAGCCTCCTCTGAAGGGCAAACTTACCATTGCAGCTGCTTCCCTGCTGTCCAAGAAGCCACAACCACAAGAAATCATACTGCATCTTCACCCCCTGAGCAAGCACGTAGCAAGCTTGCCACTGTTTGTGTACCATTTGTTTGAATCAAGAAGCCCTTACAGCAAATAAACTGCAGCCAGCTGAGGTGAAACAAGCTAATAAGGTTTCCTCAGGGAACAGGCAATTCTTATATTGCAAATCTGAAGCTGACTTCTGCTCTGCAATATATTGGTACTTGTCAGAGTGGTTTGATGAAAACAACTAAATGGCAAGTGGTGACACTGTCTCTGGGTACCACAGCTGCATGTTTGGGTTTTTTTATCTTTGTTGTCAAAGAACAGGGTTTTTTTTCCTTGGTTTCTCCAGGAAAAAAACATCTCTTAAGACCTGGAATTCTTATTTGGGATCTTCAGAAATTAAGATGACCTCTCCTCTACCATCACACAGGCAATATCCCTCAGTAGAGACATAACATTATCTTTTCTCCCTAGACAGGTGCTTCATAAAATCTGAGAGGGTAATACCATAACAGCTAGGCCTCAAGGAAACCTGAGACGATGACAAGTAAATTATTTTGTCACCAGTTAGGGCTCTTTTCTTTATTATTCTGAACATGTCCATTCTAGGGACCAAAATTTGCCTGTGACTTCTGGACCAATGTCCACAGCTGGATCTAAGCAGGCTGAGGAGTATGTGAGATTTTTAACACAAATGGCTGAGGGGAAAAAAAAGAAAACCAAACTTTTCTGCCAGAACTGCTTGGGGTTTTTTTTTGTTTTGTTTTGTTTTTTCTTTTTTTTTTTCTTTTTGTTTTTTTCCATTTGCTGATGCTTGTAAAAGAAAAAAAAAAAAAGCAAAGGGAAAAGGGAGGTGGCAGTCTGGAGTTCCCACTCACCAGTCAGCACAAGTATGTTTATATTTCCTCACATCTGATTTTTTTCTTGAGCCAAAGCTTAAATACTTGATTACAAGGGCTGAGCACCCAACGATGCCCAGTGTCCCCTAGGGAAAAAACAGTAAAGCTAGGCCTTGTTTTATCCAATATTGACTGTTAATTTCTATTAAAAACAACTTTTGGTAATTAAAACAGGACCCTTTATCCTACTGTTTTGTAAACAATCTGGTCTACTAGTCAACATGTAGATGATATGCAGATCTGTCTTCCATCAGACCAGATGCTGATCTGTCTTTGCTTTTCCATTGCAAAATTCAGATCAGGAGTTGGATAAGACTTAAGTGACTGAGGTTTAACCCAGACAAGAGTCAGTTGTCATTTGTGAAGGGAGGGAAGAGCTCTGAGTGTGCAGAAGGGTGTGTCCTGCCTCGGTGCTCAAATTTACTCTTAGGTTTCTAAGCAATTACAAAATCAGGACAGTGCTTTGGCCCTCTAGATACTATGGATTAGGATGGGATTGGTTGGTCTGACACAGTTTAAGGGAGTGGGGGTTCTCTGCAGTAGCTATTGCTGAAGGAATCATGCCTCTAAAGCATAGTTGGAGCTGAATAGTCCCAGCAGCTGTGGAGAAGAAATCTGGTTTCCTCCTCAGCAGATGTCTGTATGCAATATTTGTAAGGACTGAACTCCTTATCACAACAGAGATATAACATCAAAACTAAACCCAGATAGCAGACTAGAAAAGAACCAGTTATAATGAGGAAGACATGGGAGATTGGGGTGGGGAGGGGAGTATCTGAGTGCTTCATTTTTTAAAAGACTCCAGTTCCTTTAAATATCTGTGAATTTCAATATCAGAACCAAAGAAATCTTTTGGGAGGTGTTTCCTTTCTCCACTTCCAGCAGCTGCCAAACTCGTGCCAAGTACCGGAGGAGAGAATAAAACAAAAAGGAGAAAGGGCATCATCACTAGCTCTTAAGCAAGCAGCTCCTATGCAATCCAATAGTCCCAAACCATTTCATATGTCACTGTCACACACTTGAATACAAATACGTCACAACTATGTATGGTCATATTAGCAACTGGTGCCTGATAACACCACAGGTAGCTTTCTCTCTGTTGTATGTACTAATCTGTCAGGGTAGGGTGGTAGGCATTCCTAGGCACTTTACACAATCCAGGCATTGTCGTGTTTACTATTACCAGGTATCTGCTTAGTGGAGCACAAAAATATGCCACCTGTGACTACAAATGTTTTTGCTTTAAGGTTTTGTGACCTGTAATTTTTGTTAATGTGAAAGGAAAAAAAGGAGAGAGAAATTAAAAAGTGAGAAAAGAATGTAGTTTTATTTCTTGGGATATTTTATATATATGTATTTGTATTATAATAGAATACATATATAATTTTACCTTTAGGCATTTATGCATGTCTATTTTTTCTATTAGTCTATATAATTATTTAGCTGATCTCCTGTTTAATGCAGAAAAAAAGAATTCCAAAGTTGGGAGGGTCAAATTATATAGATATGTATAATCAAACATAATTTCGGAGCAAATCTACAAACTCAAAGTTTTCTCTTAAATAGTTTTTCATGTTTAAATCTTACCTCTGCTCCATCTGTTGGTCACAGTGGCATGAGCACTGTAATAGAACAGCAGCAGCGGCAAAGTCTTCCAAAACATCCTTCTCTTTAAAATAAGTATGTCTAGCTGTATACTAGTTTTTCTATTTCCTACCTCCTTTCTTTTCAGGAATAAATAAATGGCTTTTCCTCTCCCCCTCCCCCTTTGAAGGAGAACCTGTCTGTTCTTCTGAGTAAAGCTGAAGTCAGTGTGCAGCTCCTCTCCCAAACCAAGTCTCCTCGGGATCAGGAAACTTACTTTCACAGACAGACTTAGTTTTTATCCACATCTGGAATGACTCATGGTGCATGTGAGTTTGCTGGCAGCTGTGTGAATAAATATCATTACATTTTTGTAGTTGAGTTTCATTTGTTATATGGGCCAACTGGAATTTATTTTTGTCCAATAAACAGCCACAAGTAACTTCATTAAAAGACATGCTCTGTAGCTACTCCTCTGTAATGCAGCGGACTATACGCTAACCCGTGTCTGAGGCGAAAGCCTCCTCTGGAATGATGTACAGCTGCCCTTGGACGCTTAAGTCAGGGAGTGGGGCATGTGCTCTGAAAGAACATTTTGCTACTGTGATTCATATAATCACTCCTTTATTAAGAACATATAATGCCGCGCTTAGACTTCGGTTCTCCTGGCCTTTTCCTTCGTTTGGCCAGTGCAGAGAACAGGAAGGTCCAAATCCTTAACTGGCTCTCTTCAGTGGTAATACGGGGAACACTAAGCAATCCTAAAGACAATCTACAGTTGCCAGGCTGAATGCGGAGAGGTGATGCTAAACAAAAAGGGTACTACTTGGCATCTGCTTCCTGACACTGGCCCCAGGGAAGACAACACTGGAAACATTTGTCCCAGAGCAACCCAGCATGGAGCAAGCTGCAGGTATGTACTGTCACTGACACAGCTTCAGCAGCAGCGTCAGGACAAGGCTGGGGACCACTGGGGGATGCTTTGTGGGAATACAGCACTGGAATAACAGCAGGTTGCTGTGTGTTGGAACAGAATGATGAAAAATAGGAACAGAATGAATATTTAGCAGAATCAAGGGATAGGACGTACTCCATTTGGTGTCTAGAGGTGATATGTCTAATTTTCTTCCTTCATAGCCAAGAACAAATCCACAGACATCCCTGAATTTACACTGGTGTAAAACTTGGCACATAAGAAAGGATACTCCAGGTCAGAAGGTATAAATAGAAGAATTAAGAGAAAGGACCAAGAGCTGGAATGAGCAAGGGCACTGTGGCTCAGAATTAATGGGCACTGGCAGGAAGGCATGGAGAAAACCTGTTCAGCTCCTGTCTGCCTCATGCCAAAGGCTGGCCTTAGCCTCAGTCCCCTCATTCTTTTCTGTCCCAGCTTCAACTAATACCAGCTGTAAAGGAAGGAGGAGGGTCAAATAAGGTTGTCTTGCTTAAGGCAACTCTACTTCTTTTCCTACACGTACAGATTTTCCTATGCTCATACTGCCTCAGGTTACTCCCACATGAACAGCACACGGATGTAAGACAGTATTTTACATGCCAAGGAGATGACAGAAGATATAATTCAAGCAGAGAGTGGCTAACTATATACTCTTCTTGTTACCATAACATATTAGGGATTGGTCTGAATGCAAGGTTAAAGCAAATAGTGGACTCATTCATATGTATCTGTCTGGAAATTATGGAGCTGGAATAAACTATTTTTACATTCCCTAGAGAAGGGAAGAGAGAAAGATAGATGCCACAAGAAGATGATTATTCCTACTTAGCTCAGAGAAGTCACTTAGAAACAGATGAGTCGCTCTCTGGAGGAGGTGGATCCAGTCATCAGCATGGGCAATTCTGAGATGTGCATCAAGATGATTTGCGTCAAGAAGATGCAAGTTGTACCATAGTAAGGGAGCAATGATCTGTAAATCGCTGAGGAAAAAAAACATTGTGGTATAACTCCTACTGGAGAGACTTCAACCAGTAGGTATGGCTTGAGGAAGTACATTTTAATTTAGTAAACCACCTTAGTGAAATCCCTCTAGCAGGTGAACACAGTGAGTATAGATGGCTTCATTAACTGTATCAGCCTAGCTACCCTGGCATGACAATCTTAATGTCAGCAGGGTCTGTGAACAAGATGTTTCTAAGTGAGGTAGACAAAGCAGAAGCAGCACTTAGGATGGGAATTCCACGAAAAAAAAGAAAGAAAAATATGAGAAAACTTAAAATCCTGTGGGAAAACAAAGGAACACACTTTCAGTGGTCGAAGCTCTTCTGAGGTGCCGTATAATTTCATTGATTACAGCTAAAGAAATAGCAGCTGGTAAGAGAGAATGAAGGAGGCTCTGTCTCCCTGTGAACCATAATTGGAACTGTTGTGCAGAAAGTTCCCTGCAGGATGGCTCTTCCTTCTGGCTACCAGCAACAGGACACTCATTCGTTTTCACTGCATTATATATCCAGCCTAGAAAGGGAAAGGAGAACGCCAGGAACTTCCTTCCCTAATCTTCACCTCCATGTCCAGCCTCTGTAACAAGCGTCCTGGGAGCAACAGAGGAGCAAGAGCTGAGATATGGAAAAGATGTGTGATGAGACTGGCACACAGGTCAAAGGGATCTGAGAGCATGAGACGATTACTGATCTCTCCATTTTCAAACCCTGGAGATGTTGCTGTGAAGCTATATCATATGTGATTTTTTTAATTATTATTTATTTCTCCTTGATCTGACTCTGACTACAGAATCCTCTCTAGCAGCCTTTTCCTTATCTGAGCTCAAATACAAACTCTCCCCATCTGTGTTTCAAGGCCCCACAGTGCAGTCTTCAGACATTTCAGCTTTGACCAAGTCTCTGTGTGTACCACAACTGTAGGGCAAATTTGACTTTAAGATGTGAATGATGCACCCACATCTGTTTTCTTACAGGAAATGCAGCTGTAAGTATAACAGGTCCATGTAAAATACATAATGCTCTCCCTTTGGCATCTCCACAAGAAGTGTAAATGCCTCTTTTCCCCCTTAAAACTGTGGATTTTTTCCTCTTCCATATGGATATATATACACAGAAAGTCATATCCTCCCTATTAAAAAGCCCTCCAGATGATTCCAGGAAATAAATCTTTCAAACATGCTCAGGGCATTTCAACTATACAGCTTCTATTCATCTCATGACCATATTTTATTAGATAGTTGCTCAGTTTCAGCTCAAGGCAGTTTCTGCCTATGCTGGAGGTTTGAATCACTGCAACTATAATGAATGCTGAAGCTGGGTAGAAATTTTCACTATTTATAAATATTAAATGCTCCTAGATTGCTTTGGAAGTATCAAGAAGAGGAGCTCAACGGTGAAGAATTCATTCTGAAGATGAGTCTGGTGGGAGAGGGTACCATGCTGCTGAAGCAAGGAATCTGAGAGTTAGTCGACAGGCTGGTCGATATTCAGGTCCTAAATCAGTGTAGCTCTAGACACTGTCACAGTTATGTTTTGCCAATTCTCATAAATTTAGGTGTTGGACCTGCAAGTCCTCCAGGGCTCCCAGTATCTGCAAGACCTTTCAAGCACAGGAACGGTGTGACCAACTGCTGCCTCTATCAGGCTGTTTGAGGTGAAAATGGACATTTATGCAACTGTCAGCAATGTGACTAGACACCAAGGGAGCAGATTTTCCACTCGATTATTCCATCCTGATGCTGTAAGTGAGTGTCTGTACGCACTGCTATGCCCACACAGTATATTTAAGAAACCTGGAAATAGGGCAGGGAGGAATGAGGTGGGTGAAGACTGAACAGGGAAGCTGCCAGCTTCCTTTTTGTGGCCCATGCACAGTGAGAGCAGAGAGCTGGTACTGGTACTCCAAAGCTGTCCTCCCTTCCCATCACAGGTGCTATCGTGGTGAAAGGACAACTTCAGCAGGCTGGGAGTGTAGAAACCTTGTATTTCCCAGGGGATGGTCTGAGCGACCAGTGCTTCAGGTGAGGTGCTTCTATGTCCTCTTCAGTAGCTCATTGTGGGAAATAAGTTGTAATCCAAAAAGAGAATAGAAGGGGAAACAAGGTAATGGGTGATCCAAGATCAGCAGCCTGTGGGTCTTCCAAAAAAAATAATCCCTTTTTCACTGGAGAATACCAGCTCATGAGGCCAGTTCAGCTTTGGGTTTGATGAGCTTCTGCCAAACCCAAGGCAGGGTTTCAGTCTGCCCTGACACCTCAGTTGCCGTGAGAGTCCCTTGCAAATCTTCTGTCAGAGAGACAGATATTTTTAGTTTCACCCTGCTTCAATTTGAAAATGGAGTGTGTGCAGAGCCCTGCCCTGCTCCATAGGCCACGCAACATCTGCCTGCTAGTGTGCCAGCACAGTGGAACAATATCGATGCATGACACAGACGTTGGTCTCCTTCCTACCATAGACATGGATAAATGTTGACATAGACAAAAAGTGACTCACTCACTCAGTGAATTGATGGTAGAGCTGGGGCTAGAAACCAAGAGCTGATCCAGTCCTCTGCCCAAAATATAAGCCCCCAATCTGGCACTGAAGCAGCTCCCAATTCTGTGATACAGCACCAGTCCCACCAACAAAAAAAAAGTAAGCAGCTTCTACAAGAGGCCAAGCAATATTCTCATAACTAGTACCACAAAGAGAGAAAAAAATAGCTGTACACAAGATCCCAGGAGAAGAAAAGAAGTTCTTTTGAAACTGGACTACTGGCACGTGAACCTCATTATCCATAATAACTCTTGCTGGCCCCTCAGCTGAGGTTGCAGCTTTCTGCAACAGCAGTTTGGATGGCAGAATTTCACCAAGCCTCAAAGCAGTGGCAGGCAGGATGAAGCTTATATATCCACACAGTGTAATAGAGTTGTAAGTTAGAAGGATCTTTGAGGCATCTTGTTCTCCTTCTGCCCCAGAGCTCCCTTGCTATCTTGATCTAGCTGCCAGAGCTCACATTCACAAAAGCACTTAGATGCCGAGCAGATGCTTTACAGATCCACATTTAAATAACCAAAATCTAAATTCTGCCCATGCAGATTTGCAGATATCTATTCTTTGTGTGTCTAAGCTTCCCTCGTGAGGCTCCATAAATGCTTGTATCACTGTATCTACCTTGAAACTATTGAGCTGCTCACATCTTATTTCGTATTTCAAAGAAATATTGAGACTTGCCTTAATAATTACAAAAATATATGACTTCAGATGCCCCTTCTTAGGTCCCATGTTGCACTTTTCAGTTTTTTTCCACATAATCAGGAAGAAGGTGGAGCACCTATTTTAGTCTGTGACTTGATTTTTTGAGAAGTCGCCTGCTTTATCAGGTGTCCTAGCTCAGATCCTTCCTCTGCCTGAGGAGATGTGAATACATACCATAAGAGATGCTCTAAGATCTGAATACAGGATCTTCTGGGATGGAGTTTTTCAACTCTGTTGCTGAATCTGTTGCTATCTGCAGGAGGGAATTAAATATTTGTTGTGGCAGAGAGAACAAATATGAGGATGACTCTTTTTCCATGATCACAGCACTCACATGAGATGCAGGTCTTACTACCTACCCACCTTATTTTGGGGTTTTTTGTGGGGTTTTTTTTGGAAACAGGATACATCCCATCAATATTTCATTATTCACCAGGCTCATACAAAAGATGAAAGTTCAAGTTGCCTAAGAAGAAGAGTTATTTGAATCCAGGTTTTTGGATCCTATTTGAGTACACTAACTAATTAATTAATATCCCTCTCCTATTATAGATAAAAAAAGGTCAGGAGAGCATTCATATTTACATTGAAAACTTGAGCAGAGACAAATAACTTCCACTAGCTTTAAACTCTAAAGAGACACAAAATTTAATATACCCCTTTCTCCTTGGTATTTCCTCTTGACCAGCTTAGATATTCTCTGTGTTTCAGCCTGGATTATGTGAATCATTCTCAGACATCAGGCTTTCTCCCCAGGCACTGTACAGATAGCCTAGATACTGAAACAGGGGCTGTGAATACAGCTCAGAGTGAAGTTAAACATGTTCACAGTTAATACTGAGGGAGGGTCTCTCCTAAATTAAGACTTCACAAAACTAATGTGCTAGTAAGGCTGCATTGGTCAAATGTGTATTACTCTATATAAGGATATATTTAGGATGCCATTTTTTCCCCCAAAATTTTCAAGAAGATATTCAAGGGGTTTTTTGCTCAGTTCCTCAAACATCAGTCCAGGGGGTGCTACTCACACCAGCCCAGAGATTAAGGAGCATGGAGTCAGCAGAAGCTAGCTTGGAAAGTTGCTAATGGGAGTCTGCCTTCTTTCTTTTGCTGCACCTTATAAAATACAGACTGTTAATTTCCCTTGTGGCTGCTAGGGCAGTTGCTGATGTAAATCACTAAAGCTACACCTGCCTTAGAGAATCTGTGCTGATTTATACCAGCTTATAAGTGTGTAGTCCTTGTTCGGTAATACAGCATAACCCTTTTGGAAAATTAAATTTTTCAAAGATTCCATCAGTTCTGTTTTTTTGCAACCTGTTGGCAGCCAATGTAAGCTCCAGTGGCATGAAGCCAATGCAAACACCAAGGCCATGACTTGCAGTTAAGCAACAGAAAATGCTGTTAACAGTGCTACTGTAGGATGAGGTCTGAAATGAAGCAGACAAGAATTTTCTGTCACAAATCGCTGCTAATATCATAAAGGAAGGCCAGCTATGCAGAGAATTTCCTGCCTTTCAGTCTAGAAAGTCAATAATGACAGCAGTGAACATTCACAGGGGGAGTTTTATTATTAAATCCTCAGGACAGAAGAAGAAAAATTCTCCAGTAAATATAGCCATGAAATATTAAATCCAAAACAAAACAAAATCAGAGCTTGATAATACAAAACCGAGAATAACTGATGTAATTTCTGGAGCAAAGCGAAACACCAAATGATAAACATAAGCTCATTACCACAAATCGTTACCAAAACCAGTCAGACCATAGCTTTCTACAGGTTTTATGTTTTAATTTAGAGTATGACCCTAGATTCATCAGTTTGTTGAAATTGTTGAAAGAAATTGTCCTGGGGAGAAGAGGAAGGCAAAGGCTCTGTATAATAATTATAAAACTATGAGACTAGAGACATGGTAAAGATGGATTATGTGATGATAGTATTAGAGCTAGGGTGTAACGAAGTAGCATTATGTAAAGAGTCAGCTGGGAGTGGGATGAGGCTGGATCGTGCAAAGAGGATGACAAAAGAGGGGTGGGATTGAGTGCCCGATGCGGATAAGATTATGGCATCAGCATAGCGGCACAGGAACGGAATAGAGCTGGGCTGTTTTTTAAAAGGCCTGAGATAAAACTTAAGTCAATGGGAAGCACAATGTGGAAGTTAGATCCCAGCTGTTCCTGCTCTGAAAAACTACTTCCACCTATTGCTTCTGCCAGTTAACACACTGACATTCCCATTTGTTTAGTCCAGTGTAGCACTGGTGGGGCTCTTCAGGGGAGTGCAGGTGATTTAAAACAGGAGTGACATGAGAGGACAACTCAACCCATTCCCTCCAGATGGAAGCAAAAACATGGTCTGGCTCTTCCTTTCTCCTTGAGAAGCCATATGGGCAAAGAAATAGGAAATGCAACAGGTGACCTGCAAAGCAAAATCTGAACCTTAAGATAACCTAGTCTGTAGACTGAACATTCACCTCTGCAAAATGAGCATTCCCCACCCCATCAAGCTTTTCTACATTGAGAAATTACAAAGCATTTGCATTTTTATTGCAAAATGAAATATTGCTTGTTTCTAGTTGCCTAAATAGGCTCCTTAAATGAGTTCGCAGGTAGAGAGGATGCAGGGACTCAAAATATCCTCCAAAAATATATCTTGGAGGCCTTATGTTGGCCTGACACCTCAGATCCACTGAGAATGTGCAGATCTTCATGCATGTAAGAGTTACTTACAGTAACAAGTCAGTATGATTGGCTGTCAGACCTCCAGAGAAGCAATTAATCATTTTCTGAAGCACCAAAGTTCTCAAATATGAGACTAACTTTGTGGCAAAGGTCTTCTAGAGGAATTCAAGGGTGCTTCCATTTCTTTCTCTGTGTGATGCAGGCTTCAGCCAAAAGACTAACTTGGAGTTAAACATTGACTTTTCTCTGCCTTGGTTCCCTGTGTTCAGAAAAGGGAAGACAATTCTGCCTTTGTTCCTCATCTGCTTATCTCTTCAGACTGTAAAATCATTTGGCCAGAGACTGTCTGTGCTGTACCAAGAACACATGAGCCTTCACCTCTGCTGAGGCCCTGGTCCAATTAATGCACCATACTGTGCCTCTGATTGCAGTGAGCCACAAAGACAAGGGAAGAGAGAAAGGAATTTTCCCTTTATTTTATTCAAACATGTCACATCCTAATTCATTCCAGAATGGCGTAACTAACAGAGACATTTAGCATGTAGATTTGTTTAGCAGCTTTAGGGGATGAGAAAATGACCAGCTTCTCCAAGTTTAAAATCAAGACACCTGTTTCAGTGGTGGGAGAGTGTGAGGACACCCAAGAGCAGCAGCAGACACTAGCTCCTCACTTCTCCAGGCCTTTCCTCAGGTCCCTTTTGTGAAACAACAACTTGATCATAATGATAAGAGCCAAGACACACAGTTTTACTGACAGCACAGAAAATAACAGAGAAGTTAGAGAGGAAAAGGAGGTCAGAGCCAATTAAATCTCCTCAGCTGCACAGACTAAAGTAGCAATCAATATCCTGAGCACATGGAGTGTTGGATGATTGTTCAAGACAACTTTTCCCACCTGTGAACCAGGATTTTTCTTGATAAACGGCTAGAAAGTGATTAGCATCTTAAAGCCCTAGACTGTATCTTAGGCTTCAAGAGACGAGACAGCTCATTGATTTAACAACTCATCTTTATAGCTAAAATCTATATAGGATGGCAGATGCATTTAAGGATAAAGGAGCAAAGGTGAGCATAAACCATGGGTAATGCCCTGCATTTGAAAGATGTCTCACAGCTGCTTTCAGCCATTGCAGAGCTTTCAAGAGACTTTCTTCCCAGCCGTGATGCCTCTTTCTCTGCTCAGGCTTGCAGGGCAGCCTCTCACCTTGTGTGCTACGTACCTGGTGGGGCAAAGGAAGATACAAATTTCCCAGCCATCCTGCCAGGCTCGAGGAGCTGTCAGTTGCTGGGATATGTTCTTATCCTCAGCAGGCTGCAGCTGCCTGGTGCCACGTTGCTTGTCAACCTAAAACACTATATTGTGGTGATGAAACTGGCCCAGGGACTTTATAAAACTGTTTACAATAGTGCCAGTTTCCTAAAAAAAAAAAAAACAAACCCAAAAAAACCAAACAAACAGATTGTGACAGTGAATAATAGGCACTCAACAGAGTTCCTTCTCCTCCAGAAAAATAATGGATGCATACAGCAGGCTATTCCTTTGCTGGAGAGGTCCACAACCCCTCAAGTTAATGTATATTCCAGCTAATGGGAATTGTAATCGTTGGCACCAGGCCCACGTTTAGCTCAGTACCAGCCCTAGCACAAGGGAGGCATTCAGAAGAAGCTCACATCCAAGGGCAGAAAAAATGAGCTGCCAATTGTGTCAGACATGTTCCCTCAGGGGAAAATCTAGCTTGTGGTGCTGCACCCTGCTACTTTTCTCTGATGCCTTCCAGAACAGGCTGCCTCTCTCGTGCCTAACACCCACAAAACACCAAAATTAATAACGTAGTGTTCTTATTATCTGCAAAGATTTCTTGATTGCATGTGGCACAGTGCATGGGTGACCACACAACCAAATTACCTTTCTCATTGCTGAGAAGGGTGTCGGCTGGTTTCTTTCTGAAGTGCTCTCACTTTCTTCCTTCCTCAGCTTGGCACAAAAGATTGAAAGCAAATGTAATGGAAAAAACAGCAAATTCTCACCTCCCTTTTTTTTTCCCTTGAAGAACTATACATATAAGCATATATGCATGTGCGTGTGTGCATATGGAGGGAGAGAGCATACTGCTTAGAGCAGTTCCCTCAGCAAGAGGGAAAACCATCTTTCATACCTGCGAAGCATGGCAGTATGGAATTGCTTGCACTGCAGCACCCTTACCTCTCTGATACTTGCACTTGTCACTCGTCAGAAGCTGTACCAGCTGCTCCTTGCATCCTGGACTGTGCTATCTAGTGCCAAGAGACTACAAGTCTCATTAGCTCCAGACTTTCACCAAACCGGCAGTGAACTAACGGCACTGGCCACAGGGAGAGAGACCTAGCTTGTATCTGCAAGCTGAACAATTCACCATTGCTGAGTTGTTTTAGTTCAGAGGAGTTTGAACCATTCATTGCTGTTATTCCCAACTGTTTCTGTCGCACACAGTAGCAAAAACTGTAACGGAGGCCCCATTTCTTTTATGTCACCTGTGGCTAAAACAAGAGACTGTGTCCTTTTTCTAAACAGTAAAATCGATGAGATTCAGGTAATCTAGAGGTGGTAGGAAGCTGTATGATGAGTGAGTTTCTTCTGGAAAACATCAGTTAAATGAAACTGGAATGTTCCGAGGTGTGGGAAAATGTATGTACCAATTCTGTGAGGAAAGATTTCTCAGCCCCAGAGGGAACTGTTAGTCAAACTTGAGAGAGCACTCAGTCCTCAGTGGATGAATGAAATCTTACAATGCATTGCTACAAGGTATGGAAAACTTGGATTCAGGTCCTTGTAACTCCCATGTCTGAGACAAGAGCCTTATCTGTCTATTGACTACATGAGGAAAGAGTCCTTCAGACTCCTACATTGAAGCACTCTATTTCCTTCAAGCAAATAAAAAGTAACTGAGTCAGGGATCCCAGTTTGGCTCCTCCACATCCCATGAGAATTTTATAACCCCAGTTAAAGGCTTCCTCACTCTTCTTCTTATCGAGTAATTACTTACACAAAGTAAAACCACTCTAAGAAGGAGAGAAGTCAACCCTTTTTCTCTTTCTCTGAAAGGTGTTGGATTTGTCTTAACCCAGACAGAATATTTTTGACAATGGGAAAACTTTTGCAGGGCAGGAAGCCCAGTTTCCACTCAGCATTAATTGTGGCCCTGTAACAAGAGATACGATAAGCAGAACTAGGCTTAATAAACCTCATTAAGTGAGGTTTAGGTACTAAAATCCAAACCAAGAATGGCTTGGATTTAGTAGTTCTTTTAGTTGATCCCACAAAGCTCAAAAGGATTATGTAAACAGTTGAAGAAATGCTTCCAGTTTGGCTTCTCTTGGAGCCAAATTGTTATGTCAGGCTCCACAGAAAGCAGTGGTAGGGCTTTATCTACAGATACAGGTTTTATGAATATCCTCTTTGGAGAAATATGCAAATGCCCAGTGCAAAGCAAGATGCCTATCTGTCCATCTCTCTTTCATATATCCGTGTTCACACAGCTGTGACATCCTGTCATTAAAAGCAGGCTTCAGATGCTATGTTTCATCAAGCAGAATTTATGTCTCTAATAACGTGGATCTGCCTGGAAGAGCTCGGCACCAAGAGGGTGCATCGCTGCTGCTATCCAGAGTGCAGGGAAGATAAATGCATCTTGCCTACAGGCTGTGAGAGGCTAGGTGCCATCAACAGAGCCAGAGGAACATATGACAGGAGCTGGGCAAAACTATACCAAACCCATCCCACTGTTTGTACTAGGTCCCCAGATGCAGGAGCCCACAGTAGGACAGCTACGCAACACTGCTGGTGTGGTGAAATGAACTGATGCAGCAGAGGCTGGAAAGCTCTTATAGTGCTCTCTTGCAGAAATAAGGTGGTCAGGAGAGCATGCAGAAGTATAAAGGGAGATAAGGAATAACCCCACTGGTGCAGTGCTGCAGGGCAGACAATAAAAGGAAAAAGAAAGCACAGAAGGAGAAATGTGGAAGATTTAACGTCCTGAAAAAGGCACGTGCAGTCATAGCATGGAAGTGAAGGTTTGAGCCAAACGGCAGAGCATGGCTGGAGATGAAAATAAAAAAAATCACTTTTAGTACAATGTTCTGAGTATTTAGTTGTAACATGACTCAGGAGCTTTACTGCCTCAGGATACTGGGCATTCCCAGCCTAATATTTCCGTTGATTATTACAGGAGCTGGTTTACTGAGGAGCTTACTGGGCCACAAGCACCCCCACCCTTCCTAGACACCAGGGGAAGCCTGTGCTCCGTGTTAGGGGATGAGGACAGGCTCCTCTGCTTCAGCTAGCATGGCTTCATTCAATCCTGTAGCCTCCTTACAGCTCCAGGTGCTAACTGGTCTGTACTCCTGGCCATTTCACTGGTCAGGCTGGTGCAGCTGGAAACAGTTTGGTCTCGCTGACCTGGAGCTGGTTCCACTCCAGAAGATATGTCAAGCCTTGTGCTAACAAGGGGGTGCAGAGCTGGTTGGATACAGAAAGCATGTGCAATAAATTTTATCTGAAAACAAGTGGGCGTAACTACAGTAATAACAACAGTGTTGTGCATAATGTATGCTAGCAGGTTGTTCAGGGACCAAACAGCACTTGAAGAAAAGAGTAGGAAAAAATGTCCAGACACAGTCCTCTTCAGATCACTTCTATGTCCAAGCAACCTCTGAATGTAGAGCCTACATCACTATTCAAGTCATTATTAGGTAACCTCCTTTTGTGACCTGTATAACTTCTCGATCGTTGCACCAAAACAACAGGACCAGATGCATGGCGTGTTCCAAAATTATGTACATTTCCCTTTTAAAAGGTCCCTCTATCTCCTCACATAATTCTGGCCATTGCAAGCATAACTGATGGAAAAGCAAAACGTGACCCTGTACCTTTAAGAGCTGGATCTAAGGGGTATGCCACATTTCAGTCAAAATGGGAGAATAAGGGAAGGAGACATTATGCTGAAGCAGATGCTGGTTAGTATCAAAGTGAGATTAAATGTTAATGTTAGCAAACTGGGTAAGTAGGAAAAAAGGGAATTTAACATAATCCTTTTAAAAATCACAAAATAAAGAGGGCTGATCCCTTCTTTTCTCCTCCCCCATCTCTTTCAGCCACTATCTCCGTTTTTTATTTTTATTTTGACAGTAAGCCTAATGGAAATCACCAACAGCTGAGTTAAGTTTCTGAAACACTGGACAGCAAGGGGAAGCAGCTTTGCAGAATTTACAGGTTACTGCCTCTGTGACAATAACCTCTTTTATTCCCTCCACCCCCTCCCTCTGGGGATGTGCATGTCCTGCTGTCTTTAGTTGGAAAGCAGAAGGAAACTTAGCAGATAAATGGATTCAAAGCATGTGTCCCAGGGAGATAATAGCTCTGACGTTAGTCTAATTTTCTCCTGGTAAACTAGGGCTTGGTCCTAAAACACCCTCTCAGGCGAGGTCCCGTACATATGTCAGGAGTCCCATTTTAATCACAGAATAATATTTGCAACAGAGCTGTTAGGTCATTATGGATAGCTGAGTGGGGAGGAACTTTATATTTGGTGTTTGACTGCCAGAAAGGAGATAGGACACTCGGATGCTGAATCAGAGACAGTCCCCCTCAGTGTGTTGACCCACTAACAGCCACAAAGTGGGGAGGATTTACATTCTCTCCAGCAGCCATGGTTGCTCTGCCTGTTGTTCTTACCTCCCTCTACCTCCTTGTCCCACAACCTCTTCTTACAGTGACCCGGTGTCTTGCTTTCTCCTGATATCAGCCCCTGGGGAAGGGGGAAGGGCAGGAGCAGAAGAGAGTTGGGAGCCAAGTGCTGTGTGCCAAGTTTGTGGCTTTGAGCAGTTTACCTGTGGTTGTTTACTCTGCCTCCCTCTTCGTCCAAATGTTTTCATTAGTTTACTTGCAATTATAATATCCACAAGTGCCTGCTCTCTGTGGTTCCCTGTGGCTTGCTAAACAGTCTGCTGAGGCATTACTGAACTCTAGAAGAGGTCCAGGGATATACCTGCCAATGCCTTCCCAATGTTGTCTCTGTCTCCCATGTGCACACACATCACCACAGAGGAAGTGGCTGACCCTATTGGCAGAAAAAGGCAATCAAAATGTCCAAGACCCCACCCAAGGCGACTCAAGTAATTAGGAAGACGCCCAACAGGCTCTTTGTCAGGCTCATAATAAGCACATACTTTTAAAATTAGTTTTCATCATTGTGACAGGGAAAGGAAAAATGTGTTTTATTTAGCTTGTGGCTGTGTCTTAGCTCGAATCTTCTCTGCACAGTTAAAGCGGGCTCTGATATGGAACGGTCTTTGACCTGGATTAGCAGATTTCTACGGTGGTCATACCCTGGGCTCTGCTTGGGCTTGGGCTGGCATCCCTTCTCCTTGCTCTGAGGGGACAGACCAACCTATAGGAGTGCAGACAGACATCTGCAGCCTTTTCCCAGCAGTCCCCTTTCCACTCCTGTCCCCACAAAGGGCAGAATAGTTTTTCTGCAATCGGCTGGGAAAGCGCTCTAGACCACCTCCCTGTAAGAGACACGGAGTCTTTTATATATAAGGACAAGGGCCGCTGCACACCCAGGGGTTAAAACAAACCACTCAACTTTTGCTGTGCCCTGGTACACCACGGCCCGTCTCAGCTGGTGCAGCTGAGGTATATGACAGCCTGTATGGGAGATAGAGAAGCTCCCTGCAGAAGTTAGCTCTGCACTGATGCTCTGCAGCTGCAGTAGTATCTGGAAAGGGGGCACATGGCACGTGTTCCCGTCGTCACCCCGGTAGCTCATCTGGGACATCACAGGAAGAAGTTCCACTGTGGTTTGTAGGCCCCTTTTCTAAAATGAGAAAAGTTGCATTTAGGCAAGGAAAAAAAAGCACGCCTCTTCCTCCCACACAGAAATTAAATTTTCAGGATCTCAAATTTGGCCTGAAAGCTATGAGTCCTTTTAAAATGAACTGTTTGTTCTTAATGAGGGAGCATTACATAGATTTTATATTTGTTTTAATTAGCAGTTTGTGGTGAGAAAATTAGGCCATTGATGTTTGGTGTCTGTTCTAGCTAGGAAGGTATGTTGCTGTTTGATATGAATTGTACTTGGTTTAAATCATCTTGAGAAAATTAATGTCATATTCTTCAGAGCCTTATAACCATTAACCTGGGCCTGGAGCTATTTCTGTGTAAATGTTTATAAAGCATGTTCAAAGACATGACAAGGAAAGCATCCCTGTAATATATTTGAGAGGTCTATTTTTAAGCCAGCTGTCAGGTTTTGTTTTTTTTTTTTTTTTACATAAATATTTATTCCTATATTTAAAATGCCTTGTCCCACAATTTCAGGCAAAGAATTACTGTCTTCTGAAAGAAAAATTTCAATGTATGACTGCAAGACTGAAATTCTGCCCACAGGGTAAAAGCCCTTCTAACAGTCTCTGTAAATATGTGAGGGTTACATATAATCAGAAAAACGAAAATATTTACTGAGTACAGATCAATATTTGGAGAAGCATTGAAAAAGGTTAAAGAAATAAGAAATTAATGTACATTGTTAAAAATTTGTGAAAGCAAATCGCAAATTGGGTCGTTGAAAGAAAATAGTGTAAGTCAAGTGAGCAGGCACTACACTGGGAAAATATTTCCTGAGTGCCTCACTAGGAAGAATGGCTGCTGCCAAAAAAAGGGTGAAATGATGGTTTTGCTACCTGAGTGCTACCTTCAGTAGCTGCTTCTAAGATTTCAGGTCTGACCTTGGTCAGTAGATACCTGAATCTCATGACAGTAGAGGAGGAGGAAATCTCACACAGGAACCCACAGCCTTTGTAACCTCTTCCTCTCCCTCCTAGAGCTTATGCTGTCTGTATCCAAGGAATGTTACAGAGCATGGGACTTGATCTTGCCCACAGGTGGGCAAACCAGCTGGCCCTAGGGGCTGCCTGGTGGCCACCGGTCTGTGGCTGCTCTCCACTAACCCATCACAGGGCTGAGGGCCATGGAGCGCTGGACAGCTGAGCCTGCTCAATGAAGTCTCTGCATTGCCAGAAAGAGATCTGCTTTCCCATTACCCAAAAATGGAGAAAAAAAAGTCATGAACATTTTGTCCACTTTTTTTTCTGAAATTTTTAAAGCCTGATGAAATTGAAGAAAGAGGCTGGACTTCGAATTTAAGCACAGATGATAAGCCTGCGGTTAACATTTTATTTGAATGTTGCTTTTCCCATCTTCTGGTAGTGCCGGACTTTAAGACTTCCTTAAATTTTGTTTGAGTTTTTGTCCCAAGACTTTTTCTAGCTGTTTCTTGAAATAGGAGGAACAAGTTGCATTTCTCCTCTTTCAAAGTTTATATAGGCTTTAAGACACTGATTTGAAGCCATGGGGAAAGAAAAAAGAGCAAAGAAAAGCTATTTGAATTATTCTTTTGCACACCACCGTAAGCATGCTTTCTGAACACATGAAAAAAAAAAAACTTTACAAATAGTATCTCTAATAAATACTGTAATTAAAATGTGAAATGACTTAAGCTGAAATACCTTCTTGGTCATGAAACATGATCCATATTCTGGACATTTGGACCACAAAAAATCTGTTCTGCTAAATTTGCGTATTTGTATGGTTTCTTTTATAAACACTTCAAGGAGACAAAAAATTACTCTACATTCCTTGTGGTCAGACAAAAACACACACAAAAAAGTGTGGATTTGGCTACAAATGAGATTTGTTAAGCCTTTTGAAGCTTTAATGTGTTCTGAAATAAAAGGAAATAATAAACATCATCTAATAACTAGCTAAAAAATAAGTCATTACAAAGAGAACTGAACTTTAAATAATATTCAGTTGTTTCCATTCTTAATTGACAAACATTTTGTTTCCAACTGACTCTGGCACTTTGCAGTTGGATCAAAATATTCTAGGATGCCCTTCACACTGCTTTGCAACCAGGTATTGGGTATTCTAGGTATGGCCTGCTGTATGAAATGTCAGCATGTAAACACTTGTGGCACATGCACACAACATTACTGCTGTACCTCTCCACAAATACTGACAAACTACTGAATGGCAGGAGAAGACAGCTTTGGATGGAGACTAGAAATAAAAGTGCTACAATGGTCATCTTCATGCTGGAATTTAATCATTTTATGAAAACATCAAAAGGGACCATGAAAGTAATGAAAACCAAGCTATGGCAAGGCATCAGTCACAAATATGGGTCCAATCTTTTCCATGTTTGCTCCATTGAGCAAAAGTGGTTGACTTACACCTTTAGGAAGCTGTCCTGTCTTGTTAAAATTGTGCAAATTTATGGTGAATTTTCCAAGTCTTTTCTAAATTTGTTCCAAAGTTCACTATCCTCATTGTTACAGCAGCCCTCTACATCCTCCAGGTAACTAGAAGTTCTTGCCAAAATGAATCAGCTCTAAAGATAACAGGAACATATTCTCTACCAGAGTATCTCTAGCCATGTTGAATCTCACACAATCCAAATAGGTGTCACCATTTCAAAGACTTCAACCTTTCTGAAAATGAGGAAAATCACTGCTTAAATGGAACTCGCATAGCCCTATGGGTGTTAATTGGAAATGAAAGTCCAGAGATACCAAAACCCAGAATAAAGTAAGGTAAGGTACTCTTCACAGTAGTACAGTGAATGAAGGAGATCAATACCACAAAACCTGCTGAGTTCCCAGGAGTTCATACTCTGTCTTTGGCTCTGCCACTTGCATATGAAAAATATCTTGCACCAGCTTTGTAATCTTTTTATGGCTATGCAAAGTAAACCAAGCCTCAATCACAACTACTGTACTTTCAGATGGTGCAGCTGAGATTAATTCACCTCATAAAAATGTGTCTCATTCTCAAGATTACAGTGCTTTAATATAAACCCACCCAGGAAAGAATAAAATGGTAAACAATGACATACTTTTTTAAAAAGACCATTCTCACCTTTGTCCACTATCTTTAACCCAAGATTGCTAAGGTTTCCTAGAAAATGGATGTCTAAATGAAGAGTCCCAGGGCTGTTCGAGGAAGAAACTCTTATAGAGATTGTCTTAATGACAAGGTCCTGTAGATGCGCAAAATGTTGAATTCATGTTGGTTTATTGGATGATTTATGCTGTGAAATGCTTTAATGTCTGCTTTGATTGCTGACCCAAATACAGGCAAGTTAAAAGTAGAAATGGTTCAGTACAGAAATGGCAGAAAGCCACTTGGTGCTTTTAGCCTTTTCCACAGACACTGTTTAATTAGTAAATGCTTTATGTTTAATCTCTGAAGTTGATTAACAACTCTTATAATTAGGTAGCATACACTCAAAAAAGCCTGCATTTTCTTTTTACTTATTGCATTGTAATTACTAACCCCATTTAAACAGAGAGAGAATTTACCATGTGTTTCTGGTATACTAGGACTTTGGTGGCAATTTAGTTTGTGTTTTGCAGTAAGTAAAAAGTTTAACTGGAAGCTACAAATTTCGCTAAGGAAACTTAGTAGCAATCTATCCTCAGTGAAGGATACATTTGACACACATAAACTGTGCTTAGGTTACCTATCAAGTTGGGGGAAGAACAGGTACTCTGTGGTGATCAAGGTTTTGGGCTGGGACCGTAGATGTAACATTGCCCTGTCATTAATACATCATTATCTTGGGAGTCTTCAGCAGGACAAGATGAATACAGTCACAGGATACACCTATAAGCACTATGGAAAACCATCTTGGCATGAAGATCTGCAGGTATGCTAGAGCACGGAAAAGATGACATACTCATAGGTAAGAGGAGGACAAGGATTCATCCTTTTGTGTCTTGAACAGATGCTTCAGTCCTGATTTACATCATACGAGTCATTGTGAAACTAAACTGCATTATTACTGCCTTTGAGACTCTGAAATACTCTGTAAGCAGCAGCAAACCTGCCTGTGTAAAAAATGAGACGGTTCACTTCTGAGCTAGGAAAAAGGGACATTGCATTGATGAGAAGAGCTTTTGTTATGCTGGGCTGAAGACCAAGGTTCATATTATACTTTCCATTTGTTAGTTCATTCTTCCTGGTGAGTACTGGCTCTTTGATGCAGTTCCCAGTAAAGGAAACATCACTTAGGGGCCAAAGAATGGGTGAAGAGTTCTTTTGTTTCCCAGCAAGGGCAGTTGTGTCAGGATTCAGAGACACACTCACCCCTGCATGGAACAGCCTGTCTGGCCTGCATTCTAGGGGCAAATATTGTTTTGGATCAAATGGCCTCCCCAGTGGCTGAATGACACCTTTCGAACCATAAATATTTAACTTCACTTTCCTTCCAAGGTGCTTTTTGTTTTTCCCTTTTACAAGGTCTACAGGAGCAGATGTTTCTTGGTGCAAACTCCGATATTTATATCTGAGATGTTTAATGCCTTCCCCTAATCCACAAGCTGCTAGGGTCTAATGTTCTCCTGAGAATTCAGCTTCCCTTAATATGAAAATAAAATGAAATCATTTCACACCATTTCTGCAGTCTTCATGGCAGTATAAAGAAGCCTGAATTACCAGCCTTCAACACAAATAGGAAATCTCCAATTTAGATGGTTTGAAAGAAAAACACAAGACACATTGGTCTGCATTAGCAGAAGAGTAGCTAGCAAATAGAAGGAAGTGGTTATTTCTTTCTCAGTACCAGTGGGGCCATATCTAATGTGTGTCCAACTTCAGGGCATGCCAGTACAACAGAAAGCAGTACACTGCAGAGAATCCAGAGGAGGGACAGGGGGCTGAGGAAACTGGGCTTGTTCAGCCTATAGAAGAGAAACCTAAATGGGGATCTGGAGACACCTAAATGGGGATCTAGAGACACCTAAATGGGTCTTCCCCCACCTAGAAGAAGGCCATTGGGAAGATGGAGCCAACCTCTTAGAGATGCTCAGAGAGAGATCACAAAGTGGCCATAGCAGCACAAATTCCAGCAAGGGAAATTCTGGTAGGAAAGGAAGAAAAAGGTTTTCTCCCAAAGGTTGTGCAGTACTGGAAGAGGTGCCCAGGAAATCTCATAAGCACTCTCCTCATGACAGTGTATGACAGCATTTATAAGGCCGATGGTAAGCACAAAAGTTTTTAATAATTTTTCACAGGGTACACCAGTAGCTTTTAATTACAATCATTCCTGGGATAACTCCACTGTGCAGGACTATTACATGACAGCAAACCTTTACCATCCCTTCCAACCACTCAGCAGATGTTTGTTTTTTTTTTTTTTTTTGTGGCACAAACTGGCTTTAGTGTTTCATGTCAGGGATGGCTGCCTTTTAGTGATAGCAGTAATTGCTGAACACATGAGGGCGAAGAGCATTTTCAGAGTTTTCAGACTGTAGTAGGAGTAGGTTATGATAAAGCTTTAAGTGTGAACCCTCTTAAGGGGTGTCTCAGATGCTGCTGAATTGGACAGAAAACCATATGTAATAGCCAGTGGGGCCATTTTTCCCTACAATCCTTTGGTTGGAATAGATGATCTGAAAGGCCCCTTCCAACCTAGGCAATTCGATGATTCTATGGTGTTTCAAGATTATTTTTGTTGCCTACCACATACTGTCATGTTGATAGCCTAACATTTCTTTTACAGGGCTATAAAAGAAACATCATAAATGCAGAAACAAAAAGAGAATGTTCCCATCACTGCTACTGTTAGTAGCCTGGGATTAAAGTGATTTATTGCTTCTTGAACCAGAGTGCTTGCTTGTTTTCATGTAAACCTTGAACCACAGCAGGGTTAAGTGTTTCCTGCATCATGACCTGGAGCATAAGTTACACAGTGTGAGTAGTTGTGTCAGTTCAACAGTTCACTCCAGGCTGAAACGAGGGGAGGACCAACTCCTGCTACCGCTGCTTCTGAGTGAGTGACCTTGCTCCCCTTCTTCCGCCACTTCTGACACCTACTGGACCCTTTGCTGAGCCAAATGAGGTCTCTGGTCCTCTGGATGCCCAGCAGGCATGCAAACGCTCCTTGGTGTGGCCTGGGGTTGAGAATAAGCAGCTGAGATTGGAAAGTGCAGTTTAGGAAGCAGTGGAAGGGAAGGGAGAGCTTCCCATCTCAGTGGCAGGAAGTCATTAGGTCAGTTTGAACATTAAGTGTAATTTTATCCCCAAAATTACTCTTATTTTAGCCTGTAAACCATTTGTTGAAAACCATCTTATTGCTTCTTGAAGAGATTCAAGTCCCTAGGTTATGTTGTCTTAAAGAGCTATCTTAGTAGGAAAATTTTGCTTACACAAACTCCACAACAAATTTAGAACAAAATACAGAAGAAACATGGGAAATAATCTGAAAATTATAATCTTGTGATAAGAAGGTGGCTATTAGTCTTTCACTACTGTAGTGTCTTCTCCAATTCTCCCTCCTTTCTGTCACTTAATGGAAAGCAGCTACCCTTGCCCCAGGCCTGCTGTTTTCATATTTGATGTGAAAAAAACATGATTCAAAACAAACTATCTTTTTTTGTTTTGTTGGCCTGTTTTGTAAAATATTAATTTTTTTTTACACTCTTTTAAGACTCATCATCATTCCAGGTCCGTTTCGGCTCCCAGATGGTAAATTTCACAGCCATGGTTTACTGATCATTTTAAAGAGCCTTTTATTAAGTCCAAATATAACAGGATAAAAAAGATCGGTATATAAAGAGCATAAATAAAAGATTTATTTTTCCTTATACAGAGGTGCCATTGAAAGGCATAGTGATGGTGAATGTGATAATAAATGTTTTCAGGAGAAAAGGTCAATTACAAGAATATCAAATTCTCATCAAACTCTTGTTTGAGTAAATGAAACAATGAAATGAAATGAAATGAAATGAAGATATAATATCTGCTATGTGCTGTCAAGCATCCATAAGCCCCACTGCAATAATAGTATACGGCACCTCTTCTTGTGATCTTGAAGTGGCTAACAAAATGTTTACCTGTTGTGCCTCTCCTCTTCAAACAGCACTGAAAATGAAGGCAGTATGAAGGCTGGAAATAACTGGATTGTTTCCAGGTCCTTGGTTTCAAGTAATTATACAAACATACATACAGTGCTACTCTGCAATTACCTTTTGACTTTTACACCGGGAAGTCCAACGTGAGCCTTTTACTTGAAACTAGATATGGCATCTCCATTCTGTCCATGAAAGAACTGAAGCCTTATCTCTGTTGTTACTGCTTAATACTTAGTAATTTATTTTATACATATAGAAGTAATTCACTGTATTTGATGTTACATAAATTGCTCCCTTGCTATATATGTGTCATCAATGTATTGCAAATGTTCATGCTACACATACATACACTTAGTCATTTAGTAATTATTTATTAGGTCATAATCAGTGCCTTGTATGACACAGAAATTAATGAGCTGGACAAGCCTCATTGCACTGGTGTCTCATGGAGAACTTGTCTTTGCTGCAATACTAATTTTCACTGGACCTCAGGTAGGGACCTGAGCTCAGAGGGGCTTATTCCTGGGACTTGCTCACCTGCTTGAGGATGTGAGCTGACATCGAAGTGCTGCTGACACACATGCTAGTAATTAAGTTACAAGAAGTCATCAAGTAATGAACCTAGTAACTCTTTTAGTTGAAGCATCATTAATAAAAACTGCTGTATTTTCCTGTGTGGTCACTCCAACCGAAATGAATTAATTTCATGGGGAACTAACTACAGAGCACTGACTCCACCTGTTACAGAGCAAATAAACTCTGTAAGCCCAGTCCTGGAAAAAGAATGTGGAAAGATGTTATTTATTTTGGCTGAGCCAATCAGTTGAGAAAAAATAATCAGTAACTGCTTCATATAAGAAGATACAAAATATTAGTAGGTACATGTACAGTGAGGGGAGAGATGGAGAACAGAATGACTCTTGCAAGATTTGATTTTTTCCATAGAGTTGTAAAAGTAACTGAACACATAAATATTCTCATTTTCACATCCTGAAAGGAATACTTTTATGCTTCACATAGAAATGGTATTTGATGCTTCCCAGAAGAATAGCTTCGTGAATAGTACGAGTGACTGAAGCTCTTACCTAAGCGGACCCACCCCTAAACAAGATGATATTTGTAGTCATCAGACTGATGTGATCTATTTATAAAAGCAAAAATATGTACTTTTACCATGATAGACATGGAGTCACTATGAAGTAACTCAAGTGTGACAATTTTTAATACTGTACATCAGTTTTGGTTGATAAAGTTATAATAGACTGAAAGACTTTTGTGTGAATATGCTGTTCTGCCTTAATGGAGGATGACAAAAGCATAAGCTGGAAAAATGTGATGCTATGGAAAAGTTCTCTCCCGGCAACATGGTGGAGGGAGTGTTTGGATAATTGCAGGATGATAGATCCGTTTTCAGGTATCGAACCACAGTGAGACATCTGCTCTACCAGTACTGAAATCAGTCATCAAAAAAGGCCATGAAGCTGAGAAGTCTTGCTGAGAGGGTGAGGAGGGCACAGGTTTTGCAATGGTCTGTTGGGACCCAGAGGTAGCCTGAAGAGACTGAATTCTCCAAAAAGCAAGAAAGTGCAAGTCCTCAGGTGTCCGCTAAGCACATAGACTGACTAGTTTGAAGGGATTCCTTCTGAACGTTTTGGTTTGGGGAAGCCATTTGCCTACTGAAAATCTCCTTCAGTGCTGTCGGAGGGAAGAGAAATGCATTGCCCAGCCTGTGCTGGACCTTCTGAGATAACTGCAGGTGATAATGCACAGACCTGTCAGAGAGCAAAAGAAAATTGTGGTGCCATCCCTCCACCCATGGTCATTTAAGTGAGGCAATGGCTAGGAAGGGTGAGCTGGGAAGGCCAGAGTCAGCCAGCCAGTGTCCATGTTGCATTGCGCTAATCTCTTTAAATCCTGAAACAATGTGCTCGTATTTAAATTGCAAGCTCCTTAGCAGAGGATTACTCTTTGTCACATTTTCCCCTCCTACTGTTGGGTTTTCACGTGATCACAGAAGCATCCCTCCCACCTGCAGTGGTTCTAGAGTGCGGCAGGACAGGAGAGCTTAGCTCGCTCTGCTCCTTAAGAAGTGGCTTTAGCAGGATTTAATGTGCCACCTCCAAGGACCCCTGTCCCAAGAGTTCCCTGTTCCCGAGCTGCCACACTCGGTGCCAGTTACTGTACTGTTGGCCATGCAGGACGGCAGCACCACCCTACTTTTCCCGGGAACAGGAGCAGCAATGAGGTTTCGTCTAGCAGGGCAATAAGCCAGGCCAGGAGCCTGAAACCTCTCTGCCAGGCACGGATTAGGTTGGAAATTAATATCTGAACTTTACATCCGCTTCCCCTTAAAAACAAACAAAAAATCCCCAGCCCACACGCATTTCTTAGTAGCCTATGTTATGAATGGTCACTGATAAAAAGCCCTTGCTCCTTTCTTTATAGCATCTCAACAAGAACTACTAAAAAACCACCCAGTTTCCCCTCACCGTTACAACTGCTGATTACCAAGTCTGTGTAAGACTGTAAATAAGGTGAGAGACATCAGTTCTCTGAGGCAGGTGTTTGTCACTCCCTCGGCTTACTGAAATCAGGACAATAGAGACTGGATGTTAAATGTGGATGGCTAACCTGGTTGTAGCTTAAGAAGCAACTATAAAAAGCAGCCCTTAACATTAATTAGGTGTTGGCTTATTAACTGCTACAGTTAGTGTTGTTATAAACAAAGACAGAAAGATACAAAAAGACTTTTAATAAGGTTTTCAACAACAGCAGTTTCTCAATGTCACTAAATTGTGAGAAATTAAACAACTTCCCTCCCTCAGGAACTAAACAGAAAACCAATAAATAATTAACTGCAAACCTAATGAAAATATGCTTGTTAACATTTTCATAAATAAAACCTCAACACGGGGACTGCCATTTTATTGCATGCATGTCCAAGAGTAATGCTTCTGGGAAGAGTCAGCTCCCTTTGTGTATGAGCTGGGCACTTTTCCTGGGCCTGGGTGCAAAGGCCCATCATGCTTATACTTTCACGCTGATCCTAAGGCACATCTGATGAGGTAGTTATTCCTTCATAAAGTAACCAAAAGGATTCAAGCATTCACCCTTTTAGACAGGAAACCTGATTTTTTCCTCAGTCGATTCCGTTTGCTCCCTTTAACTCAGTGGGGGAATAATATTTGCTGTCTTTCTCTAGTCCTGGGATAGTTCAGTTATTCCAAGCAAAATCACACCTTTGACACAAAGAACTGCCCAAATCTACCGTGCTGCAGGTATGTTAACACCTACCTGTCAGGAAACTGTTGGAGCTTCTTCAAGCAGGTAGAAGATGATCTGGTCATAAGTGTTGAACTCAGGTACCTAAATTTCACTTTACACATCAAGAGCTTTTTGCAGACTTGAACCTATAAAAACTTGGTTTCTTGTTCCTAGCCAATGGAGGGTCTTTTAAAAATTATCTTTGGTCTTCCTCTGCCTGTTTACATATCTTAATAACTTAGTAAGTTCAGCCTGAAGTTGTAAACAGTTTTGACACTCTTTCTCATTTGTCATGCAACTCATGATGGACTCAAGTCTTTGACCCTGCAGACTGAACATCCAGCACATTAGCATTGCAACTGAAATTGGGGAATTACACGTACAAAAACATTAAGAAACATTTATAAGATCAGGACACTTGCTTAAGGGTGTCTTAGGGTGAGAAGATATAATGTCATATCTGTGTGAAAAAAATAATTTTTATCAATGCTTATCTCATTTTTGGTGAAAGGGACAGTGAGTCAAGTCAATAAGCAACAGGGAAATTATTATTAGCATCTTTTCCTCACAACTAATAAAACACACAGAAAAACTGAAGCCAGGTAAGCCTCAAAAAGGCATGTAAATGTGACCATATACCTTAAACCACATGTTTTATATATGAACATGTTAGTTAAATTAAAAATGGTTATTGGAAACTAGTATTTACTATACCTCATGTACTTAGTCATTCTCCAGAAATACCTGAAGTCACACAAGTACTGAAGCCTGGAACAGGCTTTTAAATGGTGTAGTCATCATCGTTTAAAATATATGAATAATACTTAAAAAATGAATAATGGTGTGCCAGAGCCTTCTTGTAACACTAGATTCGTAGAATTGCAGAAAAATATAAGCCTGGAGATCCTTGGAGATCACTTAGTTCAACCTGCTCAAAGCAGTGACAGATACAAAAGCAGGCGGCTCAAGGTCTTGTCTAAACAAAGATGGACACTGCTTCTGATGTCTAATAGAGATTTGTTAATCAGAATTACAATCACTGATCATTTTGATGAGAGGACATCCCCAAAGTGGTTTTTTGCTATCCCATTTCCCCATACCAGGCAGTTCAGTAGGCTGAGAAAGATTGTTTTGATGAAGTTGGGTTAAATCTAAAGACATTATCTAACTGAAAGTTGAGAAACTGACCAACCTCTCTCGCATTATTTAAATTGCTTGGACCAAATCCAGAAGTTCTTCTTGGGCCACACTCCCACTGAAATCAGTTTTAGTTTAAACAAGTAGCTTATTTGCAGGTTTCTGTCAGATTCATCCCTTACTCAGCTCGTGATCTGGACTGGCTGTTAAGGTTCGGTCATTCTGACTCTTGTCATTAGTTAGCAAGAGGATTTTTATGACATTTCTTCTCTCCTTCCTCAATATGTGGCACCAAAGGCACAGCTGAATGCATTTATTCCTATAAGTCAGACTGACCTGAACACTCAGGAAGCATGGGAGAAGAATGAGGAGCTATAATGGGACCAGCCTGCTTTTGAAGGACGGTTGTCCATCCGTGGCCCTGCTAAAAGTCTGGTCACAGAATTTCCCTGTTTGTGCCCCTGTTTCTTAGAGCTTCACAGCGTGTGCTTCAGAGAAATGCCTTTGTAGCTTCTTTTTAGTTGGTTCTCCAGCATCTTTCTTTGTTGGCTCCCTCAAAGAGGCTCAGAGTTCAACCGTACCTGTGATGCCAGCTTCTTGCCAAACCTCAGCGTTTAACAAGAGTTATGGAAATGTAAAGAGGAAACTGGAGAGCACCCACATTTACTGGAGTCTTGAGACAAAGGGGGACAATGCTCTCCCACTAGGTTTAATTGTCTTATGGCCTTGTAGGGGAGCAGTTGCAGGATGGTTGTACAGCTTTTTTTCTTTCCTCTGCTCATCTATAGATGGATATGGCTCAAAGAGCCATCATGTGGAAGAAACATGAACCCATAAGGAAAAGGTCGGCAGTGAGTTTATCTCTTGATAGGAGAACATAAAGGAAATACTATAATATATGGTCTCCGAGGAGGTCTGGGGAATGGCACAGAACAGCACTAAATAGCACAAATGTTTGTGGATATGTGACATCATAAAAGTGTCCATATGACACTTCATATGTCCATATGACATATAAATCCAGACTAGATTTTTCAGCACAAATTCTTACATAAAATTCAGTCTTTATAAATGCACGGACCCTGAGCTTGCTTTCTTTACAGAGGGAAATAAGTGCAGTGAAACATTTCACTGATCATGACAGCAATATCTGGCAAAACTAAAATCTCAAGATAGTCTGGCAAGCTCCAGCCAAAAAAAATACTGTGGGCTACTTCTTAAAAACAACGTGGTTTTAAGGACAGAGACAGAAAACCGCCTGTGCAATTCATCCACAACACAGCCTAGCAGCAACTAGATCCAGGTTCAGAAAACAGATGCCATCACCAGTGCAGAGCAAGGAAAAGCTTTCTTACACAATGTGCTGTGGCTTGATACAACTTTTAGGTGCTGAAATAAGGTCACCTACTTTTTCTTCCTGGCAAATAATAAAAACGATGAAAAATTGCCAGCCAGGTTTTTGGATTTCTGACCTAAAACCTCCAGGGACTGGTTTTAAACCATAACTTCTTTACTTCATCTGCTGGTGGCTGCTCTAGGCTCATTCTGGCCCCAGGCGATTAGTAACAAACCTTCACTCACTTTCTGGGACTTTAATTGGCTCCCCTGCACTGTGAGCAAGGCTATGGGGAAGGCTTCGTCCTCTTCATGGACATTCATGGGTATGCAATGAGGAAAATACAGTGCGTCCCATGTAAAAGAGCTGCAGTTGTTTTGGGTTTTTTTTAAGCAACCTGGTATGCAGGCAGAAAGAGTCACTAGAAAGAGTAGAGGAGAGATTTCCTAGACAGATGGGGCAGGGAGGAGAAATGATCTGCCTTAGAAGTGAGCCTGTTAAAAATCAGATGTCTGGGAGTTTCCAAGGCTCCTGAGGAAATCAAGCAATAAATCCAGCCGAAAATCAGAGGAAGCAAGTATCAGTGGAGTTACACATCAATTCTTCTTGGGAGTCTGGGCTAGACTGAAAAAAACAAAGAAAAATCATTGAAAAAATGTCATATGTGGAGTTGTCAACATTTTGTATATTCTAGATACTTGAAACAAATTATTTTGTTATGAGAAGCGACCTTCTAACTAGATATGGGATGAAAACCCTATCCCAAGCTTTGAGAAATTAAAATTGGAACCAATTTTGTGGTTTGGAGTTGTCTCAAGTTGAATAGCTTGGATGGGAAAGGGGCCAGTAGAATGTCTACTGCCAGCAGAAACAAAGAAGAACAAGAGGTACGTGGTGTAGCCAGTGCACATCACCTACTGCTCCATGATAGCTTCTGTTAATGGAAGGAAGGATGCATTTCCATCCTGCAAATATTCTTTTTCCTCCAAAGAGCTTTCTGTCTGCCCCCCAGCACTGCCAGATCTTGTCACAGGCTCCCTAGGTTCAGTGAATGATCACAATGTCCTGTTCTAGTCAGGGACTACAGGAATTAAAAATGTTCTTTAGTCAAAACACATATGTAAGTTATATTTTTAGAAAGGTTAAAACCAACTGGGAGAAATTCAGAGTAAATACGCAAGAATGTTACTGCAAGTATTTTTATGACACCAGTTCAGCTATGCATAATAAAAGAAACCAAGGGACCAGGCTGCAATCAAACATCTGCACTGAATTGACAAAGAGGCCATTCAGCAGTGGGAATATGAAGTTGCCACTGGCCTGATTAGACCTTTATTCAAATACATCCCCCTTTCCTTCACTGGACTTGATGCTGTCATCATAGGAAGCCCCAATTAATACAATTAAAAGCCTGAGCCTTCCAAAGTGAAGCTCACCAATGGATGATGCAATCAGCATATGTTTACATAATCTATCTTTATATGCAAAAAAGCCTACAGGAACATGGTGCTGGTGTTGACTTCTTACTACTNTCTTTATATGCAAAAAAGCCTACAGGAACATGGTGCTGGTGTTGACTTCTTACTACTACTCTCTCTCTGTCTTCTCAATATCAAGGCCAGATTCCACCTTTATGGCTCATTGTCCCTTCCATCATCTTTCACATTCAGCTGTGAAGGACTTTTTGCCGCTAGAGGCTGACGTTCTCCTGCGCCAGGAAAAGCAACAGCCTTTGCAGTACCCTGAGTATTAAGGCTGCAGCTGTGTGTTGCCTTGTTGCCAACACTGGCCCTGCTTTTCCTGCCTGTCAGCCAGTGGGTAAGCCTGCATGCCACAAGGGAGGGTGTTGGACAACTGCTTTAGTTAAGTTGAAGGGACATTGCGACTGATGTTTGACATTCCCTGCTCTTCCTAGCAATCCTGGGAAAGAGTGAACCTCTGCAAAAAATACCTTCTGAGCTACCTTTACATAAGTTAGCTTGGGGACAGTATAACTGTGTCTGCTCAGCTCTCTGTCCAGGTTAACTTTCTCTGCTGAGTGCTGCATCAGCAAACACACGCTAATATTTACACAAGCAACAGTTTGGCTCAATCAAGGCAGATCAATAGGTTGAAGAATGTTGCTGGGGGCATTCTAACAATACTATGTGCAGTTTTACTTTGGACTATATACAGTCTGGTGTCCTGAACCTAACATCTCAAAAGTGAATATGGTCACAGCAAAGTCCTGATTCAACCTGCCAAACTTTAGACAGTGAACAGAAGTCCTTAACTTCTCTCTCTTCAGTCCCTCTCTCTATTGACTTCCGGGAAACAGAATGCAAACAAGCTCCATACTTTGGCACCTGAGCTTCTGGTTCAGTGTTGTGAATCTTGCCCCACTCCATGGTTCTATGCTCACTCAAAATATATTCTGCCAACACTCTGGACATATCACATGAACTTGCTGTTTGTTTTGATGCTTGACCTTATCCTTATTTTCTAACTAATTTTCTTAATGTAAAAATAACAAACCAGATTAGAAATTATTGCCCCGCTACATTGGACACTGTTATATTTGAAGGAACTCTTTATAACAAAAGAAGCTTTTCAAGCAGAAAAGACCAAAAAGTTTTCAAACTTCCTTTTTTGTTGTTTATTAAGACTTCCGATAGTCTTTTTGTTTTTTATTAATATCCTTTTTCCTTCCACTGTCTAGCATCTCTCAGTCATTTTTAAATTTAAAGCATGTGTGTCCCAAATATGATTTTATGGCAAGGAATCTTGTTCTAACCTGTGTTTTCATTTTTTTGTGGTGTTTTTATTTTTTATTTTTATTTCAGTCAGTACAATTTTTTTTTCATATTTTGTGCTATTTACATGGCTATGGTAAAGCAGAGCAGCTAACGAGACACATCTGACACTTCTTCCTGTCAAAGGGTAAGCCCAGCTGTGAAGCTTGAGCAGCTTCAGCTGTAAAGAGCTCATTAACCTCACACTTTAGAAGTAGTGTCCCACAGTTATTAGACCAGCTGTGAACAGGGGGACTAAGAGGTGGCTTTGAGCAGGCTCTGTCAGAGGAGATAGCACTCACTCCAGCTGCTGGTTAGGGAAAGAACGCAGCCCTTTTTTCCCCCCATAAACTCCTACTGCCTATTTTTTTCTCTGGTAGAGGACAAGTTTCTTCTCTGTTTCTATGCCCTGACCCCCAGAGATGCATGTTGCTCTTCTCTTGTCTTTGCCTCATGATGCCTATCGCAGCAGGACACCTGAGCAACAACATCCCAGTAAAACTCATGCCCAAATGCCTGTTTGAAAAGCATCGCTTTTCCAAACTGTGGGAAAGTAACAGAAGATTGGCAAGGAGGACTGTAAATACGCTCAAGTGGCTCACACCTGGGGTGCTGGGAACCACCTGTAGCACACAAATTGTTGCTCAGTCTTGTGTGCTCGTGAGCACAACATCTGCACCTAGATAACATAAGTCTGTGATGGACTCAGGGACATCTAATCTAGCCGCGTGAGATTCCTGCCCTCTTGTTGAAGAAAATCAAAGCACAGTGGGAAAACTCAGCCTGTTCGAACCCTTGAAATACCAGCAAGAGCAGGGAGTCTTCTCTCCCTCACTCTCATGCTCTGGCTATCAGGGACCTGGGCTAACATGGACTCTGGATAACCAGGACTCTCACTAATCAGGACTCTCACTGGCTGCGTGGTGCCTGCATCCCCTGCCTGCCTGCCTCTGCCCGGGTATCACTTCAGAGACTCTCCGATTTGTGAGGTATCGAGATTAAACTTGTTCTTTGCCTTTCATCCGTGGTTTCATGGTTGATCCTGTGCCTTGCCCGCATCGGTTCACACATAAACCATATAAATAAGCCAGGGATTAGCTGTAAAGCATTTATCTCTGACCAAGACATTTGTTGCTATTGTCTGCTTTTCCTTTTGTATTGCTAATATAACTGGATTCTCTTGGATATGAAGTCTTGCTGACTTGGTCTTTGCCAAGAATCACAGAGACTGAGGCCCTGGTGATACAAGTTTTGTTCTGCAAGTTCTGATTTTCTCCTTTTCCCTTACTTTTCATTTCCATCTCTTCTGATCAACCTGCATATTCTTTCCTTAAAACGATCACATATTAGGATGGTATGAGTTAGCTGGGCTCTGCTGACTAATTTTGAGTAAGAGTAAGCCTGCTGTCAAGTCCCCAGCAGGCTGCAATAAATCTTCTAGTCTGGCATTTGTCAGTAATAAATCTCCTGGTTGAGTGTATTTTCTCAGTCTTAGAACTACAAAGCCCATGTAAGTCTTTCGATCAGAAAGTCGGACCTATCTATTGAAAGTTTTGGGTCTTCAGTGTTCAAGCTGGAGACTTTCCTTTAGATAGTGACCTCCTGAATGTTCCCTCAAATATTTGTTCATAGAGACACCTGCCCTTCATTTTGCACAATGTATGCAAAATATATATGAAGGCATGGATTGATGTTTTCTGCATTTTCCCACAAGATGGCACACTTTTCTTATGATAACTATACAGTGCACGCTAAAACTTGTAGAGTAATGCTTTCTGCGTATGACACTAATACAGCAAATTAACTTACTTTCTAGAAGTCTGTTGCATTATTTTGCTCGTAATTAGTTGATTTACCCTGGCGAGTTGCCTTAGAGAAACTTGCCTTCTCCCCTAACTTCCTGTTCTCCTCCCATTTCTTCCTTTCCCAGACTTCAGAGGACCTATGTCCATGTCATCAGAAGGTAGGCTTCCCACAGGCTTGAACTTCACTGTGTAATGCTTGAAGAACAGAGTTTAGGAACAGAACCCTTTAGCTTGATGACTGCTTCATCTTGCAGGCAAACCATTTCCGGTGTTCAATGAAGTGAATACTTGGAGTTCCGTGCTGAGTGCAAGGAGAAGAGCAGAGACAAGGGATTTTCTCATCAAAATATGTGTAGAAAATTTGGAGTTAGTTTCTGGGATTTTTGGTTTTGGGGTGAGTTTTTTTGATGCAAAACATGCCAGCAGTTATCCCTTATATTCCATTTTTGGCAATGCATTTGACATACTCCAGGCTTACTGACAAACTAGTTATACTCTGCACAGGGAAGTGCTGTCATCCAATATTTTTACAAATGATCTATGCACAGTTTGCTTGACAGGATTGCAATTTTTTTTGGAGGTATGCTCTACTTTAAACATAAATAGATTTGTAATTACTTTTAGTTTCTGTTACGAAGCATCCACTAGAGTTGTTTCTTTCTGGCTTAATACTCTGAACCACCCCATGAACAAAACTTATGATGTATCATCATAGATAAACTTTTGGACTGGGTGCTAGGCAACTTAGATGTCCTAGGGGTTGCGGCCGAGGAAGGAACTTCATAGCGTGAAGTCCCCGGCTCAGCTTAGTTTTAAAAATTTAAAAAACAAGCATTGTGCTACTGCCCTGAAAATGCCTATAGGAATTTTCAGAAACCATTTTTCTCTTTGGAATGGGAGAAAAATAGTCTGAAAGTTTCATAGAATAGTGAACCTTTGACACTGTTCTGGACAAGTTATTGATCAAGTTCATGCACATTGAGTAGCTCGGTTAAAGCAAATACAGAACCCTGCAACAGTATCAGTGTTCAAGAGTGAGTTGTTACACCCCTTAACCCCTCTACTTATATAAAGTTTATTGCATTTCCGCCCTCCCCTTCTCTTCTCAAATACATCGCCTGAGTAAAAACTATCCTAGGTCTTAAAGTCTATCTTAAATCTTAAAAAAAAAATCTTAAGGTGTTTAGGTAGAGGGTTGGTTTGGTTGCTTTTTTTAGGTTTTTTTTTTTTTTTTTTATGTAATGGAGGTGGCCAACCACCATACCTCAACCTTTTTTTCCTACATAGTTCTGTCTCTATATTATGTAATTAAACATAATGCAAGGTATGCTTCTACTGTACACACCCCTTATATGCTGCGCATATATCTCTGTTTTTAATACGTGGCAAATGGCACTACAGTTTCATTCTGTTGTACGGAGAAAATAAAGACAGACCTCACTGATATCAATTTAATGGAAATAATCATAAAATAAGCTGCTAACCTACCTCATTAGCTGAAATGTTTTCTCTCATATGCTTGCAGCATCATAAATGTACTAATAAATCTATGTAGTTCCTACATAGGATTATAGTAACCAAATCAGATGGAAGGAGAGAGATAAAGAGGCAGTTTATCCTTCAGTATCCTACCCAATGCATAGGTACAATGAATCAATACGTTCAGTAGCTGGAGAAGAAGGACCTTGGAGAAGCAGCCAGCTAATCAGCTACTCTCCTACTGTCTGCAAGTCTTTTTTTCCCCTCAGAACTGATAACAGACATTGAACAGCAGGCTCTCTATCAGTGCTATTTGTAGAATTGTTTTTCTTTTCTTTTTTTCTTGCTCACCCTGAACTTGTCTTTTCTTCCTTAAAGTTGGCTGTGGATGCCTTTTGGAACTATTAGAGACTCAGTGCTGCTCCTCTCTGGGTGGGAACATGCCATTCCTTTGCCCTATCATGCCAGTGGATCCTGACTCCCAGACAGAAAGACTATAGGCCAAAATCATCTATTCAGCAATATGTTCTACTTGAACACTTTGAATCCTATTATGTCAGAATTAATGTGACTTATTTCTCATGCTCCATTACAAGCCTAGCTCCTTTATCCAATCCTGTATTTGCCCTAGGTCACTGCAGTTTCGTCTCAAAGCAAGTGGCCAGCCAGGGATCTGAAGTACCATTTGCAGAGGTATGTTCATTTTGAATTGACTTCAAATAAAGTTGCAGCTGACTTCAGCAAACCAAACATTCTAATTTGGGAACATCAACACTATTCATTTCAGACAAAAATGCTAAAACAAAATATGTCAACTTTCCAAAATATTATTAAAAAAAAAATAATCAGCAATTCCCTTGGAATGGAAATTGTGATTCATAGTCTGGTCTATCTATATGCAAAGGGAATCAGTGTGTGAATGAGATATGAAAAGACCTTCTGAGCTAAATCAAGGGAAGGAATATTAAGGAGCCCTGCTGTTCAAGCCCTCCACAACTGAGGACAAAAATATTCCAACAAATATGGAAGACAGTATCAAAACCACCAACTGATTGTGCATAATCTCACATGATAAAATGATGTCAGCAGTCCACGTTTTAACAGTAACTCTTATATAGACATGGGCCACCACCATACAACCTCCAGCATATTTTTTTGAGGTGAATGCTAATCGTTGAGCAGCCTAAGAGAGATGTAACATCCCTCCCTCACCCTCACACGTCTGCCAGCCAGGCAGAAGTCAGTGGGGAAGAGGGAAGTGTTTGCCTTTATTCATTGCTCTACAGAACAGTCTAATCTTTGATCCTGATAAATTGTCATCTTCTGACTCACTGCTTGTATTTTCTTGGGGTTTTGTAGATTTTCTTTTTGATGTTTTCGTCTTAAGTCTTTGGGTGACTATAACTGACTGTATTCCATGTCTTTGTTCCAGCCTTTCTTCTGTTGCACAGCTTTGGCTTATGAATTTATTCCCAGACCAAACATGACTTTTTTCTTCAGGAGAGCTGAACCAACTTCACAGAAAAAGGACTCTCACCAAACTGAGCCCTCTTTTTCCCACTCCATTGGCAAGGACAACCACGGCCCCTAAAGCAACACCAGCTTGGCTTATGCCCAAGCTGTTGAAGAGTAGCAGCTCACAGCCTCTAGAGAACACTGGCTCTGTGCATGCTGCAATGCATCAAGCATTGATATATGTTCTCCCTCTGCTTGTTTGTCTCTGTTGGCCTTGTATGCACACAAGCTCTCAGTCCTGTGCCCAAAGTGATTAAAAGGCGGTGGTGTATCCAACAACAGGTTCTCTTCACAGCATGCTAAAGGTCTGTTGTGTATGCTGATGTATGGCAGGGCATATGTGAGGCCACACATATCTACAGGGAGGGTTCTGGAGGAGGAAACTTTTCTGGCTCATGTCCAATCTTTCTATAGGAAAGGACCTTAAGGAAATGATCGTGCCAGTTGCACCCCACCTTTCTTCTGAAGGAAACAAATTGACTCAGTCTAACTGCCAACCAGGGAGTGAAAAAGCTTCTGTGCAATATGAAAAAGCAGAGCACAATGATCCTCTGATGAAAGAGTGTGGACATATCCCTAGAGACTTATTCAGAGCCAGGTATTCAAAACAGGTCTGAGGTCATGGACCTCAGACTACTTCTTCTTTTCTCCAGTCTTCATTGACAAGATGGAGAGAAGTGTGGATGAGAGAAGGTTCATTTAAAACTTCTTGTGGCTATGTTTTGGTTTTGTTTTTTTTTTTTTTTTTAAAAAAGGACATTCAGAAGCTTTTGAATCTTGCACATATCATTTCAGGAATACTTTAATCCCTCACCTCCTGTTTCTATCCCACCTGCTTTCTAGTCCCAGGAGAAAGAAACATATCAATAAGCATTGACAGGTTATGGAAACCAGATAAAAAAATGTGAATTATGGCCAGTTATTTTTTATTCTAAGTAATGAAATGGAAATAAATAGTGGGATAAAATTTAACACAGGCATCAGTGGAACAGTTTATGACCTCCTGCTTTGAATCTGTGGCAAGATCGTGTGAATCAGTAGTTACCTTCCTGCTACCGCAAGAATTTTCCCAGCAAAAAGATTAATGAGATCTACAGAGGGGATCTTACCAATGCTCATAAATATCTAAAGAGCCGGTGTCAAGAGGATGGTGTCAGACTCTTCTCAGTGACAGGTGACAGGACCAAGGGCAATGGACACAAATTGGAACACAAGAAATTCCATCTCAACATGAGGAAAAACTTCTTTACTTTGAGGGTGGCAGAGCACTGGAACAGGCTGCCCAGAGAGGTTGTGGGGTCTCCTTTTCTGGAAATATACAAAACCTGCCTGGATGTGTTCCTGTCCAGCCTGTTGGAGGTAACCCTGCTTTGGCAGGGGGGTTGGACTAGATGATCTCCAAAGGTCCCTTCCGACCCCTACAATTCTGTGAATCTGTGAGCAAGCTCTGGAAGAGAATGGTGGCTGTGGAAAAGATAACTTTTTTTAACTTCACAGTATCTTTTCTTAGGAGACATTGTTGGGTTTTTTTCAAGTCACCTCAAACAACCTTTCCTTCCTTCTCTTCTTCATTCTAATCACTTGGGATTTGAATGTATTCAAGTCATGGAGAGATAAAAGAATGAAAGTGATTGTAATATCGTGTCTCCTGTCTCTCAAGCACAAGCAGCGAGCTTCCTCCTGAGCAAGGTTATTATTTTCAGGGTGGGGAAAGATAGGGAAAGATTTTGTTCTCTTGCATGTGGGACCTGTCAGGCACACTGAAAGGCCTTGTGTGCCCATCACCCCTGGACTCCAGCTCTGCATGCACTGCTAGTCCTTGTCATTTCCCCATGCTGCTGCACTGCAGCCTCCTTTCTGATTTCCTTCTATACCTACCCAAGCCTAAGGAAAGGAAAACTGTGTAGGACTCAGATGATACAACAGGAGGGTCAGTAGCAAGACTGGCCTTTGCAGTAGGCAGCACTTGCTGCTGTGAAGAAACACATTTTTCTACAGCACCTCTTCCCTAGTTACTAGCATGCCTTTCCAGAGAACCTTGGCCATCCAAGGTGACTGTGAGAGGTAGTCCCTCAACTCCACCCGAGAGATTGCGCCTGCTTGCCAGGCTGTTTCACACCAGGGTTGGTGAAGCAGAGCTGGTCTGTTCATCCAACACGGTAGGTAGCAGGGGCTTCAATTCTTGCAGACATCAATTGTATCTGTGACATTAGACATGGTAATTTCCCTGTAGCTGGAGGAAGCCAACCTCCAGACCTTTTAATAACACACAATGTAAGACGGGAATATCTTTGGGATAGGATTTCAGAGCAAAAGGTTTATACACAAAGAGTGATTGGCTCTTTGTCTTCAGGCCAGTTTACGGGGTGGAAAGTTAGGTCCATGATGAGATCTAGTTTTGAACACTGAAAGACATTTAATGAAGCAACTAGACTCTAGGCAGTTTTAGGTGTAGCTCATGGAGTATGAATGATCCATTGCCATTGTCAGCTTGGTAGAGCATCAAGAGTGCTAAAATAAACACTAACTTCTGAGGCAGAAAGGAATATGAAACCTCATTTCAGAGAGTGCAAAACATGAACTGATGTGGTGACTAAATTAATGACTCAAGTTTACAACTTCACTGGATAACCTAATTTTATCTAAGTTTTCAAGTGCAGGCACCATTCACTCAGACAAATTATTTGTGGGCACATTTGGGCAATGCTGTACCAAAAGCTGAGTGAATGTAATGGATGGGTAGCAGCGCAGGAACTCCTGTCCAAAGGGAAAAGCTCCAGATCCACACTGTCAGGGCAATACCTCAGTGGCAAATCAAAAGTCATTGGAGCACTGAAGTGTTGATCCACATTTAGAGTAGTGTGTTATATCACTGATTGTTGATAATTATTATTAATGCTATGTTTATCTGGAAGGAAGATTGTTAATAAAAAGTGTGTTCAATAAATTTTTGCAAAAGCCAGTTGTGCTGAGTTGAATTGTGTAAAGTTGACATTATATGAAGTTTATTATTTGGCATTTGGAAGCTGAGTAAAACACCTAAGTGCCATCCCAGTTTTCCCATTGTGACTCCAACTTTGAGAGCAAGACAATTAAGATTGTGTCAAATAACGACCATGTCATCACTTGACATTGTCATGAGCATTAATGGCAAAACAACATTGTATTGGGCATAAAAAAAGCACTTCCTGGCTTGCAGAGACAACAGATTGCCTAGAGATGGTAATTTAGTAAGATAAATTTGGATCTCAACTAAAGGGCACTAGAATAATGTAAATGCTAATACTTCTCTCTGTGGATTTTACCTTTAAAGAGTACACATTTCTGATTTCTCTTTCCCTCTGTAGGCTGAGGAATATGCATTGCCATATAGCTTCTTATTGTTCCCATTGAATGCTCAGTCTGAGAGCTGCTCTAGGATAACTAGGATTATAGAGAAGTTAAATTTTTACATTTGAGAATATATTCCATCTGGGTTTGTGTTCAAGTTTCCTTTCTAGAACCAAGCCAAGCAAACAGAAAAAAAAAAAAAAAAAAGGTTTTGGTGTAGTAGGAAATACTTTCCATTGTAACATCCCTAATGTGGTAATCTAAACCACAACCCAAAGCCCAAATGCTAATCCAGTTTTTTACTGTCCCAGTGGGGAAAATTTAGCAATATTACAGAAACTATGGTGGAAATCTTATGAAATGAAGAATATCTCATGTGCTGAAGAAGGCAAAGTTCCTCTGGGATTTCAAACTGTTGCTGTTTATGCTTTTTTTATATTAGAAATCTCCAGGATAATGCAGCAATTTATCTTTCTCTGCTGCTGTAAGGTGGAATATCAAAATATATCAGTGTCCTGTCTGCAACTTTCTCATTCCTGAAATTCAGATCAGTTTTGTGTTTGAGAATAAACCAGCAATGAACACCCTTATGTTTCATGACTCTCAATGGTAAAAAATGCCATCTTTCTGTTCCATGGTAATTTTAAGATTTTGAGCACACAAAGTTACATAAAAGAAAAGGAAATTTCTTTTAAATTCCAAAGAAATAGTTTGGGTCTTTTATTTGTGTTTTGAAATGGAATTGAAGTCAAGCTCTGTGCTCTCTTGCAGAGCACACACTAGAGCAAAGAGACCATCTACTCCAGTTTGCCTTTGACACGCTTCTTGAATAGTCAAGGTTTTACCCTCAGGGCTGTATTTTTCCTGTTCTGTTTCCTTGATGATAGTTTGTACCACTTGCTTTCCTCTGCCAATATGGTCAAAGATTAATAATGATGTTGTTAACAGGAAACGATCAGCAGTGTCTGGAGGTTTTTTTGGCTTGCCTTGGTGAGGGGTTTTGTTTCCAATAATTGCTTTAAATTTGATAATCAGGAGTTTTCTCAGCCATAAAAGAGAATAAGAAGAGAGCCTCAAGTGTTTTCCTTTTTACATGAATGTGTAGCCTTAGACACTGTCACTTAAAATCATTGTGCTGCAATAAGGAGAAGGAGTGCATAAAATGAAATAATGAAATACTCCAGAAAGAGAGATGGATGGCAAGGCATAGTGAGGGCCTTACGTTATAAAGTCACATTTATTTTGGGTAATTATGACTAACCCTTTGCTGAGTAATAGGATAGGAGGGAAAACAGGATTTCTCCTGGCTCTGTGGTGTTGACAGGCAGCAGTTACACCTCTTGGAGATGTATAATGTGGAACTGAAAGGCAGAATTTTCAAGGATATACTTAAAACTGAACAATTAGTCCTAAGGCAAATTCCTGACTCCTCATTGCTGACTGTACACATGTTCAGCTCCCACCTTTTCTTTTGCAACATCAGAGATTTGATTCTTTATTATAGTTGCAATAGACCATTGACTTAATCAGCAACCACATGGATTACACAAGGACAATAACGATCTCAAAGGTGTTGAGTATTTTGGCTTTAATCTGGCAAAAGTCATCAAGTGGAGGTATTAATTCCAGCATGGACATGGTTTCTCTGAAGTAAGAATGTTGCTGCGCATAAGACGTTTGCCATTTTGGAGTTAGTAGCCTTCAGGAGAGAGTGCCAGGCAAGCAAATACAAGGAGGAGGGTGAGGGAAGCAGGCACAGTGACTGGGAGCACAGCATAACACAGCAGTCACTGTGGTTTCAGGAATCAGGGAGGCCATCTACCACCAGCTGACGACTTGATCACTCTCTAGCATATACAACTTGCTGTATGATTTTGGAAAGCAAGGATATATTTTTTGGCAGCTCCTGATGTGCTTCCCAGCAAGCTTTCTGCAACTCTGGACACTGGGACTAGACATATACTCTTGATGGTCTAGGTTATTAGAGACATCCTCCCACGGGTGGTAGATATGGCATGGGAGCACAGACAAACCTATGCCCTCATGGAGAGGTCACTGTAGGCCAAGTGAGGCATCCTATGGAGCCTCAAATAGCAACAGACACCTATGTGTAGGCAATCGAATTACACTCCTTATTTATTGTTGCAGCAAATAACAAAGGCCCACCGCATTCTGCTAGGTGCTTCTGGGTGCTCAGTCAGTAAACATGTTTACTCCTTAATGCTAATTTAGGTAACTAAATCTGCATTTGAAGAATTCAACATTCACCATCTTCATAGTGTAGGCTAATAGGATGCTTCGGATGCCAGCAGATTGCACTAAGATGTTTTCAAAGGAGGAGCTGCCTGTTTTGGTGCATTTTGAGCAAATCTGATGGATACTCTAGCACAAATCAAGAATAATAACCTCTAACTTTGCTGTTGACCTACTGCATGGCCACAGACAATTCTAGAATGAAAATATAAGGTCTTTTTTCAGGAGGAAAGAGAAGAAAACGAAACCCAAATAACCTTCTTATCTGGACTGTGGGAAGTAACGAGATAAAAGCTGAGGTGAAGACAAGTCAATGTATAATTACCAGAGAAATTAATATGCTGGTTTAAACTACATCTTCCTCTACCAAGTATGAACATTCACCTACTTAAATAGCATCTGCAGACAGAACTATATTTACAAGGATTTTATTTTACATCAGTTACCACATTAAGTATCTCATAGGGAAAATATATCTTTTTGTCCCTGTTGAAAAGCAAGTAAAAATGCATTAATACTAGAACTACTCCTAAAGGAAAAATTGCTAGGTAGACTACTTGCAGAAAGCAAGCACTAAAATAGCCAGATGTGATTTGAAATTATTTTTCATCACTTGACATGATTTGAAACTATTTAAGCGTGCTGTGAAATGATTACTCAAAACTCTTCAGCCAGACCTGACTGTAAAACACAGCTCTGTACTGCTGCAGACAAACTAGTGAACCACCAATGAAGTACAAGCACAGGCAGAAGTTGGGCTAAGCACCTGCAGCAAACAGTGGGAAAATCAAATGTGAGTTATTTGAGGTGTTGTGATTCACAAAGATAAGGATTTCTGATTCTCTGGGGGTGATGTCTCCCTACAAAGCCACAAATGAGAATGAATAGCTTCAATGAGGTCTCAACCAGCGCAGCAGAGGTTCCCATGCCACAGAGCTGAGATTTTATGGGTATCTACTTAGGTTATGCATCTGTGGGAAAGAGAGAAGAAATCACACAACTAGGGCTACAAAGGCAAAGGAAGACCTTTTCTGTCCGTTTCTAGTGTTTCATTGTATAACCTTTATGCTTCCACTTCCAAAAAGAGATAGGATCCAATCTGTCCCTGTCAGTGAGCATTAAAAATAATTTGATTCTAACCTCTGCTACTGCCCTTGCCTAAAAAATGAGTGGCAGATTGACTGACAGAAGAAAAAAAGTGCATAGGACTTTGAACTGCAGCAATCGCTGCAGTTCCAATGTTAGCTGAAGATGAAACTAGCAGCACTGAGAAACACGGAGAAAATTGTGAACAGGCTGATGTAGGCATGAGTTATGCCACAGATTTAGTGAGCCTCCTAATAAAGGTACACACAGCTGAGCCACAGACCAATGCACAGTTACTTAAAGGCAGCAGAATGTAAAACAATTAGCAGACGCAGCCCAGCATACCCAGCTCATCACGGTAATTTCACAAAATGGACTTAAGTTAGAAGGAAAAGATACACAATCACCACTCTTTCTTTCTTTCTTTCTTTTGGGAGAGGAAAATTATGGCACTTGCCATTTTCAAGCCTGGTTAAAGAAACTCCCTCTTCAGAGGCTGAAAACCACGTGTGTATTTTCACACCAGTGTGATATCACACTCTTACATACAACGCCTGGTCTTCAAAGAAGAGTAGTCAGGAAATGCTGCATAGGCTAATTCACAGCTCAGCCACACATCTTCAGTCCAGCAGCCTTCCCAGTCACCCTGCCCTGAGGTAAACAAAACCAGGGTTTGCTGGAGTGAGGGGCTGCAGAGAAACCCATAGACAGCCCTGTGCGTGCAGCAATACTCCCTGCTGCAGCCTGAGCTCCGCTGCTCTGGCTTGTTTTGCTGGGGTGAAGCTTGAGTGGATTACTGCAGAATTTATCTTGTGAGGTAGTTAAATAATGGGAAGCCTTTGTACTTCAAGTTGTTTTAAGGAGCAGTTCAAAACTCTATTATTCTAATGCTTCTCTCATAGTTTTTCCTTATCACCTCAAGTTTATAACAAGGCACAGTGTTCAGCAAGATGCATGTCAAAGGAGTGGGACAGCAGAAAGGCAGAGAAACCCTATTCTACAGACGTTGGTAGAGGGGAATCTAGAGGGAAACTCAGTCTCCTGAGAGTTTACCATTAAAGAGACGGGAAGTGTTTGATTAGGGGGCTTGGTGACTGAATCAATACGGTAAAGTCAGCAAGTAGGCACATAAGATGTGAAGGAAGAGCAGCTCAAGATGCATCCTGGGCATTGAAGAGCAGGAAGGTGAGAAGCTCCAGGAGACTTCCAAATTGCCTTTATTCACTCTTGTCTCCACCGTGAAAGTTCCTAACTTCCCAGGAGCAAAATGCTTATGTGGGGGACAACTGGAAGAGGAAACAGGTGGGGAGAAACAGATACAATGTCGCTGGACCTTCAGGTGGAGGAATCTGGGGACAGAAAGCAGCATGAGAGAACATTTGCACTTACAGAGGCGCAGGTTGCTGGGGCTGGGAGCAGTTTGGAGGAAGCTGCTGAGAAAAATGAGGTATGATGCTCCAGAGTGTTACACGGGAGAAGATGGGAGAGAGACCAAGTGACTCCATCTTTGTTAAGACACAGGAGTTCCAGTCACTGCCCTGAGCCAACTGCAAGCCAGCACCATGCGAATCAGGACTGCTGGTCAGTCACCAATTGTCACAGCAGCAGCATTTTACTTTAAAGCCATGTATTTAAAACACATATTTCTTAAGAAGACCTTGGGTATAGCTGAGATTTTTTTTTGTCTCACTCTCGGGAGGCTGCTTATACCTGTCTGTCTTTGCGTTTGTCCATTTTAAGAGCCAGAGGGAGAGAGGAGGCACATTTCACAATTATTTTCTTCTGCCGGTAACTAGGTATACATAAGCTTTGCTTCATAGCGGTGTTACATTAACACTTGAGGATGCCAAGTCTAAGCAATCTGATTTTCTAAGGGAAGCAATATTTTATATTGTGGTTACTGGTGTTTCTCAGTCTTCGTTGTGAAGCACAGCAGTGTTTTTGGTTAAAGATAAATATTGCTGCTGGGTACTGAGAAATTATTAGATCTTGTGAGCAGCTTTAAAGCTTTTAATCAAGGACCATAGAATTAAACAGAAAAATTTCCAGACACCCACTCCAGGTGTTAAGGCACCCTGATGACTTATCATCCTCAGGTGTGTCATGCCCTGTCCTCAGCTCTTACAAGAGGTTGAAGGTAAGACTAAAAAAAGGTATTTAGTAGTGAATTGGCTGCTGAGATATTGATAAATTGAGATTTCTCTATAAAAAAACTTCATTGTTCCTCTACAGGGCATTACTCTGTTATATGGTGACCTTTGAGACCATGTGAGTACACCCGTACTTGTGTCTCCTGGTGGTCTTCTAGATGGAACGGAACCAGGGAGACACTAAGTAAAAAGTGTCAGAGGAGCATTAATGTCTTTGATGCATGTGCCTCCTAAGGCAGGACAGAGAGAGTGCCTAAGCACATTTAATTGTTCCAAGCTATGCACAGAGGAGGCTTGTTCTTTCCAAAGTTGCCCATGCTGGGTTGTTCTTTTTTCCCCTAACAGAAAGAAAGTGTTGTTCATTGTGAGTGTTGTTAATTGTTACTGTTACAAAAGCTCATCTCAGAGCTCTGGTAGCTTTTGCAATTTTATCAGAAATTTTCACATAACTGGTATTTGGTTGCATAAGGTAGAACTGTCAGAGCTACAGTAGGAACAATGAAGTTTTTAAAGCATGGAGTTCTCTGGGATATGGGCTCTTTTGACCTCCTTTATATAGAGTAGTCTCACCTAATGGAGTGGGTTTTGGGTCTAGACAGAATGGTTTAAGACATTACCAGGCTGGAGACTATAAGATGCTGTGAAGGATCACACAAGGACTCCTATTCCATTTCAGAGTAATAGCAGTTAGATTATAGCAAGGGCAGGTCATAACCCAGGTGACTTTGCAGTGAATTGGATCAGAGACATTTGCAGACCTTCTTTGTGAAGGAGGAGGAAACTTCATGTTGAGAGGCTAAGGAGCACAGAGGGGGTCACCACTTACACCTCTGCAGCTACTCCTGAAATGACTATGTCATTACACCCGACCACATACCCTACTCAAACAATAAAGCAACTGCAAATTACACAGGAGCTCCACCACTGGCTGCCTTGTGCTCCCCACATGAAGGCAAACTGCTGGACCTTCACTGGCTGCCATGTACCATTGACTTTGCCCTACCCAGGGGCTTCTGCTCTTAGAATGGAGTTCAAAAGAAGATTTAGAAATTAACAGAACTATCAGCAAATCCTTGGAAATACTGACAGGTGTCCGTCATACCTAAGATGTAAAATGCATTTTGCCAGGCTTTTTGAAGTGCTCAAATATGAACATCTTATCTTTAAAAAAGTAAAGGAAGAACATCTCATTTAGAACTGAATGCGTGGGCTCGTACCCAAAAGCTGAGAAATAAATCATTGTACTGTTGTTGTAGTTCTCTTCAGACCCAGGAAATTCAGTGTAAACTGTATTCAAAAAGATAACTGATTTTTATATAGAAATATAAGGTAAGACATTTAAAGAACTTTAACTCAAAAAAATGTATAGAAGCATTATTCAAAGCATTATTCAAGGAAAATGCGCCATTCCTCCAGAAATAACTTCTTGGAAAATATTTTTACCTTCTCTGCAAGTACAAATATTGAACCTCTTTTATCACCAACAGTCACCTTATATTCTGAATGATCCAGTTCTTGTGTCTGTTTCTCATATCAGTCTAAGATAATTAAACCTGCAGAGTGATGGAAACATGGCCGTGTGCAGTTATTGTCTCTAAAGCAATCCAAATTTACCCTGGGATATAAAATTTAAATTGCTTCCCTTCTGATATATGCAACCTCACCCATAATAAGAGACTCTGTGATCAACAGAGAGTAAACAAATCTGGTCATGATGGTTAAGCAGAGAAACCAAGCTTTCAACTTCAGCTTTGTGGCACATCTTCATTTCCCAAAATCATTCTAAGACACAGAAAAAGGTGTCAGATTATCGACGTGCTAAAAAGAAAAAGCCCTCAAACCTCCAAGTCAAAAGAAGCTACAAACTAATATAAGCAGCCGTGTGACTTCTCTTCCAGCCTAGCCTAACCCAGCCCAATGCGTTAATAGCTGGGTTTCCTAGTTCTGTAGGCTTTGTGACTACACTGAGACAACAGCATAAGAAAGTCACAAGTTATAATAACAAAGCAGTGGGCAGTAATGTACTTACCAATGTATTTAATAGGGCCAGTTGAGTGACAGAATTATAGCGGGCACAGTTTCTCGCAAGTGTTTACTTTTGACAAGTCGAGTGTTTTCATGAAGGCAAATCGTGTCAGCAGCATGTTCAGCCCACATACTTGTCTATTCCCTGAGGAAGACAAGGGCTGGCCTTGATATCCAAATGAGGTCAAGGGAAAATTTCCATCTCTTTTCATTATTTTGCTGGCTTGAAAAAAAAAGAAAAAGAACAGGAAAAGAGGAACACAGCAGACAGGCCCAATGACTAGAGCCTGTGTGGCTTTGACTTGGGCCAGTGAAGGTCAGATGTGCAGGCCTGAAGAGTCCTTTTTGTGCAACCTGGGTTTTCTAGTTAGTGGTGCTGGAGCTAATTTGCCAGCTGACTAGCAACCTCCCTCCCAGCTGAGGAACTCACAGAGTGAAATCAAAGATTGCCAGAACAGACTCGGAGCTTTCAGCAGTAACAAGAGATTGCCAAGGACATAGCTCTGGATGACATACCTAGGGTTATTTTAGCAAATGAGTGTTTCTAATGCAATGTAGATGTTCACACAAAGACACAGCAGCATTGAGAAAAATAGCTTGCCTCATGTATAGCATTATGCATGATAGGTACTATTGCAATTGTGCTGTGTGTAGCTGTGTAAGACACAATGCAAACTATCATATATTGCTTATAAAATAGCTTAAACTTCATAATCAATGAGAAATGCTTTTCCTATTCTTATTCTAACATAATTTGCATCATAATAGAGCAGTGAGGCCTCAATCAGGAAAGTGACCCTGCAGTACCAAGCACTAAACAATCCAGGGATAATAGCTATTTCTTGAGTTCAATTTTATGTGCAGTGAATCTTATAATTAGGACACAGAACCTATCAAACAAACTCATATTTAGCAAAAACAGTCTAAACGTATTTTCATCAAATGTACAGGAAGCAATAATCTGTTTTTAAAATTTGCCTCATGAAAGGTAGGCACCAGCTAAATGAATCTATTGTCTGTGTAATGAAGCTGTCCAAAACATTCTTTGGGATAATAAACTAGCACTCCCCAGTGCAAATCATAACACATTCTTAAGTGCAATAACACAGGGACAGCTGAGCTAAAAAATGGTTCAGACACTAAAGTATTGGCCCTTCTCAGCCTCTTCCCTTTTCTGGAAATCAGATTAGAGATTGCTTGATTCTCCTGAGCTCCAGGCAGGTTATAGGCAGAGAGATCTACCACTGTCGGTTTTTTGTTTATTTTTTAATTACCTCGTTTTGCCTTTCCTTCCTCTTTTTTCATCACCTCCAGGGCTGCTTGGGTAGGGGAAGGGAATCAGCATCTGGAGACATTTCTTAACAAGGAGGGGCCACGTGCTGGAATTTGGGTTGGATGGGTGCATTCAGAAGTTTATCCTCTGTGTGTGGGTTGTTATTTAATTTCTTTCTGATAGCCAGACCATTTTAATCTTTTTTAATGGTAATGATGTGTGCAAGGAATGATTTCGTTGTTTATTGAAGCAGTTTAACTACAATTGCAAGGAGAGGGTATAGGAAATGGCTTTTTCATATACTTCTTGATATCATTTCTATGCTAGTAATACTCAGATTACTATGTTTGAGGAAGGATATATCTATATTTATTTATATGGGGGAAAAAACACATTACCAGGGCAGGAAAGGTGGCTAACGAGAACAATGAAAGAAAAATGCCTGTCTTAGTTCCAGAGAGTGAGAAGAGTGTAAGAAAAAACAGATTGTAGGCCTGACTGATTTCTTCCCTGGATACCTGATATGAGAAGAAGAGTTGGCTACAACCCAATTTGTAGGACCATTTCATAGTTTGAACATAAGCCAAAAAAAGCCTGTTGGGTTTCTGTGCTCCATTTGGTTTGCTGCTACAAACAAAGAATGTAGCGGCCAGCAAACATCCAGCAACCAATGACTTCCTCCTCTGCAGCAGCAGCAAGCTGGTTTATGGCTGCATCAGCAGATGGGAGATTTTTGGCATAAGTGTGGAGAGGCACTTGAACTATGGAATAATATTTTCATTGTTTTGCCACACAATCATATTTGGGGGCATATCTGGGGGACATGGTCTGATTATTCCTAGGTCTGTGATCTATTAATGTATGCAACACCTGCTAAAATGAAAGGTAGGATAAATTTTGCATAGATCTAGATGCCTGCCAGGTAGTCACCCCGGACTCTGTACTTGCTGGACAGAAATTGACATTTTTAATGGGCAAACAGTCTTGATCTCCTTGAATGTCCCCTTGAGTTTAAGTGAATTAGTATCTTTTTTTCTCTCTTGACCTCACAGGGAGGTTAGATAAAGAGCCCAGACATACGTGTCTATGCTGTAAACAGCTCAAATGAAATCTCACAAAAGATGTCTGGACCTGACAGAGACATGAAGCATCAATAAGGCTTATTCCTGCAGCTATTGGTAGCCTTGCCTCCGTTGCTCCTGTGTGGAAGGGTTGCAAGTGATTCGTGTCAAGACTTTTCCTGGGTCCTGGCAACACCAGCTACCAAAACAAGTTGGAGTTTAATGGGCAGTGCTTTCTAATAGCTGGTATTAAAAAAAAAAAAAACCAACAACAACTGTCTTGGCTTGCTAAACTTTTTGATCTATTTTTTAATTTCTTTTGCCTGCAACAAGCCTTTATTTAGATTTGCTGTCACGAAGAGACCAGAATCTCAGTGTTCTTGTTTACAAAGCTGAAGATACCTTCAAAGGAGAAAACCAAGCCCACTAACACACATACTGAGAATATAGCTTAATCTCCTGATTCAGCTTGCTTTTATATCTTTTAGGGAGTGGGAGCAGGGGGAGAGCAGTTGTGCTGGAGTCACATACAACTCCCATGAAAAAATACTATTTCTCCTTACTATTACGGCTTAAAGAGTGAGATCTTATCCCAGTGTCTTTAATTTCCATCTTTGAGGGGCATTTTGCTTCATCCTGAATGCAAATATACTTCAAAGCATGTTTCAGCCGTCTCTCTCCCCTTGTTCCTTCCCTAATTATGAGTTCTTGTGGTCTCTTAGGTAGCTGCCAGGAATCCAAGAGAAGAGTAATGAGATATCTTTACATTTATTTGAGAGTGAATCTCTGATGAATAAAGGGGGACCTCAGAATACTAGCTTTTATATGCTGTTCTAATTTTTTTTTTCAGAAAGTCAGACTAATTCCAATTATAAACTTACATTCTAATATTTTGCAAACCATGAGTCACAGGTTTTCTTGTGTGTGACCTGTAACCAGCAGTTCCTGGTTACAGGTCAGCAGGGCTTTATATTGCTGACATGTGACATGTTAGTGTACGCTGTTCTTCTGGAATCATCACATCACACGTGACCAGGCCAAATTCTATACTAGTTCATTTGTAAAAATGCACACATTCCATTTAGGCTTGAAAAAGTGCCTAAGAAAATAAAGTCCCATATTGTCCAGAATGTAATTTCAGTCTGTATTCCTCTACAAAGATTTTTCCCTGAGGTGCAGGGAAAGGTCTGCACAAGTGTAACGATCACTTGGTTTCTACTTCAGCATTTCAATTCCTGTTTTTTCTCTACCTCACAAATGGTTTCAAGGGGCTCACCTGTGTTTGATCATAACAGGGAATGCATGTTCTTATCTGCACCCTACACTTTACTGGAAGTACAGGTCTCCTCATCAGGCTGGGAAGGATGAACTTAGTAAGACCATCCTTTTCCTGATGCCAAGGAAAGAAAGGTCAGTACCAGCAATTGCCGATTACGTTTAGTAAAGCGAGGAAAGGAGATTAGCAAGATTGAGCTTTGTCACCTCTTGCTTTTTGGTTCAAGTCTTCAGTGAATGAAAATCATCTGTGCCTGATTAGAATTCATGTCTGTCAGAAGGTATTTCAAAGAGATAGTAACCTCTGCCTGGCTCAGGCTGAGGTAAGTGTTGAAAAATCCATCTCTCCTTACAGCCAGTTCAGCAAAGACAAATGAATATCAATGAGATTGGAAGCTTATTGGTTCAGAAAAATCATGGAGAAATGTTTCCCTGGGTTTTAATGACAGTCAAGGATTCTTAAGGATGGTGTGGTTTTTGACTACTGCTTCTCTACTACCTTCCATGAATAGCACATGAAAATGGTACAGAGAAAACTTTCATTGAAGATGGCCAGAAGTCCAGGTTTTGTATTATTTTCTTTCATTTTACCATTATCAGGGACAGAGGCCCTGGTTATTTCATTCAGGAAAGTGCCAGACACTTTTTGAGGGGTGTGAAGAGTGAGGCAGATCCCTTAAAGAAATAAGGTTTATAAAGGGGGGGGGGGCAATGTCAGCAATATCAAATATGTAAAAATCAAGCTCACATTGCATTTCTCATCATCAGAGGTATAACAGGAAATCTCAGAGCAACATTTCTAGGGCAAATACGATATATGGAAAGAGGGGGAATGCAAGCCAGCCTGAGATATTCTGTATGGTATTCAAGGGATTACATAGTAAATGGCACAGCACAAGTGACTGTTCCTGTCATATTACTGTACCTTAGTTTTGTTAGCTACTGGCTGATTGCAGAGACAGTTCATTGTCCCAGAAGAACAGAGGAATTGGGAAAAAAAAGAACACATTCTGCTTACCTCAAAAGAGAGGTCTTTTTCTGTCTGTAGGTTCCAGAAATCACAACAATCAAAGAAAAAAAAGAGAAACCTGACAAAAGCAAGATGACCTCTTAGTGCAAGCTACTGTTGTAAACTGTTAGTTATTTGTATATTTTTACTTACAGCAATTGCAAAGTAGTCAGACCAAACCTCAGGGAATAAACTCTAAAGTGTTTCTTATGGATATCTTAACCTGATTTAGAAGTACTGCTGCAATATCTCACAAGCCATCTGATATCTGTTTTTTGTTTTGTACATGGTATCCGCATAGACATATATTTCAATAACCTGAGCTAGGCTCTTCTTCCAAACAAGCCTTTAGCCCTGGTGACACCACAGTGGGTACTTCAATGTATACCCACCATATATCTCAACTTAGAAGAGCTGCGGATGCAATTCCCTCTCATTAGGAGAGATAAAAGTAGTTGTGTTCTCTAGGGCTGAAAAGGCAGCAGTGAAGAAAGGAAAGATATTGGGTGCTTTTCACATACATGAACTACTGGTTCCCATAAAAGCCACCTGAAAGGTATGTGTTGGGATCAATATTGTTGTCTTATTTCTGATTTTAGCCTGGAGCATTTCCCTGTGTTTCTTGTAACCTGCAAACAGACCAGAGGTAGGAGCATCTGGCTACTACTGCAGACAGTCAAAGCCTGTTTGACCAGCTCTAGGGACAAGAGATGTGACCCAAACAGGAATCACAGAATAACCTCTGAGAAGTTTTGAAACCAGATTCTGTCAAAAAAATCTAGAACTAAAACTCTGAAGAAATAATTCCTTTTGTTTTGCCATTTTTTTCTCCTGTTTCCCTGCCTATGACTGTACTGTTGTACTTTATATCAGGTCCTCTTCTCTGTGTGCATTGTATTTCAAATGTTCATGGATATATAACTCAGGTAACTAGGTAGAATGATTCACTATTTAGCATTTGCCATGTCCAAATAGCTGAATCCATCTGTTGTTAAAAACAGCTATGTAGCAGGAAAGCTACATGAACATTACCATAGGTAAACACATCTCCACAGGCTTTAAAACGAAGTTTTGGGTGGGTTTTTTTGGCAACACAAAAAATATGGAGAACCTCATACTGCATTGTAGAAATATCTGCCTTTGGAAGTTCAGGAGGTCAAAGATATATGCAGATTACATAAACAACGAGACAAATTCACAGAATACTTTATCATCTATTTCTGTTCCTTCTCGCTGCTCTCTACCCTGGCAGGAACTTTAGCCTTCACTCTGAGAAGTCAAAAAGACTTCCTTTCAGATAACAAGAGAAAAAGAGCAACCAATTCTTATCCCAAAGGGCTATCTACACTCAGCTGTCTGTGAAAGGATGGTGCAAACCTTCACTAGGTTGCAATCATATTACCTTAGAATTTCTACTTTGAATTAGACATAGTATATTTAAATCTGAAAAAAAACCTTTGAACAGTATTTTTGAAAGTAATGAAAAAGAATAGTGGTGTGACAGCCCATGCTCTTTACTGCAGTTTTGCAATTCTTTGGAGTCCATTGCTGCCAAATGACCTATTTATCTGCTTTGAGCTAGGAATAAGTACAAGATGTGGCAGGGTGGTGGCCTGATGGGAATGCTGATCTCCAAGAGCAGAACCTTTCTTTTTTTTTTTTTACTTTGAGCTAACAAGGGCATTTGTATCTGCCTGTCTCCACGACTCATGCAGTGATTCTAAGTTATTCCCCTCTAGGAGCCAGAGGCTATCAGCTCATCTGTTTTACTGCATGCAGTAACTCACTTGCACTCTTTGGAAAGCTTTCTAAAATAAATAGCTCTGTTGATAAAGGTCCCATTTCAAGATTCTACATTGGTTTCAATGGGATATTTAATATTTAATGCTCCATATTTGCTAAAGTACCTAGTAAAATAAGATTTAAAGAGAGAAAGACTGACCTCCCCGTTGTAATTTTGTTGCTGACTCTGCTGCTACACTGGTCCTCATGCCCCTAGAGATGCTATCTCAGCAATCTTATCCACATATTTGCCAGCCTTCTTTTGTGGGTGGTATGGACGCTCCTACATAGAGCTCCATGTGCAGTTAGGAGAATGGCAAAGTGAGAAGGAAGCATAACAGACAGAGATTTCAAAGCTCAATCATTTTCCTCATTTTTCTATTCCAGCAAATGATTGTTTCAGTGACTGTTTCTGTAAGGCAGGAAAGGAGCCAGCAAAGAAAGTTGTGGTTGTTGCAGGAAATACAAGCGCACCAGACAATGTACCTCACTGTCCTTTTCCTGACAGTCTGGTAGCAGACATTTAGAGTAAAACCAAGACAAATACAGGGGAAACTTTTGTCTCTAAAGTCTTCCTGCTCTTAAAAATAGGCCCATTGGGACTGGAAGTGATACCTGCATTTCTAGTAAACACTTGATGGTTTTTCCTGACATCAGCTTCTAGGACATATTTTGACCAATCCAAACTCCACATACTCTGATTTACCCTGCTTTGATAAAGCCTTTCCAGTACACTTCGAGTTGCAAATAGAAATGGAAATGTTTTATTTATCTGTGAACAAGTCAGGATAGGGGTTGTTTTGACTGCCTTTTAGCTCTCCGAAACCAAGATGGCCTGCTCTCAGTATAAATGACCATCAGTGAGAAGGAAAAAGTGGCTCTCCTAGAGCATGCTTCATTCTGTGACAGCAGTGGACACAACTAGACTCTAGGTGACTATGAAAGAAAATGTTTCTATTGATAGATTTCATGTACTTATGATGATTTTCCTTTAGCTTCCTGATCCTTTTCTGCAGTAATAACCTAGATTACAAGTTTGGTACATATGCAAAGTGAATAGGAAGTAAATCAGTAGAGGATGCATTTCTTCCAGATGAACAGACCTATGTAAATGTAAGGAATTAAGAAAATCTTTGCTAACCTAGATTATTTATGTGATAAAACATCTGGGACCCTGTAAATTTAAAGACCAAACAAACCCACCACTTCTACAATGAATTTTCATTTGATTCCATTTCTTTCAGTTAAAAGTTCCATTTGAAAGAATAACATGAAGAAATTTCTAGTTTAAGTCCATCCAGCTGTAGATTTCTTGTCATGCAGTTTTATGCCACAGTAAAATCTAATTCTCCATTAATGTTACACTTGTACTTTGTCTTCCAGCACAAATTTTAAAGCAAATGCCAAGCAATTTGTTGGGATGACACGAACAATACAAATTAACCTTAAGTGAGATGTTCTTTATCAGCTGCTAACAGCATCTATCTATTCTTCATCTCAGAAATGATGTAGATAAAGCATTTCACATGCTTAAGAAACTTTTAGTACACCCATCCAACATAAATAGGGAATACAAAATCAGTCAAAATTTAAAATAGAAGAAAAAAAATAATATCCTATGAAAACCACTTTAACTATTTAAAGGACACCAACCACATCCTAGGTTGCATCAAAAGAAGCGTGGGCAGCAGGTCACAGGAGGTGAGACGTCTGCTCTTGTGAGACCCCACTGGAGTACTGTGTCCAGCTTTGGAGTCCTCAGCACAGGAAGGACATGGACCTGTTGGAACAGGTCTGGAGGAGAGCCACAAAGATCATCAGAGGACTGAAGTATCTCTCCTATGAGACAGGCTGAGAGAGCTGGGGTTGTTCAGCCTGGAGAAGAGAAGGCTCCGGGGAGACCTTATAGCAGCCTTCTAGTACCTAAAGGGAACCAATAGGAAGGACTAGGATGGACTCTTTATGAGGGATTGTAGTGATAGGATGAGGGATAACGGGTTTAAAGTGAAAGTGGGTAGATTTAAGTTAGATATTAGATATAGGAAGAAATTCTTTACTGTGAGGGTGGTGAGGCACTGGAACAGGTTGCCCAGAGAAGCTGTGGATGCCCTATCCATGGAAGTGTTCAAGACCAGGTTGGATGGGGCTTTAAGGAACCTGCTCTAGTGGAAGATGTTCCCGCCTATGGCAGGGGGGTTGGAACTAGATGATCTTTAAGGTGCCTTCCAACCTAAACAACTATAATTTTTTTTTTCTGCCAAATGGCTTTACACTCCATAGACTATGGAGTGTTTAAATAGGAAATGAACAAATTTTCTTGGACCTTCTAATAACTACCTGAATTAAATTCAAAACATAAATTAAATATCTGAACAATTCTGTGTTGCCATCCAGATAAATAAGTAGTGCAGCAGGATGCAACACCCACAGATGTATTCCCCCAAGTTTGTGGTTCTCTTCCACAGAAGAAGCATATCGCAAAGTTGCTGGTGTCCCACAAAATGCTTGCCTTCCCAGCTCTTTTGCTTGTTGAGGAGCTGTCAAGGGTTTCCACTGCACACCACAGCCCAAGCTCAGCCTATTGCTGGGGGCAGTATTACACTGCTTTTGCCAGTGTAAAAGTAGTGTCAGCTGCTAGGCAGAAACAGCATTCGCCTCCCTACTGTCCCACTTTTTATGTGGGCACATAACAGGGCTTCAGACGTAGAGAACAGCACCATTCATAGCATGGGTGACAAGCACACAAGTCTTTTTCCTTGGGATGGTGTGGAATCATAGAAAATTAGGGCTGAAAGAGACCTCAGGCTAAGTAACTATTTTATTCGTCCGCCCCAAGGCAGGATCTACTGTACTGCTGCGACACTGACAGATGTTTATCTAACTCTAATGTATTATTAAAAGCCACTCTTAATGGGCACACCACAACAACCAGATAAATTATTACTATATTTTGTTATACTTTTAGTAACATTTTTTAGCAATAAATTTTGCCGGAAGTTTTATCACCATCTTTCTCAGTGCAATTAAAGTTAAATTTAAACGGTCTTGTTAAGAAATCTCACTCATTCTCAGGAAAAATAATTTAGTCTCCCTTTTCCCTTCTGGAAAATTTTAACTTTACTTCATCAGGGCATGGAGATACCAGGAGGTTCTGCTGGATTCCTCAATGGTCCTTTTTTCTTGTTTGGGAAGGAATTTGCCCTACAGAATACCAGAAGAGGGTGGCTGCCACTCTAAGTTATTAGTTACAGTTATTTACTGATACAGGTAGTGGTTTTTATTTGTAAGGTTTCCTTCACAAAATATCTCAACTGTTAAGAGAACAAAAGCTTTAGAAAGGGGCTGGTATCTCAAGCAGAAATCTAGAACTGGTGTTAGCACAAATGCCCAGCGCCCTCAGTAGTAGAATACAGTCAAAAAACATACTCTTTGTGAAACCCTACCTGAGTAGCTGGCCTTTGTACTTCTGAAAGTAGCTCCTACAACCCCAGACACGGATACAGTGTTTATTAATTTGGTGAAAAGCTGTCTGTCTTTCTGGGGGACTTGTAGGAAGGGCATTGGAGAATTGTGTCCCAGTTGCTTCTTAATTGATTTCTAGATAGCTTCCACCTGGATCTGAGAAGGTTCCAACCCAGGGAGTTGGAACTCGGTGACCTTTAAGGTCCCTTCCAACCAGAACCATTCTATGGTTCTATGAGGGTAGACAGCCTCTGCCCCACTGTGGAGGATGTATTGGCTCATTGGTACAAGATTTTTCTATGTAGGTAGTAGAACTGGGGAGAAAATGAAGATGGTGTTTGGACTAACTGCTCAATGAAGGCATGTTTACTGTGAGCCTTGACATAACTGCACTCCATCAGATCCATTCAAATGAATGAATGCCTTAAAGTTATAATCTTGTTTTATATCTGCTTTTATACCATACACCTTCTATAATTCATGAACCTGTCCCTATAACAGCCTGTAATAATTGTCTTTAAAACTGTATGACTCTATAAAATTTGTCTTTCTAGGAGATGGAAGACAATGATCAATGTAAAACAGACAATTCCAGGGGACACCAAGATCCCACCCTCTGACTATGATACTTTGTAGAGGTAAAAGGTGAAGAAATGTCTTCCTTTAGGCTGTAGAGAAGTACTGAGGCATGTCTGAGAGCCATGCATTTTTTTTTTCCTTTCAAACAACCTTTTGCAATTAAATAAATTTTTATTTTAAGAATTTACCTCTTGCATTGGGAAAGTTGTTGATTCCCACTGCAGAGACAAGGAGGAAAATAGAGAAGAGATAGGGAATCAAGCAAAAATGTTATCCGCTGGGATCTGTGGTGGCCAATAAAGTAATTAACAGCACAGCTGTTAGCAATCAGTCGGAACTAGATTGCAGCGACCCCTGCAATCAGAAGCATAAAGAAGGAAGGCAGAAAAGGAGAAAAACTAGAGGTTTTCAGCTGTCAGTGGAAATGATTGGTTTTACCCATTTATAGTAAGTTGTCGGAGTAGACACATCTTATGCTCCCTAGCCAGCCATGCAGTCTGCTGGAAAACAATTATTTAGGGACTTCCTATTTTCCCTCATGAAAATCTTAATCTTCAGAATAACACATTTGCTGCAAAAGCCACAAGAAGGGAACAGAGAAAATAGCTGGTTAGATGACCAGGCTGTTAGAAACCACCTGTGTGAGAATGTGCATACACACACAGTTCCTCATTTTTTACTCAGCATGTGAAAAAACATTCATTGCTACTGGAAGTATACTGTGATGTCTTCTGATTAGTCTCCTGGGCCAAAAGGGTAAGGAAGTCTGCACATTCTTTAACACTGAACCTATTGATTAAATTTTGCATTCTGACCAGAGAAACTTGGTTGAAACAATAATGTTTTAGGGATGTAACCTTAATCAGAATCAATCAAATGACACTGACCAGTGAAAACAACAATTCTTTAAAGAAACCTGTTAGGAATTTTGGTTGAGCTAGGATCAAACTAAGATGTCAAGGGTGCATTTGTCATGTTGTGGGCGGTTTTCCAGGATCTGCCTTACCCATAGAAGGCAAAGAGCTGACCACTGTAAACATAAAATTAGTGGAGAAGGAAACATTTAATGATATCAAAGCACTCACAGAAAGAGTACAGAAGCAGTACCCTGTTCATTTAAGTAAACCCTATTAAAGATCACTTTTCAGTATTAAAGCAAAGCTTTCCACGGAACAGAAAGGGTCGAGCGTAAGGGTTGAGTATCATTCTCTGATTCTTTGAGTGGGTTTGAAGAGATCGGAGTGCTAACCAATTGTGACAGCTGGCAGTGTGACATGAGCATGTGCATTTTACTAGGAACTGAACTGAAACTAACATTTCCTTTAGTGAATCTCTGAACTCGCCATAGGTTCAAATTAATGACACAGAGGTAAAGTTGTCTGAGTATGCTAAAAGTCCTACAGCTGTTACTTCAGCATTCCTGCCCATAACTGAAAGAGACTTGAAGAGGAAGAAAACTCTTATAGCAAGGATGTTTGGTCTGCTGGGTGACGTTATTTCCACCTTAGGGTATACTAATTTTGCTTGCTTTGCTACCCTTTCTACCAACCCTGCTAGACAGTAAAAATATTCAATATAATAAAACTCCAGTCCTTTGTACAGTGCACTTCAGCATACAACAGTTATCTCTAGAGATAGCTGTGAGATGTGGAATATCTGAGCTCAGCACTTGCTTAGGTAGAAGAATACATAACTGTCCTTATCAGTAACAAATAGGAGGCAAAAGAAGAGGGAGAGCTGACTGTGACCTGAAAGTTGTGGATGTTTTTCCTGCCCTCCAGAAATAAAAGCCCAAAACTTTTGTTTACTTATTCTTTTACTATGCTAGTGAAGATGTGAAGGAAGATGATACAAAAAGGAAACTGGTAAATAATTCAGAAGGAAAAGATTTCTACTCCAAGAAATAAAATTCATAGACTTTTTAAGACCAAAAAGAGAAAACTGGGATAATATAAACTGATCCCTACTATTACTCTCTCCTGTAACAGTTTTTGTTGAGGCTGAAGCAAGTACATCCTTACATCCTTCCAAAAATCTCTGCAACCTTGTTTCAAATATTTTTAGTTTGCAGGTTATCCACTCCAATCAGCAGATAATTTGTTTCAATGACCAATTGTTCCCACCATTAAAATCAGTATGTTTTCACTATCCTGGCCTTGCTTAAATTTAACTCCCAGACATTGATTCTTATTATAACTCAATCCATAAAACTGAAGAATGCTTTTCTTTTCAAATTCTGATTTCCACAGCAAAATCTTAATATACAGCTTGGCATCCAGTTTGGAGATATCTGCAATACTGTTACAATGATGTTGGCTGCTATTCATTATGTTCCTGAGTGGAAGAAAACTAAGAGATAAACGAGTGAGTAGGCAGTTTCTGTAGGACAGTAGGAACCAAACCCCCAAAATGTTCCAAGAAAAAAAAAAAAAAAACAGCAAAATACTGGTAATTAACAAATCAAAGCAACATTCCAGTTCAGGTTTATCAGAAAAAAATAACTAATGATCTGAGGCTGGGTACTTGCCATTAATCTAAGAAGAAAGTCACCCTCAGGAGCAGCACTTCAAAGTGAAGGCTTCTGGGGTACAGGACTCCTTGCCCTGAAGCTGGCAGTCCGGGGAAGGTGACCCACCTTCACTGGCATGCTGGATAGCTGAGCACTGACAGCACCTGACTTAGGTTAGAGGTAATAATGAAATAGTTTCTGTCCTCCTTTCAGAAATGGGTAAAACAAGAGATAACCTGTCTGTAAAGTACAAGAAAAGGGCTCTGAGTTACAGAAAAAAGGCTGAACAGCAACAGAAGCTGGTAAATGTTCATCACATCATGCAGCTTCATTGTATGTCTAAATAAGCATTTGGGGTCCAAATTTCAGAGGCACTTTAAAAAAAAAAAATTAAGTAGGTAATCTAATGAGCAGCACTTGATAAAGATCATCAACTCTCTCTTATACACATTCCACAAAGTGAAATATTAATATAAAATCAAGTCACTATATTAAACTTCTATCTGTATTGTGTTAGATGTTTCAGGTCAGGAAAAAACAGTACTGTTCTTCTAAAGATTAGTTTTGCAGTAGAATAAACTAATAAAGTTTGGCTTACAAGTTGAGAGTTAATTACACAGAATAAAACTTGAATTTAAATTAATTTAAAATGAAGATCAATTAAATGTATGCTTACCCCAGGAAATCGCTTTCAGCTTAAATAATAATAGAGCCAGATCTGAGCATATATAACCGTATTCTTTGTCCAGTATTGACAGTTCTTCAACTTTTATGGCAAGATGAATAACACTGAAGCTTTTCATTTATTCTCCAGTTACAGGAATCAGGTAAACAGGGGAACATACAACCTTGCCTGAAAATATTGTAGATTTCTTATATTACTAATTGAGAAGCAACAGTTGAAAACATGATCAAAGGGCAGTTCAAGACTCAAAAAGTGAAGAACAAAAAGAAGCCCCAACTTTCTCTTGTAAAATAACTGGGAAAAAAAAGAAAAGCTTTAGTGGGTCTGACTCATGCCTGTCATGGATGAGATAGAGCAAATAACAACCCATAGCAGATCTGGATACTGGCTTCTATTTAAGAACCAATGAGATTACACCTTTTCCCCGATATGATTATTTTGCATAATTTTCACTTGCTTGCTGTCCCCCCAGCGCTATCTTCCCTAGGTCTTCACTTCCCTCCTCAGATGGGAGATGCCCAGGAAGGTCAGGCTGCAAGTCAGTCTGGTTCTTGCTGTGTGGCTGTTTGCAATTGTGAGTCTCCAGTGTTACCAGCCAAGGTTCCTAGGCATCCTGTGGCATTTGCCTCTATTGATCTCCCCCATTTCTAAGATATTCCTCCAGCTGGAATGTTCAGACTTTAACTCACCACACAGAGATGCACACAATTATCTGCTGCTTATCAGCATTCATAGGGTTGGGGTCTTTTTTGCCTACTACAATGACTGTTTTTTTAACATTTGTGATTGGACATATTGCTAAGTTACAAAAGAACCTCAGAGATATTCACACGTATCTAATGGCACTAAAATGTCCATGAATTTCCTACAACAGAGATATTCTTCACCAAAAAGAACTGCCGCAACTTAACAAATCAATACTGGATGACTTGGAAGAAATTGAGAAACCAAATGGTGAAAAACTACCCAGAACAGATCATATTTATTTTAGAGTTTCAAGCACTTAGGCTATGGATGTGCCACGACATGTGATCTATAGCTTAGCACGGATGAAGTGCTAGAGAATTGAAAGGTGGCAGTATTTAACAAGGGCTCCCTGCCTCTGGTAAAAATTGCAGAAAAAAAATCCTAAACTCCATAAGAGGCAGTGACAGAAACAAAGAAGAAAATGAATAGTAAATTTGATATATATATCAACATGACTTTTGTTCAGGGAAGATATCCATCACACAGACAGAGTCAATGCTCAGCTGGTCAGTTTGTCACCCTCCAAAAAAGGTGGCTACAGTGCTCCTTAAGGAAGATCCTTCAGTCCTCTCAGTTTGGAAGGAAAGATTCCCTCAAGAACTGATAACTCCTTAAAAAATAGGAAAGAATTGAACTATACAGTCAGTTTTCACAGTGGAAAGGCAGCTGTTGTCATGATACTCCTACGTTCAGTGCTGGGATCTGTACTTTTCAACATATAAATAAATAAGATGAAAAAGGCTAAAAAGTGTCATGACAGCATTCAGATGATACAACAACTTCTGGATACTAAGATTGAGTGTTGCCTACACTCAATGCTGAAAGACTGAACAATAAAATGGCCAATAAAACTCAAGGACAATGAGTGTGAAGCAATGACGTAGAAAAAAACCAAAACCCAAACCCCACAGCCCTTTACAGACTTGTTGATAAATTGTAAATTAGTTATTTCCATTCAGGAAACAGCTCTTCCACCCACTATAAATGTTGCTCTGGGAAGATCAGCTGGAATTTCCAGTAGGTGTCAAAAAAGCAAAAATAAATGTTTTAGCCAAATAAATGTCTTACTGCTGACACAAACGGGAGCCCTCACTCCCCTGCCCTCTCTTAGTTCTTTCCTTCATTCCTCCTCCTTCCAAGTTTTTTCCTCCTACATCCACTGAACCCAAGTGCGTGACCCCTCCATCTGGCTCTGCGACCTGACTGATCATAAGGCAAGCCAGCTCAAATCACCAAAGACAAAAGCACTTATTTTTATTATTATTTGAGTTTTCTGCCATTTCAGTGAATTGTCTTACTGTGTGTCTGGACGAGCACCAGAAATGCACAGGCAAGCTAGGGTTTACTAATCCAGGAGCTGGGGGTGCAGAAGCTGAAAGAAAGAGCAGGACCTTTCCCTCTTGGCAGCAGCGAGCTGTTATCTTGGCTCAGGCTGTATTATGAAACCATAAGCTGGTGCTCATTTCTAAGCATCTGCTACTGGCCCCAGACAGCAAATTACCTAAATTAATCTTTATTCCGATGCTGCACCGATATTCTTATATTTGATGGATCAGACTTTAAAAGCAATATGGATAGTTACCTTCAAGCAGTGTAGATAATTCTGTGAACACTGTCCCAGAACTTCAGTAGTCTTCTCCCATTAAGCAATCATTAAGGTAATAGATCTTCCAGCTCTTCTCCCTATTTAACAAATCATGAAGAAATTTAACTAGAGAAATCTATAATAAACTTTATATATAAGCACAGATATTCTTGGATCTCACAGTTCTTTCCTTGCTTTAAAGTGGAATACATCCACATTTATCGGATTATTTTTTTCCTGAGCACAAAAATAAACATGTTGCTATAGCCCCAGCAGAAATGTTACAGCTGAACTCCTTCTGCCATTTTGGAGATAAAATGATTTCACCATTATTGTCAAGTCTCATTTGTTGCAAAACTTGCGAAAGAATGAAATGCTTTAGGGATTAATTACATGCTCTGAGTCATACTTTTATAAAGCTACCACAAAATGGCATCCAAGGAGTACTAAGAGATGAATACATTTTAACTTTTGAAATCTTACAGCATGAAAACAGATCTGGGCTATGTCTCTGTCCTAACTTGGTATGTCAAATCCAAACATGTAAATATGGTGGACAATGAGTCAAAAAGCTCCTCAACTTGGGATGAAGACAAAATCAGCAAAAGAATGCTTTGTTCAAATATGTTACCTTCTTTTTCTTCAGGACATAAAAACACAGCAAAAAACTGCACAAAATTGTTTAAACTGAAGAAAGCCCAAGAAATAAAGAGTCTCTACTCACACAATCTCGTGTTCCTAAGAATAAGCCATCCAGCATTACTGTTACTGTGATAAACTGTAAAACTCACAGGGTCCACACACAGGGCAGCTAAGGAAACAGAAGAAATGGGAATGTACCTAACACTGAGATTTTTGATTGTTTACTTTCTAAAGACAAACAGAAACATTTAGCAGATGTGTTAGCCCGTCTGTTGTTAATTTGAAATCAATCAACTCTGGCCCACATTATAAATATCAGCTTTGGTAACTTTGTGTGTGTTTTTTGTACCATTTCTTTGCTCTGGAATAGCTATAACCATACTGATCAAAATGTCAGGAAGCTACATGTATATGCTTGCTAGTATGGTTTGGCATAGCACTGGCCAAGACCATTTTAAGCTGTGACACACTGCTCTTCCAGCAGCATTGCTGTATCTAGGTTAAGTGCAAATATAGCAAGGCCTATATAGACTGATTGATTGTTGTGCAAACAGGAGGTCAGTGAAGTCAGGATGCCAGCCTGTCTTAGAGGGGAAGCCGCTGGTATTTAAATGAACATTACAATTCACTGCGGTAGCCCTTAGAGAAAAATAACAGCCATAGCCAGCTAACAGATTTGTTAAACGTTCTTTATATTCCTGGTTTAAGAGGAACTATGGAAGTGCATTCGTATAAATATTTGCATTTAATATATTGCATCATCCTGGAAAAATTGTCATGAATAAATACAAACCCAAGTACAAGCTTTATTCTTACAACTTAGAGTGAGGAAAAACACACAATCCTGTATTGTCCTTTCCAAATACCCTCACCCCACAGAGGCACAGGCAGGACCAGCTTGTGAAGTCATGATAAATTGTAGTTAGAAAATAGGAAGGAGGGAGGTGGCTCACCACCAGCACCTGGTGCATACAGCCGGAGCTGAGATGGGGCAGCTCTGCCCCAGATCCCACACTCTGATTGATCTTGGGCCTTTTCCTGGCCTCTCTGTTCTCTCCTGTCTTCTGTTTCTCTTCGGTATGTAAGTTATACCATCAAAGGTGTGGAAGTTCAGCACAAAGATTCCTCTGAAAGTCCATTTGGGCATTTAGTTCTATGTAAGTGAAAAGTGATTTTTGGGTCACAGATTTGCAGATTCCCAACTAGACACTAGCTCAGGTAAATCCAGCCTTGAAATGACTTGTCAAAATCCTAGAAAACAGTTTGCGTAGCAGCTTAGCGTTGCTTAAGACAGATAAGTGATTTAATTCTCAGTGTGCAGTTAATTCTTAATTGAATGAGACTTTACAAATTAGAACTTTTAAAAAGGGCATCTGTGTAATCTGGCAGTTCAGCATATGGATGGTGGGGGAAGAAAAGCTATTTCATATGGCTGTAAAAGCTGATATAAGAAGTTAATGGTTATGAAATGTGTGTCTGAATTGTTGGTCTAAACAGAGCAGAAGCTGTTGGTCTGATGGTGGGTTGTGTGTGGGCTGTATCCAGAAGCGAGTGGGAGGATTCAGTGCACAATTTCAGCCCTGAGCTATCACAACTGCTGTGAAGCAGGAGGGATTGGAGTGATCAAAGGACAACACCAGACAACAGCTGGGGAGAAAGCGTTGCCCACTGATGTAGAAAACATTGCTTCTTCCCTCTCAACATCTTAAGGGACATACAATAATAATTTTTCTGTCCTATGGAAGCCTGGAGGGAAAGAATGATCCTCTGTGTGTTTTTCAATAGCAGTGGTGTTGTAACCGTGAGGGCCAGAGAAAGTGAGGCCTGGAGCAGAGCTAACATCATTCACCAGAGCAGATATAAAACATTTTCAAGCACAGAGTCACCTGCGGGGTCTGAGAACCTGACACCATATCTGATTTTTCCAAACACATCAGCAAGGCTAGTAAAAGATGCTGCCTCTCCCTACCGATCTTGCTTGCCTGGAAATACAGTTCTGAACTTACCTACCATAAGGAGTTACAACACAATGAAATTATCAAAAATATGAGGCCTGGGGAAGTTCCTGTATCACTAGTGAATAGCACAAGAGAAAGATAATAACTGCTGATGGACACACTAACTTTTCCCTTCTTGGCTGTGTTTAAGGAACACATCCTTTATAGTTTCACTCCCTCATTTACCACTGGATTCTGCGGGTGTGACCCAAGTTTGACAGAAAGCATAATTCTACTTAGCATAAAACAGACGTGAATGTCAGAAGGAAGAGTAATGTACTCTAAAATGAAATAAGAGACCCCAGTCAGTGCTAAGCTAAGCAGCTCCTCTCTTCCGATGCCGCTAGAGTTATGGCAGTTTGTCACATGGATATGATTCTTCTCCGTTCTGCAGACAATGCCTTACAAAACTAATTCAATAATACAGTGATTAATACTAACAGCAGTCATAATTCTTCCGTGAAAGCAGCCACACAGCATTTACAATATTGGCTGAATGAAGTGGCTTCCCACTGGGGTAGGGAGACTGATGACTGAGATCAGGAGGACAAAGTGTCCTAAACCTAGGACGCTAGCAAGCCAAAAAGGGGAACTAAAAATTAGAAGGAAAAAAAAAAAGTTTAAAAGTGAATAATTAGCGTGAGCACAATCAAAGACAATGTATTATTGCCTGCTGATCCCATTTCTTTCCAACCAGTGCAAGAGGCCTCATACTATGCCAGTGCAGATGTATCGCACTCAAGAGTATGTTTATTCCCTTGGTCACAGCCCTTACTTGTTGAAATGCATGCTATGAAGGTGACTCTGACAAACCCCTGAAAAAGCCCTCCCTAAACAAGCACAATGTGACAAGAAACCAAATTCAGTTCTTCTTTATTACTGATTTTCCTCCAACCTCTATCATCTTTGAAGGAGATATTGGAGTTGCTTAAGTTACTTTCTAATCTCAAGAACCTTCTGAAAGTAGACACTAAAACTTGTCTTTCCAAAATGGTCCTAATCTCTGAAAATTGCTATCAAACACTGCAGTAAAACAGTCAGCCATCCATTCTCAGCTCTTGTCACAGTAACTAGGAATGCCATGCTGACGTGTTGAAAGCAAGGCAGATTTCAAAGGAGGGCATCTGTGTGCAAAACTTGCTCTGTTTTCATCATCTGAAATAATGCTTACTTCTGTTCTCTTAATTGTTTGTGTGTGCCCATGTGTGGCCTCTAACAGCACTGGCTTGAAATGGGCGTAGAAGAAAACATCTCCAGCATAAGGCTGGAATAACGCCACTAAGTATACCCACCCCTTTTGCTCCAAAAGGAAAACTTCTAGACAATGTGGTCATTGCCAGGAAAGTGTTGTATTTTAGGACTTGGTATTTTTTGCACATTGAAATAAAGAGAGTTATAAGCTTTTATATCCTGATTTCATCCAGTTTCTGTCCCCTCTCTTCTGCTTCTAGCTTGTCTGCTGTTCTTATGCCTCCACATCCTCCTCCTTTTTGTTCCATACGATATTAGTTTTTCCTTACTATTTTCTCTGGATATCTTGAAAAGAATCTGCTTCTGAAATATTCTAAAAATAATTTATTCTGAAAATAATTTATCTAAATTTTTGAACTTCACCTTTGAATCTAGTTCTTGATGCTGGCACAGAAGATCTCCAATCCCTGTTATAAAGAAATAGGGATAGGTGGAAGAGTTATCAAAAATAATGGCAAAAAAGGGCCACTGTTCTCTCTCAGGAAGGGGGCTACTGCAGAGAACAGTTAAAGTGTCAATTTTAAGGGACAATTCGCATTATATTTTTGGTAAGAAAAGGAACCACAATTGTCATAGCGTGACCGCACTAACTTCAAAGCAAGCCAACAGCCGAATTATTATAATTTAGTCCCACAAAAAATGCACTTGAGAGTGGCCCTCACTGTGCACAACCCAGATGTCCTGTGTCCCTTTCTTGAAAGAGCATGTAAGAGCTGTATTACTAGTAAAGGGCGGTGGCAGCAGCCTCTACCAGAGCTGGGAGAGGAGCCCTGGCAGGGCTGGAAAGGTAGTGTCTGTAGCTGAACACATTTGCTGGCTCATCAGTGAGCCTGGCCAGGGCTTGCACAGCTTTGTGAAGCAGCCGCTGCCTTAAGGGACAGGCTCCATAAAGTTGCAACAACAAAGCTCTTCTGTGCTTATTTAAGCAAAACTCTTCCTCTGAGGCAGAGTCTGAGAGCTCCCCACGGAAAACTTATTTACATATTTGAGCAATGCATCACTCAGTTATGCGAACATTTCTCAGGACTGTAAATCTGGTAGCTAGTCTAAATCTGTGATCCCACTGTGATTTCTTCCCAATTACGGGCAGAGAAAAAAATAAATGGATAAACCCTATTAAAAATGACTATTTTTCCTACTGTTGAAGGAGAAACAGTGGCAAGATGAGCTGTAATTTTTCATCCAGATGGTGGAGAAGTTTGTGACTGTTTTTAGCTCTTGGACCACAGACAATAGACTCGCAGTCCCACGCATCTCTGTCTCTGAAAGATGAAGAAAAAAAACCATTCTGTCTTCTAGTCAACAAGGCTGGTTTTGGTCATTGAAGCAGACAAGCCTGTGAGACAGCTCAAGTTCAGTCAATTAGAGATTTGGGGAATCAATGGAAAGACTTTTAATATCAAGAGGTATGGAATGGAAAGCCAATGTGTCAATTAAGGCATAGGACTGAGATCTTATAGGAAAGGTCTCTGGCCATCTGTGCTATGCATACCTTACACTGCATTGGAGTGGAGAACTCTGATGTATCTGTATGGGATTTATGGGAGAGGGGTAAAGAGAACAGCTGTGCCAGTCTATCAGCAGCAGTATTCTGCAGAGATGCACTTCTTGCAAAAGGATACGAGCAGACCCTTCCCCACACACCCTCTGCAAGAACAAAGTTTTAACAAAATTGTCTTTTTCTCATGTGACTAAAATGGAAACCCGGAGATCTGTGATTCAAATGTAGGCTCAGAGATGTGGTTGACAAACGTAAGTGCTGCAGTCCTCAGTGCTGTAACTGCAAAGAGTGTCTGACCACAGCAAGAGTGAGCACTAATACTGCACAATGCAATAGGGCTGCACCAGCTGCCCTCTTGTGCACAGAGGTATTTTTAGGCTGGAGTCCTTTTGGTAGAAACTCTCAAATGCTCCAAAATGCTGAAGGACTTACATAGACCCTTTGTGGGTCTGTACAAAATACCTCTATGGACCTTGCTGAAAATGCTTTCCTGTGGAAGCAGACTTCTTCTTGTACTTCAGAACAAACACAGAGGACAACGAGCCCTGCACGAAGCCATTAGCATTCAGTGCTGAGCCCTGCTGCTGCTCCAGAGTTCAGAGGGGAAAACCATGCACCCTTCTTACTGCTGATGACTTGTTTCCAGCAGGGATACTGCTGTTGATAAATTACTCAATACCATTGTCTGAAAAACCATGTGGTATCTCTCTACTCCAGGCTCCTTCTCTCCCTGTGAAGGTGCAGCCCCTGGCACAGTGGGCAGGAGAGCTGACAAAATGATCAGATTACTGCAAGATGGGGGAGAGCAGGTGGAATTGTGAACAGCAGCAGGTACAAGAGAGGAGACATAAAGACATGAACAAGTAGCTTTTGTTTTCAGCCACCAGCAGTGTCAAGTTTTTCTGGCAAGACCAAAATTACAGGCTAAGGCAGACTGGATCTCCACTATTATTGGAGGAATTGGCACCAGCAGCCTGCAAGCACTTGTGTGAGACAACTGAGGGTTGGTGAGTGATAGATTTCACCTGGTGACTTGACTGGAGAGAGAGACAGAGGATGCCAAACGTGGTGTGAAAGCAGGAGAGCAAAGGCAGGAGACTCCAAGGCATCCAGTCACCAGAACCCTCCTTGGGCGCTTGGCTGTAGCTCCCCGGGGCCTGGCTTCCCTCCATTTCTGCCTTGCTGTGTGTCTGTCCTCCATCCATTCACAAAAAAAGCAGCAGGTGTTTAGCGAAGAAGAAGCAGGTATCCCTGGAGAACATAATCAAATACAGAGATATGAAGAGCAGGCCTGAAAAAAATAAAGAATGAAGGAGGTAAAGAGAGTCAAAGGGAGGGGAGGGGAAGGGGGAGGAATAAACACACTTCAAAATCCAAAATATCTGTTCATCCAGAGAGAGCATACATCACCTTCTGTCTGTACATACCCAGCTCTCCCCGGGAGGTAAAATGATATAACTCCCACCTTTGTCCTTGGCAAATCACTTTATTTTGCTGTGTCTCTGTCTCCTATCTGGAGACAGCCGCTGGCATGCTTCTTTCATCATGTGATTTGATTTGCCTGGTCAGGCTGTAAACTTTTAGGCACAGGGACACCCACGCTCTCATTCTGCTCATGAACCACATCTGGCAACAGCTGGGGTCCCTCTGCCTCTGCAAGAGTCCCCAGAAGCTACAATAATTGTCAGTTCATATGTTGGATTGAGTGTTCTGGTGCCCTTTAGAGGCAGCAGCGGCGGCAAATGCAGCAGCTGTGGGAGTGGGATGTTGCTGAGGTTGAGGATCCTCTGAAGCTGTTAATACCAAAACAGAGGAGAAAACATGTTTAGGGATAGATGAACTTTCATCTTCAAAAGTTCTTAGAAGGGAAGGAAGGAAGAAGGACGAACAAGCAAATCATTAGCAACTGAAGTGGATGAGGTACTGAGCTCTTTCAAGGACATGCAGATCTAGACCCAGAAGAATGTTTGGAGTACCAAAAAGTAACTTTGTGATACTCCCAGCGCAGCAGATAGTCTGAACTAGGTGCCCAGATTTCTTGTACAGGCTCTGGTGAGAAAAACAGGTCTCTGTAATTCTTTTCTTTAAGGTACTGTGAAGAGGGATTAGTATCATTATTCCCAAAGGAGGAAACTGAGGCACAGGAAGGAGAGGTGACTGGGCCAAAGATGCAGCCTGATCCAGCTACAAGTTTGCTCAAGTTGTTTCTATTCTCTTATGCAAATGAAAGAGAGAATCATGCTGTTCAGGGTTAGGCATGCACAACCCAAACTCCCTTTATAGTTGGGAGCAATGAAAACTGCAATGTCATCAGTGCTGCTAATGTTTTCTGAAAGGTATGGTTTGAAGGGACAGGTGAAATGTTTTCTAAAATCCACTGAGTGCACTAGAAAGGGAAAAAAATAAGATCTGGGACACGCAAATTTTCAACCAGGTCAGAGACACAGCTAATGCTTCTACATCAGCTGAGAAGGGGCGAAGTACAATCCTGTTAAGAGATAGTCTTGTTATGATATTTAATTTAACAATTTCAAAAAGAAGTGGAAGGTAAGGTGTTTTCATTTAGTGTATGATTTTGTTCTGCAGTAATGCTATAAGCATAGGCATTTCCAAGCTTGTTCTGATTTCCCTTCAAAGTTGTGGCTTAGAGGTTAGAGATGGAGAGCTTAGAGATGGAGGGCTGCTTGGTGAAAACTGTTCTTTCACCAGGTTCCCGGTGTTGCTGGTCTCTATTGTATTGATTGCTTGGTTTCACCTGCCTCTAATCAGAAGACTGTTATCTACTCTGGAAGTATATGTAGATGTATAAACAGAATCAGAGCTTTCAAAAATAGTGTTCTTAATATTTTTTTTCCGACATGTAAGCTGAAAAATGCAGACACATTTCTGACTTCTAGTGCAAGTCAGCTGATTCAGAACTGGAGACAAGATTTAATTAAAACATTTAATCTTCAAACACACCATTGTATGAGTGTCATATCATTGCCCCAGGATATTTCCCAGAATGACATGTTTTTAAAGTTACATATATGTGAATATATATATCTATATAATTTTTTTCTTAGAAGGATTCACTATCTACACACTGTAGATATGCCAGGAAAAGCATTCATTAGTGAAGATGCAAATGTTGAAAAATGAGTGGAAAATGAAAATGTCACCGCTAGGGTTCCACTGCTTAAAGCCAAGCTGGAAGAGGAATATTGGTTTTATTTTAGTGCCTGTAACAGTTTCTGCAGTCAGGACAGGAATGAACAACCTACTCACTGTTTACTTCCCCTGAAGGTACTAGTGCAAACAACTCATTTTAATGTGGTGTCACCTATAAATATATAACCTTGGACCAGGATATTACATACACAACATTACGCCCACAGAGAGATGTTGTGATATTGACATGCTAATTCTGGTGTCTTGCCAGGGATGTACCGAATGCATATTTTAGGAAAATAAAGGACGAGGTAATTGCACAATATGCAAAGGCTTTTGTAATTTTCTTTAAAGGCTGAAGAATCCCTAGGGTTTTATTTAAGCAGGGAAACAATGGGCAAAGCTATTTGAAATGCACAGGGGTATCAGTGCAGAATGGAAAATGAACTAACAGTAGCTACAGGTCAGTGAAGGTTGCAACAGGAAAAAAAAAGCCAGATAATTATCCTTTCTTTCCTAATTAACCCTTGCTTTCGGTTTCTGCCCAGCTTTCCAGCCCTGAGGGATAGAGTGCTTGCAAGACAGATGCCAGGTGATCCAGTTCAAGGTGTCCCATCACTTCTGAAGCACAAGCAAATTGCCTCAGTTTGAGAATAAATCGGCAACTACAACAAAATCTGCTGTCACGTGTTATTTTTAGATCAAGAGAATGAGATATGTGGCCACAAAGGAAACCCCACCTGCACGCTTCACTTCTAAGGCTCAGAACACTTTTTTTTTTTCTCTTAAAAGGTACCACTCCCCTATGTAAGATAATTTTAACAGGCTTTCGGAAAGTCAAGCTGCCCTCTGCAAGCCTGTACAGACTCTCTACCGAGTAATACTGAAACTTAAGTTTAGAAGCTAGCTCTTGCGGGTGTTAATAAAAGATGACCTGTAGAGCTGTGTGTTTCTATGCTTTTTATCTGGCCTCTATTTTTCTGTTTCCTTTAAATGGTCCTATGCAACCAACTCACTGAGTTTTTAACTTACATGGAAGAAAAATTCTTGTTGGACATTCTCTAAAAAACAGCAAAGCTTTCTCCAGAAAGAGTAACAGGCATACGTGACTCATAATTTACTAAATCCACATTAGGGAGGAACCAGCTATCCTACAGGAAAAGGAGCAGTCATAGGTTGATCTAATCCCCACTAATTCCAGTCAGTGCATAAAATCTTCCAGCACTACCAGAAGTAGATTCTGAACTGAGAGAAAAAAAGGGGTTTTCATATTGTACCCAGCTCCTGCCTTCATAACATGGAAATAATTCTTACATGTCACAGAACATCAGAAAGGATAGCTTGAACAGGACATGAAGGAGTTAATGCTATGAGCTCCTTACAGCTGTCCACTTCTCAATGGTTCCTCCCAGGCAAAGACTCTGCAAAAAATATTAAATTTCTTTACCATAGCTCAGACACGTATTCTACAGTGCAGAAAGAATGATGGGAAAATTAAATCCACACATTAGAATAAAGTGTTTCCCTGCACAAGGAAGATGTGTTACATCCACAGCAGAAGAAGAACAAGCAATTGATCACTGTGCATCACAGGACAGGATGGGGCTGCTGAATTAGTATTGAGCTGAAGTGTTACTTCTCCTGCTAGGAAGCAAAGGTGCATTTCAAAGATGTCGTTTATAATGAAAGGCAAGATTTGTATTCATCTGCAGGTCAGGTCTTTAATGAGATTCACTTTCCTGGTCTATAAGTCACAATGAAATGATGAGAGCTCTCCAGCAGCCAGTATATTAACTATCCAGCCACGGGCCTTCCAAACATCAAATGCAAAGTGCACAGCAAAGCACCCTCTTGCTTTCCCTTATCATCACTGATTCACTCGGGACACGGCACATATTGTCACCCACGGAGCCACGAAAAGTGTGGAACCTGCGCCTGGAAAGAGCCGCTGCAGAGCTGGGATGCTGCCTAAGGTGTTACCTTTGAAGAGGAAAGTGCTCCAGTGGCCTGAAATCTTAAATTGTGTTATTCAAAATGCTGTCCAAGGGAAGGCCTCTCCTAAGACTAAGGCCTTCTTTGCAAATGAGACTTTGTTGCAAAAATAAAATGGGATGAAAAACATAAAAAGCGAAAACACCAACCCTGAACTAGATCGTGTGGCTGCGGTTGTATAACCTAGTACAGGACTTTGTGTTAGAGAGCTCTTAGTTTTCTTAGTGATCCAGACTAATTATTTTAGGCAAAACTACAAAATAATGAAATAGGAAGCTGAATTCAATTGCACCTTAATCCTTAACCTTTCCTAATTTTTGAGTAATTTAACAATGTTCTCTAATGCTGTGTTTAGGGGCTCTGATTATCTAAATGTCATGCCTGTTTGCTGAATCCAAGTATTGTCTCTAATCCATACTTAACCTGCAACAACTTTAATAACAGTACTTAAATAATTCATTGCACACCTACACAGAGGCTTCACATGATCCATTTTGGAGGTGTCACCCAGACTCACACAGTCCAACCCACTCCTTTGTAACAGCCCTGGTGTCTCGGCCATCAGGAACTGACAGTCTTGCCTGGCATCCTCCCCAAAAAGTCAAGAGTTTTCACAGGCTCAGTCGCTCAGTAGCTTTATAGTCTTCTCCATCTGTCACACAAGCACCAATCTCTGACCAGAGAAGGGAGCAGGACTAGACAATCAGGGGCAGGGAAAGAAGCAGAATTACTGGAGTCCTAAACAAGAAAATTTTAAGGTTTTTCCTTAGAAAGTTCTGCCTCTTTCCATTTCAGTCTTTTGTGATCTATCCAGAAGCTTCTGGGTGTGACTTACTCAGGGACAGCCAGGTTACCTAAAATGTTTGAAACTGGCTTTTAAGTCATTCACAAACATTTAATACCATAACTAATGACCATGGCTGCATTCAAAAGGAACTTTATCCACTATTCCAAAAAGCAAAGCAAGCAGACAGAAAAATTAAGCTGGTTAATTTTTAAATGATTTTCTTTGCCATAGCTGTTTGCTCCTGTGCTGCTTGTTTCTAGCGTTGGCTGAAATAAGAAGTGTGGAAATACATACAAAATAAGCTACGCTATTTCTAGCTAAGCCAAAAATACCTAGAAACCAAAGCTTACCAAGCAACTCTGTCCTCAGTAAATTCAGAGGAAGATAAAATCAGATTCAGCTTTTGGGAATTTTACTCAAATGACGTCTCCAAACCTAAAAAAGTTTACTCATTGTCAGATATTCTGCTCAAAACTAGGGCAGTGGCGAATCTTCATGAAAAGGTAACCCAAGATCTACCTTGCATAGAAACATACCTGGCACTGCAAATATAAAGATTCCTCTCCAGATCAAAATATGAGTTGCTTTAAATATAAGTTATGAATAGAGCCCATGTAGTTTTTCACACAGCTAACAGAGTTGTAGAAATAATTACAATCTTAAAGTCAGGTTTTCCTAATTTTGGTAGCCATGGATATGAGATCTCTCAGGCACTTTGGGAAGTAATCCAGACTTCTTTCACCTACAGGAATAAAAATAATTAATGGAACACCTGGAGAAATAATAATACTACTGCGATAATAAACAACAACAATAATGGCCTTTTCAATATTATATCTTTTTAAAAGCAACATATCCTAAAGCTTTGAGGTATTCAAAGGTTTTCTTTTGCCTTCCCTTCCTCCCCATTTGTTTCCTTTATTGTTATATCAGAAATGTCCATTTCAGCAGGTAGGACAGTTTACCTTCCTCTAATGCCCGTTAATCAAGTGAGTTTTTTGCCCTTGAGGTATAGAAGGTCTCTTCTTCAATTTCAGCCTCATTTGATGTCTTTTAGTTCCCCCACAGAGGCTGCCTGCAAAAGAAAACTAAATGTGTCCAAGCTAACAGGAAGCAAAAAATCTAGCTGGATAAAAAATCTGGGATAAATAAGGTACCTATGGTAACCTCTGAGATTTTCTCTGTGTGTTTTTAAGAACGGTCTCAAAAAATGAAAGGGGCATATCTCATAATTACTGAAACAGAGAACTTTCACTTCAGAGCCATCAGACATTTAATATCACAGCATTAACTATTTGTTATGAGGATACATGGAGCAGTTCTATAAATGATGAAATAACTTCTCAAGATATCAAAGCAAGAATACTGGAAAAAACATTCTCTTACACAGATCAACCACCGACAAGTCTGCTGTCAAAGGCAAAAATGCTCTCAGCTCACTGAAGACTGTACATGAACATCTAAGGTCTCATAACCATTTTTTCCAGGTTATGGGAAATGGGTTTCCCATTTTTCTCTTTTCTTCCTCTTTTTTCCCCTTCTCTCCATTGATCTTCATCTCCTTTGTCGGCCTCAGAAGAAAGAAATGTGTTATAAAAATGACACAGAGAACTAGATGATTCAGATCATTTGCTGTGTATCATGTGTGGCAAGGAACATGTGCACTAAAAACCTGTGTTTTATCACTTCAAGAGATTACAGTTGTCACAGGCAAGTACAGCAAAGAAGATCATTAATCTAGGAAAGATTATGTTATAGCAACACACTGTTAGGTGTTGAAACAAGTGTTTGATGTGTTATCAGTTGACAAGCAAGGTGAGAAGATGTTTAAAATTAAGTACAGTTAAAAGTCTTGCAGAGTCAAAGCTTTATCGTGTTTCCAGGCATTTCTGGAGCTGTAACTATTTTTATTTCTCTTTTGTAACTCAATAAAAACCTAGTAAATACAGAACAAAAGGTGTGGGTTTGCTTGCAACACATTAAAGTTAAGAATTAACTGATATTTTGTTGCAAGTACAGGTGAAATGACTTTTCTGATTGTTCACAGCTCATCTTTTTCTCCCTAATAACATACAAATAGCTCAAGGAAGCCACTTTTATGGTTGATGTGCTTATTCATATTGGAGCCACTTGAGGATATGATTTTTTTTTTTTGTAATCAAGGTTAGTCTTCAGATTTTTATATTGTCTTATTATATTTATTATATAGAAACAAAATATCCAGAAACCTCCTAGATTGTTTGTATGCTGCTGCCTCGTCCTTCCAGCAGACATGGGAGTGGTTGAAGCCTCCCATGAGGACCAGCGTCTTGATCATGAGGTTTCCTCCAGTTGCCTGAAGGTGGCCTCACCTATTCCTTCTGATCAGGTGGGCTGCAGTGGACACCCACCATGACATTGCCCATGTTGATCTCTAATCCTGACCTATAAGCTCTTGACTGGTTCATCACCCATGCTGTGGTATAGAGCAGTGGGAATGCATGCAGCTATCTCATAAAAGGCAACTCCCTGCCTCACTGTCCCGGTCTGTCCTTCATAAAAAGCCAGTACCCATCCATTGCAGCACATCCCTGTGATCCCAGTGAGACCATAGCTCTGCAACTGCTTGCAGACCTCTAGTTCCTCTTGTTTGCTCCCCATGCTGTCCAGAGTTCCTCTGGAGTTACCAGGTTTAATTCACAGCTCTAATGCCCCTGCAAATAACGTGCAGCCGCAGTCTCTGAAATATGCAGGCTGTGCCTTTGCTTTTCTCCTGGGAATACCTGGATAACTGAGACTGAAACAGAGTGGCCTCGTGCATCTTCCCATGCAGGGAGGAAAACGGAGCTTTGCAACCAGGAGGGATGTGATCTCTAATGGACGTATTTGGTCATCAAAGCTGATGAAAAATAACTTGCTATATGAGTTCTTTGCTGGTCTTGTGTTTTCCTTTTTTTTGGCTTTTTTTTTTGGCTTTTTTTTTCCTCAGGGTTGTGGCTGGACTAATAGAAATGATAGCTTGCCTACGGTAGCTGTTTACTCTTGCACCATTTTTCCAGTACAGCACAGTAGTAGTCCTGGTAATGTAGACATGTCCTGCAGCTAAAATTATCATCTGGTTTCACATTTGAAAAATATAACGTTTACATGCAAATCATGATGGTTTTCTTTTCTTTGTTCATCATTTGTTATATATAAAAAGACAATAATATTATTGGATTTGTACCTTAAGTACAAATGAATCATAGAAGATAAATTATTCTGAAATGATTATTTTTTGGAAGTTAGGGAACAGTAGCCTCACAGCAGAGAGGAAAAAGTCTACCACAACCCACATATGTTTATCAAGGGATACTACAATACCCCAGGCCATGTTATTTCAAATTAATGGGGCCTGTAAACACACATCTTATTTGTATCTGCAAAAGTCATATACAGCTGTGAAGCATCACCAGAAGTGGTACTCTGCAGAGAAATCTCTGATTAACAAGCTGCAGAATTTTCATAATTTCAATTAGCTAAAATGAACGGGGGAAATCTCCAAAGTCAGTTGGCAAGCAGTTTAGTTTTTTTTAATCTCAGTTTCCTAGGAGTAAAGATCCATTAATCAGCAATGCTACATCATGAAGGAAACTAAAATCTGTTAGAAAAAAGGTAGCCCTATCTACACATGTAGATTAGATACACATGTGCTTCTACAGAAGCACAACCTTAGTAATGTGGATGCAGTTAAATATGAAACTAGTGAAAAGGAGTTAGTGATGGAAGACATCATCTCTAAGCGGGAATGGAAATAAACTGTACTGCTATTTTCACACTGGAGTACTAGTGTGAACACAAATTAAAAAAAAAATTATTACCATTTTAAATGAATTAATTACACCAGTATGTAGCTTGTGCCTACCTGAGGCACAGAACTGGACTTCAATCAGTTGGACAGCTTTGTGATTTTGACACTGTTCAGCACCCAGCATGGCTCTTAGAGCCAGGTTTTTATATTTTTCAGGCCGTTTGCAATCCCTTTTTCATAGACTGAGCTGCTACAGTGACTCAGTAGAATTCTGCAGAGTAGTCAGTGTTAGGATCAATACAAAGAGTTGCAGATGTGTCCTTGGAAAAAAAGAGGAAAAAAAAAAACATAAGATTTTTCTATATTTTTCTTTTTAGAATTTCAAGCCTTTGGTTTGCTTTCTTATAAAAATCTGTTATTTTTCAATACGCTGTACAGAGAGGTTGCCTTCAATGAGCACAATATCTGATGAAGATACCTGTGAAGTACGTTGAATGACTCAAAGGATACCAAATTCATCCTTTAAATCACACAAAAAGACAACTAATCATTGTAAATATGACTAAAAATGTTTAAATCCATGTAAGTGGCATAAATATGTATTTCCTTTATGCGTTTTTTGTTTGACATATTTTAATACTTTTTTAAGGTATAATTATCTGTATTAAAATTATACATCCCTCAAGTAGATGAAACTTCACAAAACTGCAGGCCTAAGAGGAGTTTGGAAAAAATCATCTAGGCCTCACCTTGTCCCAGAAGCTTACAGAAGTAATTTCTGACAAAAAAAAAAATAAAAATTCCTTCGTTTCTGCTTTTAAAAGCATTTAGTGATGGAGACCGCATCTCAGAACTCAAGTTTCAGAACTTCACTATTTCTTGATGTCAGACTCCTCACTACAGTTTATACCCATTTTATCTTGCCCATCACAGTCGTGGAGAAAGACGGCTTCCCTTCCTCTTTGCAAGAGTGTTTTACATATCGGAAAGCCTGTTCTTGCATCTGTTTTCTGGACCTTTGGTCATTTTTGCTGCTCTGCTCTGTGTGAAGGGCGTTCAGAGTTTACCTTACCGAAATCCAGGACTTTTGATCTCTCAGAGCTATTTGAAATAGCAGTGGATGCAAAACATTAGCTTGCTACAGCCCTTTTACCTGTTGGCACTGTATCACAGGAGAAAGAGGTGTCAGTCTTTGGCTGGGGCTTCTGGACTCTACCATAATACATTAAATAGATTTGGTAGCAACAAGCTCCAGTGGAGCTTCAGATGGACATTTTTTCTTCTGTTTCTGTCCTTCACCACGATGCTTTTATCTCAAAGTGTTTTCTTCCTCTGTAAAATCTCCCACATGCAAAACAGCGCATAAGAACCAGGCATTACGAACTATATTTTTCAACTGTTTGTCCATGCTATCATTGTAGTGGTGAACTCTAATAAAGATTTCACATTGTTTGCTTAAATTCTAAAGGACTGTCTGGTATATTCATAGAATGGCAATAAATAATTGAAATACAAGACAGTCTGATGGCTCATCACAGGCTGTTCGAACTGTCAGGCTGCTGGCAAACCTTGGATTTCCAGTTGCAATGGACTTCTGAAAAGTATTGCAGAGGCATAAATTCACTCCATTCCCGGGCTTGCATTATTAACTATCTGTTCAAACTTAGTTTAGATGGAGATGAAGTCGTGTATTGAAGTTGCCTTAACAGTAGCTGGTAATTTGTTGTTTGTTACAAGAGGCAAGGGCAGGGAATCAATTAATTCATTCAGAAAAGGAATCGATTACTCCCTTAAGCATATGTTTACCCTTGTAAAGTGCAGTTTATAGAGTAGAATGCTTCACAAGGACTTTGGGGAAAAATAGAACTTCTGGCTGGATTTTAATTGCCTGTCTATTTATGTGTTTGGGATGCTTGCAACCTCTGTTTCCTTTGAAGTTAGAGTCCAGAGCCCTGAAGGACTGTAAAGTTACAACATAATTACTGATTGTTAAGGGACTTTGCTTTATAAAAAAATGCCCATATTGTTTCTTCTTTATTGCCCCCATGCCCCAATATCCAACTGATTTTAAATAAGCTTCCAGATAGAAAATGTTTAATCTTTCCAAAGACTTTTTATAGCCTCCTTCATGAGAAGCTATTGAAGAAACCTGGCTACCAGCACAGTTTAAAACCTAAGCAAGAGAGATTTAAACGTAAGTAGCTATTTTTTACTGTTGACAGAGGTTAATACTAGAATGACCTAGGGACCAGCCTTAGGACTAGACTGTTCACACATTAGTGAACTGAAAGGGAAGGTGAAGAGCAAGGTGACTACATCCCCTTGATTATTCTAGATTCTTATGGCCAGTAAGGATTACAAGAAACCTAGCAAGGCTGGGGAATGTGCCAGGTACAATGAATCCACAGATAGCTATGTAGAACTTTTGTCACTGCTATAAATTAAGAGAAAAATTTGCTGCTTCTCCCTAAGAACAGCTAAAATATTGTCTCAGGCTTCTCATTTTTTTGTTGTTGCTGTTAGGCTACATTCTCTGTTGTTTCAGCTCTCTTCTGGACCAAGTGAGCTTTAGTGCTAATGCAGGAAAAGAGGCTGGGGCTCAGCCCAAGACAGAGGGAAAAAAAATGTGCCTTTTCAGCAGCATTTGCTATTTTAACTGTTCCATCAAACTGCAGCACAAATGATTTGTCCGAAGATCAAACATGATCTGTCACATAAGGAAACCAGCTCTCTTTAATCTCGAAACAGCCACTTGGAACATCATCCTTCTCAGCAGAGGAAAGCGATGGACAGCAGTAATCTACTGGCTGTCCACTCTGTCTTTCTGCACTCTGTAATTGTCCCACTACTGCTGCAATGACAGCAACACACTTGTAAAAGACATGACAGCTTACCCCACTGTGTTTCATAGCAGTTGCATAAGAATCCTTTACACCAGACCTCTCTGAACAGAGATTGTCTTCCTCCTCCACTGTAGCCCACAGAAGCTCATCAAGCAAGGCCTGCAAGATTATATACTAAAAAGGTGTTTGTAACAGTGCTTAAAGCAAACCTAGAGGTGACAGCTGTGAAAAATGAAGTCATTTGCAGCCAGCCTACACAGGCACTCCTGCCACTGTGAGTAGAACAGGGGGAGCTGCCTCAAGGACAAGGCCCTAACAGGAGAACCCAAAGCTTTGTCACACCGGATTAGCTGACCTTCAGCCAAATAGGTTCGTACTTCCCAACCTCGAGTGAGATTGCTTATCACAAAATGGAAAGAGTTTAGTGCCTGTTTATGTTGAAATATACATTTATCTCTGTTATTTCTGTATTAAGGATTACTGGATTGAGTGACTGGTTCTCAAACTTTTCTGTATAAGGAGTCTACATCCAAACGGAAGAAAGTTTCACAACTTCCAACCAGCTATAAATAAATAAATGCAACTTGGTCATTCCCAATGAGAAGAGAGACAGAGTGTAGAAAGCCTGTGAAAAGTAGTGCTTGGTAATTGTTGTTCACTTATATGCTGCCAATTTCAAACACACATTTGCATTTTAGAAGGGCTGCTGTATTCGTCTATTTCAGGAATAAACATTACAACTGCTTTCCTGTGCTTTTTGCAATGCTATTATTTCACAATGCTATTTCAACCCTGTATAATATAGTGGTTTTACAGTTCAACACTAAATAATAGCACTATTTAGAAAGCAAATATTGAGCCAAAGAATTTCAAAGCTGCACCATTCCCTTATTCAGCTTTCATGTATTTAAAATCACAAACAAACAAAAAAACCCACTAAATGAAATAGTGCAATTCATTAATTTCAAAATAGGTTCTAACTAATACCTTAAAGTTTAGACTTATTTCTTTTGCTTTCTCCTAAATTACAGCATAAAAAAAAAAAAATCCCCAACCTTTTTCAACCCTCATTTTAACATACTGGCCTAACGCCCTCTGGAGCAGAAACTATTGGACTGTGTGATCCTGAACTTTATTAGTGAATGCATTGCAACAGACATTCATTGCTTTTCTTTCTTATAGCGTAAAAAGTCTTTCTGCCACCCTGGCCATAGAGATAGCTTTGCTGTAAGAATTGTGGATACAAATGCTGGCCATATTTTGCCATTCTGCATCTTTTTCCCCAAATGTTGTTGCAATGCACACATTGTATTATTTTTGCTATTTCTTTATGTTGCTTGGTAATTCTGTGTTCCCTAATAAAACTAAAAATTTCCTGGTTTGCCCCTCTCATAAATTACCTTTAGAGATCTTCTCTGTAGCTTTCACTTCACATTGTAATTTCCTCCAAAATCCATAATCAAAGAGAAAGAAATGGTTTGGACCCTTTCCCCAAGCCAGGATCACTATGTTTATTTCTGTGTTCCCAGTTCGCACAGGTCTGAGTGAGACTCAGTTTCACTCAATCCTACATCTTTCTTCCTTGATCAGTAGGTACAATGAATACAGCTGAATGACTGCAGTCCCAGTCCCACTAAGCATCCTTAGTTCTGGAAGGACATTTACTCTCAGTGACGAGTCACAAGTCATGAAAAAGTGATCTTCACCTACAAAGTGCAGCTACTTTGACAGCATAGCCACAGGCACTGAATGTGACCCTGCACGCTCCTTCAGCTTCTTGTCTTGCATTTGTAGAAAATTCTTCCCTGTCACTGGCTCTACTGTTTAACCATTTCCAAGCCAAATACCATTTCTTGGCATGCAAGCAGTACAAATTCTTAATTGTTCGACTTAGTAGCAATATCCTGGGTATCACAGAGGTCAATAGTGCTTACACTTGTAACTCCTACTTTCAATCATCTCTTTCCAGAGGGAAATTATAATTGGCAATGTCTAACCCAATGTTTTGAAGGATCGACTTGTTAAGTAACCATGAAACTGAAGGATGCACAGATTTTCTGATGACTTAGCTTATTTATATGTTGTTTATATGTTACAAATATAGGTGGGTCTTTTCACCTCCCTAGCTCCTTTGCTGCAAAAATAGCTTATTACAGGAATAACTCTCAGAGCTCAACTTTAGCTTTACAAAAGCAAACCACTGCAGATGAAAACAGTGAAAGCATTTTAACACTCTCCCTAATATTTTACCCATTATATTACTGAAGAAAGGAAAGCATTACATCTCACAGAATTAGAACAGAAAAGAGCAACGCTTTTGAGAAGACCCAGCCTCCTGTAGGCACTCGGCCTGACTATCCCTTGAAACAATGCCATGTGGAAACATTTGCCTGAAGACACTGTGGAAAACGGAGAGCAGATTGCTAATACACAAACCTTTGAGTTCTAATATCTCACTTTTCTCTGGTGTAGCCACATACCTTTGGGGAAAATGGTTTTAAGATGCTGCCAATACTGGCATAAGTATGGGGACAACAAGACCTTCTATATGCTATTGTATCAAAACACAGATAAGGAGTAAATTGCTTGGTGGACAAGCCATTAATCTCCCAACTTTCTTAGGCAAGAACACAGAGCTCATTTCTGCTGTTTGGGTTTTTTGTTGGTGGTGGTTGGTTGTTTTTTTTTTTTGTTGTTTGTAGGTTGCTTTTCTGTGTGTTTGGTTTCGTCTTTTGTTTGGTTGGTTTTTGTTTGGTTTTGAGGTTCTTTTTTTAAGTTTTCCAGGAGAAGTTCTAGTCAGGCCTTTGCAAAGGAAGTAGAAGATTCCCATGACTATTTCCACACCTGATTATGAGCTGCCACTTAAAGCCAAGTACACTCATTTAACTCCTCATGCGTTCGCAACAAATTACCCTGAGTTCTTCGATTCTCAAGAAGAAAATCTTATACATTAGGTATCAGTTGTGATAACAAATGTCTGATGTGATCCATTTACATAGAATTCAACTGGCAGAAAAATATCATCAGTTCTTGTTATACTACTCCTGCTAAAGATATCCTGATGAAGGTATAAATTTTTAATCACAAAATTGCATCAAATTCCAGGGATCAGAGATAATTCCTACCTCTTATTACCTGGTGATCCATGGTCCATGAGTAAGATAAATTATCCCCTCTCTCTGAAACGAAAGCAAACAAAAGAAAAAAAAAAGAAAAACTTCTGTACTAGCTGTTACTCTGCCTATTTACATATACAGAAGTTCCCCCCCAGGCTACAAGGGATTATTCTATTTTAATCAAAGAGCATACAAAAGTACATATCCTAGTTTTAAAACAGAGAAGTGAGAGACAAAATAATCAATTCATCTCCCATTACAGGTAGATGAATTTCTGAACACAAGGAAAAAGCCAACTGAGTTCACATTATGACAAAGAAAAGCCTGGAAAAACCCTAACTGCCAATAACACATTAAAAAGTGACAATGTTTCTTACTATTAACATGTCAAAAAATAAATTTAGTGTAATTTCAAAACCTCTGTAAGACAAGCTTTATATTTTTGTTTAGTCAAATACCTGAATAGGTTGACTCCCTTACTAGCTATTAGCCCTTATCACTGCTGCTCTTACACTAAATAAACTTGCTACCCTATCACTCATGCATCCAGAGCAAGTATCACTGCTTTTCTTAAGACAACTGCTGTCAAGAATGACAAAGACAGCTTTAGGCTGCTGGTCTCAGTCATCAACTTTTTAACAGCAGAACACTTGAACAAATATTCTAAATCCCCAGTAAAGGCATAAGATAACACGGCCATTCAGTAGGTGCACCCACCTACTACCTGGCAATGGTTTGAACATTTCCTTGGGAGACGATCCAGTAATATACACTTTCTTCTGTGAAAGATTTACACTAGACAAGTCAAGCTCCTGTTACCTCTTTCAAATCATCATTTCCTCACTCTGGCAAGTTGTCACTATGTGAAAGGAACAATAACGTGGTTGAAACCTTTTTTAAGAGGTGACACTTTTCTGCCTACATGTCCATGAAAGTATTGATAGGTTTTCACAGCCACCAGTGAGAAAAATCCATTTGGAAGTCCACAATGCGTCGCAACTGCTCTCTGCTGTGAAAATGCTTGTGTGTGCAGCAGACAGCTCTGCATTGTCATGGGCCTCTGCTTCATAGCAAAACTCAAGCTCAATGGAGCAGCATTTCTCAGTCCAAATGGCTGAGCAGGAACAGACAGCTAAGCTTTTCTGAAAAAAATTACAAAACAAAAAAGATAATTCATAGAGCATGTTGCATCTATTGTTTTTGAGCCATAAAGGAAGGCAATAAACATCTTCAGCATGAAACACACAAAAGTGTTACAGAACATTGTAAGTCAGAAGATAAGAAAAGCCAACAAATTTGTCATTGAGATTATGGATTATTTCTCACATGCACATACAAATCTTATTCATAAAAATACCTAATGCTGGTTTGTTGAACACAAAACCTGGATGTAATACCTGTCTTTGTCTTATCAACTCAACGACTATTGCCCACCACCTCCCCAATCTGAAGTTCAGATGTTTGTGAATTTGGTTTATAATTGTCATCAAAAAAGTTTTTCGTCTCCAATGGTAGTTGTGAAGAAATAAGCTTGAAACAGAAAACAGTCTATGAAAAACTACTCAGTTACCATGCGATCTTATCTTTATATCCTTCACTTACCTTTGTTTGTTGGTGCAAAATTCTAAAGTACTGCAAAGCCCACTCTGGCTCCTCTCTGGCTTCTAGGTCTGTCTTTTTACCCTTCTGCATTACACCTGGTCTTTTAAATCCTGATCTTTACCATATCTTTTTATCAAATTAATTAAAATTAAGATGTTTGTTGCTGAGTCATCCTGCTATTAAGATGTCTAATCTTGGAGGAGTGCATTTGCCCAGGTATATTATGAATTGCACTGTATCACAACTAACAAGAAAATTGGAGTTAAAAGGCCAACTACGCTGTAAAATGCCGTAGAACCACAAGACACATCTTCTATTTCTGCCAGCAGTATGATGTATTAACCATCAACAGTTCAGTGTGTAAATTAACTACCTTGCAAGTTTAAGAAAATTATTTGATCAAAAGGTTGAAATAAAATAAAGAGTCAGTAACTTTTTTCCTACCAAGCCCTAGCATTATGAGCAGCCAAAAATGTGTCAAGAACTTAACGAGCTGGTTAAATTACTTGTGTTACACCCATGTTACTTCAGGGTGGCACCAAGGGTCTCTGTGGCACCACTGATATTACTGTATTATGCAACCACTTTGTCTTCCAGTAGCTTTCAGCAAACACACACAAAAAAACAACACACCAAGGAGAAAGTAAATCATACAATTCCAATCCTGCAATGACTCAGTGTACACCTGATGTCAAGAAAAGGGGATAAAGTATCTGATAAAAAAAGAAATACGACATACTATCGTAACATTTAAAGTAGAGAACAAGCCTGTAGTAGTAAGGAGATAGGATGGGGAAAAGTCTTTACCTAATTTTTCCTCAGTCTTTCCTCCTGTGATTTTAATTACTCCTTTCCTGTTACAGATGACAGACAGCCTTAGATGGAGTATTTTCCAGTAACATCTACAAGCCAGTTCTCTGCCTACTTTCTAGGCACCTATTAAAAAGGGAAAGCTGTCATGAGGGTAAAGTACAGCTTTTGAAAGCCGTACATTCAGGAAGGGCAGATAAAGATAAGAGAATGGGAGCATATGTCACAGGTCAGCTCTGGCATGTGGAGAACAAATGCAGTTGACAGAATGTGACCTTTAGAAACCACTCAGGGAAATTCTGACATTAATTTATAGTACACTTCAGTCTCTGTACATCTCTGTGAATCTCACCTCTGACAGTAAAAAAAACAACTTTCAAACCCAACCTCTGAGCTTTGCAAATTGGGAACAAGGGAATCCTCTTTTCCCCAAAGCAACCATCTGCTTCGTAAGTACTAATTTATTTTTTTTTTTTTTAAACGATATATACCCAGCTGTTTATAGTGAGAACACAGCTTTAGAAGCACCTCCTTATTCAGTATAAAGGCTACACAGTTTTATTGCTGCAGGCTAGGTCCTTATTCTTTCAAGTTATTGTTTAATACGGCTTTGTAAATATTTAATCTATAGTTACCACCTGAAATTTCATTCATTTATAAGCTTGGGTTTTGTTCCTACATTGTAACCCTCTGACACTGGAAACTGATGTACTTCCCATCTGTTTCATATCTCTCTAAATAAGCTCTTCTGTGCTTTTGAGAAGGCTACTGACGCCAACTGCAAAACACACAAAAAACCCCTTTAAGGTGTGCCCGGTCCTGAGGGATAATCCTTCAATCAGCTTACAGACTAAAACACAGAAAAGAATCCTGTATTCTCCAGTATTCCTGAAAACAGAGACATTTAGGACACAGAAGAATGGAGATGTGCACACAGGTGCTTTCCAAATGCAATTTAAAAAGTGAAGAATCGAGATTCCAGGACTTCTCCTAATTGAAGGCAGGCTCTCCAAATTAACATTATATCACAATAACAAGCAATGGAACAAGCAATGCAACTTTTCTTAGTTTTAATTAGATACATTGTTTTGACTGCTAAGGCAGGGAGAGAGGAGCACTGCTCCTAGGAAAAATGCGCATTCACTTCCCAGAGCAGGCAAACACTACATACTTTTGAATACTTTCAAGGAACACCTGAAAAAAAGTGCTTTCCAAACAATGCATCTAGTAAGTTTATTGCATAACTTAGTTGAAAGCTGTTCCAAGATGTCAGATAAGTAGAACAAAAGTATTTTGAGGAGACCTTATGAGAAAACACTTTTCTAAAAACAGAGAAACAATCAAACGATCCAACTGAAAAAATTGCTTTCTTGGGCCAACTTCCTTTTAGAAGTGAGCTGAGAAATCCATTTGTTCCAAAAGATCAGCCATAAACAAATACTAGGGAAAGTGCTTACATGTATAGACGAATCTGGTTAGCCAGGCACCGAGGAAAGTGAGTGAAAGAAATTTGCATTCTGAAACTTATGTAGTATTTACTGCTACAGAATAGCTGCCCATTAAAAACCAAAAACCCAGGAAGATGAACACAGGAACTGAAACACACACATCAACTGCCACTAGCCATCACACTGTTTAAACTGCTTTGATATTAATGATGCACATGTCCCTAATTTTTTCAATATTTGACTGAAAGGCTGTGCATATAGTGCTAGAAGTCCCCGTTTTCAAAGTTTAGCAGGGAAAAAGAGACAAAATAAATTTCTTTTGAAATATTTTTTTCTGTATTTATATTTCCCCCCCTTCATCATACCTTCCTGGACTTCTTTAAAAGTATGCATTTTAAAATTAATCTTATCAAACAATTCAAGCAATTAGATCTAAATCTCTACTGGCAAGCAAAGTTATAATAGAAAGTTCTAACAAAGTCAGCATCAATATGCAACAAAAATAATAAATACACATTTTATTTTATACTTCAGCTGTGCTTTTTGTAAATAACTGTTTCAGTTTCTTTGATGAAGTAAAAGCTAGAATAGATTGCCTTAATCTTCACAGGTAATGGGAGGAATATCCCTCTATCTACAAAATGTCTCTTAGAATTTAACATCCGTAAGAGATCTTCAACACTATGGATTGCCATTTAAGCAGGAAATGCACACTACAAGATAAACAGAGTTAATCAAAGCCTCTTTTAGATGCACGTAGTAAAACAAAAACCAATTTTATTTAGTTCTCAAACCAAATTCCATTCCACATTTAAGTCCTATAAGTATCTGAAGATTTAATCACTGTACATGTGAGCTACACCTTAGATGTCTTCCAGGCAAATAAAAAGTTGTAGCCAGAGATTAATAAGACACAGGAACAGAAAGGAAACTAAAACTCCACATTCTCTTATCGCACAATTCAAGTTTATTCCATTCATTCTTGCAACACAAACTTAAAAATACAGTATCATTTAGCATTCTGATGTCTGAACCATGATAATGATGAACCCAACTGTGTTAAAACAGTTAACAATGGTGAAAAGAGGAAGTCAAATATCAAAATGCACAGAGCACTAATTTTCTTCCGTCACTGCGTAGAAAGATGATTGTTTATCCATTTACAAAATATAATTAAGACAAGTTCATTTTGAAATTTTGCATGCAACACTGCAATTGCTTGACCTAGGACACTCCATTCTTACCAGCCTCTTCTACAAAAAATTCAATATTATGTTCAAGGATAAAGCTCCATTTAACTATCTTACTCCTTTTCCCATTTGGTCCCCCTTAAGAAAATGGGGCAGAGGGTACAAAATCCAAAATTTACTTAAGGTTATAACTTATTCAGCATGAATTTCAAATGAAAAGGTTGAAGAACAGAGTGGATTTCCAATTTACAGTTTGGTATTTTCATCTAGTTAGGACCTACTCAAAGATACAGGCAGCCATCCATTATTTTTTCCACAATATAGCCAACAAGAAGGGAACAAATAAGCCCTACAACAAATAATTTTGTTTCCAGAAAAAAGCATAAGCTTTTATTATTACATTTTTGCTTGGGTTTTTTTAAATCCTGGACAAAATGATCCATCACCTCTGATGTAGTGCAAAAAGCAAAAAAGTATTTCTTCTTTATGAGCCAAACATTAAATGCCATCTTTCAACTATCTCGAAAGGCAGCTTGGGTATATATATTACAGCCAAATTAACACTTGTCTCACTGAAGTTTGCTTGCATTTTTTTTCCTCAAGTGAAGTAAGAAAAAAATAAGGTGTCCACATAATTGTAGAAAAAGGGAGGCAAAATTGCCTCAGTGAATCACCAGAAGAGTTAGTACAAAGATGATGTTTCTTTACTATGATAATGCTCACTTAAATGAGAGTTGAAGGGAAGGGCAAGAAAAAATACAGAGAAAAAAACCTCAAAACCCCAAAACACTATGGCCAGACAACTTGACACTAATAAACACAAAAAACTTGAAGAATCAAGTTTTCCACATAAAAACAGATTGCAGTTTTCTAGACTAGTATTGTAATAGCTAATTATTTAACAGCATAACATGGAGGCAAATTTATGCCAAAGATGGTTACTTTCATAGCTGAATAAAGAGTTAAACCTATAGTCTGCATCCACACTATTACAATGACATGACAATCCAGCACTAATCAGAGATAAGATTGAAGAGCTCTCTTTAAATAATCATTAAAAGCACTGTTCACCAAACATGCCTGTTCTTTTATCAGCAGCTTACCAACTGATTTATCACTGATTTGCAACCCTTCTGCTCTTCCTTGCCACCCATCTCCAAGATGCAAAGAGTAATTGCACTGTACAGTTTATGGCCAGAATTGATTGTTTTCTGGATTGCTTTTCTTACAGGATGTCTACATGTAAATCAGTTTCTACTCTCCTTTTACAGTCTAAGTGCAAGGCTTTTTATAGCTGAGACATTCAATCATAATATGCAACATGATTCAAGTAAAACTAAGTCTCCATCAAATATGAGTGGTAGTCACCATGCTACTTCTACATATCCTCTCAATTTCAACAGTGATATCAAAATAATATCAACTACTTTTGTTTAAGAATTCAGCATGAGACTTTATATACATTTGTTTTCTGTATTGTGTATGTTATCAGAAAGTTTGAAATCTGTATTCCAAAAAAGAGGAAAATGTATAGTTTGTCGTTATAAAACCTGTTATTCAGTTTTGGGTGAATCGGCAGTCTAATGAAAGTTTCCAAGATAAAAGCCAGAAGCTCAGACATTCCTGAGGACCATAAGATGTGACAGGAATCCCTACAATGTCATTAAATGCCTTCCCATGAATTATCAAGGCTGTCATAGTACTGACGTACTTCCTGGTATAGTAAATCTTAGATAAGAGTCAATGGTTAATGTGGTATGGTTGCACTGGGAACTTTCAGAACAAGCCCCATGTCCTGATGAAATTTAAGAGGTTCCTTCAGCCAACAATGAAACACCAATTCAAAGATATGCACAATTAAAAGGATTTTTTTCCTCCAGTACTTAGAGCAAGACAAGACTTCTACTTATACATCTTCCTGTTCCTAACACCTGAACTTAGAAAGCTTACATGTAAGTTTACCAGAAAAGTTTAGCAACAATCTTCACCTGATAGGAATGTCTAAATAATTAGCGTTCATTCTCCATATTTGACTTGATTATCTTTGTGTATCAAACAGCCTGTTGCTTTCACATGTGTCTATAAGTTTTATGCTGACATGGTGAGCAAAGAAATTTCATCTTACAATCCCTTTGAAAATAGCTAGAGTGACATTTTGAATTCTCTCAAAAACAGTTGCTTAAAACATCAGTCCTGGACTACAACAAACACAGGAAAGAAAAACCTCAAATTCAATCAACCAAAGTACCTTTGCAGATATTATGGAGTGTAACACCACCATGCCTCAACTGATCTTTCCTGGTTTACTCAAGAGTCAGAAAAACATTAGTGTGACATCCAATTAGTTTATATAAAGAACAGCTCCAATAACTAGTATCAAAAGTCCTCAAAACTGCAACGTAAGCTTCAGGCAGAAGAAGAATAAAGCTACCCACTGAGAGAAGAGAGAAAAGCAACCCAGCCACCTACATTACTACACTTCAGATTATGGCAGACACTAATAGCACGGGACTATTGTCTCCTTCACAATTAGTTTCAGGTACATAGCACAGTACTTCCATCTAAAGGAATCCTTCAACAAATATCATAGTACTAACCTAGGCGGTTTACAAGCCAAAAATTCGAGATCATGGTGTGTCTTTTTTCTTCCATTTTCACTAGAAACAGGAAGAGATTGTGCACTGAAAAGAAGTCCTAGAGGGACACTGTTCATAATAGTTTTCAACCCTCTCCAAACAGATTATCTTCAATACAAGCCCCTAACTAGTCTGATTCATAAAGAATTTCCCTCCCCCCAAAGTATTTAGCTGAAGAAGCTGGAAGATGCAAAGAGTGACAGACAGGCAGCAGTGTGAGGCCACAGGAGAGACATTTAAGATATCAGTCCATCCGTCACTGAAGAAGAGTTTTGATTGCTTGGTTGTCAGTGGCTTCAAAGGCAGTTAGTCCATCTGGGCCTTTCACAGTCTTATCAGCACCCTGTAAAGATATTGAGAAGGACTGTCAATTCATAAAGCCAGGCTATATTAAGTGTATCACAGAATTTACTTACCTTGGATAATTGTATTGATTACATACAGCTTTTTAGCATAGTGCATTGTTTTCATTTAGAAACCAAACATTCAAGATTTACGTACAAAAGTAGTTGGTACGCAGCTAATCTAAATTTCAGATTTTACTTCAGAAAAGGAAAAGTCACATAACCTTTGTCACACAGCAAGTTGTACAATCAACAAATTATCAATTAATCTTGGATAGAAACAGCAGATTTTTTTTTGTTTCCAGCAACTATTCACATGGATCCAAGAATTCAGTATTACACATTTCTATGAAATCTATGGTGCAGCAACCTTTTTCACATGCTAAATTAAACATGTAACCTCTGGAAGAGCTTACTTACTAAAAAATCATACTATTTTCTTTCTCTCATTTTGAAAAAAAATATCCTATTGCTTCATAGAAAAAAAGCCCAAATCATTCCAAGTCTAAAACTGTTCATGTTTGCTTTGAATAAACTATGCCTACACCTCAAAGGCAACAAAACAGATTAGGGAGGCAACAGGAGGACAGAGAATAAAAATGCATCAACTTGACAAACTGCAGAATAGTAAACACAAATGTAGCCTCAGTACCAAAATTATGGAAAGAGAGCAAAAGAGAAGCAAAGACTGATTAACTAGTCATGCTTGCTTTGAGCCCTCTGTAGTCATATACATAAAAGTGAAAAACCAGATTAAATCGCAAATAGGGTAGTTAAATAAAGGGATAAACTCAGAGAACACAGGACTGACTACAGAGATTGAGAGATGTTTCCTGAAAATAAGTTAGATTCCAGAACACCTCCTCTTGAGGAGATATGCAAGTCTCACTTTAAAATATCCTCAATCAAGTGACAGGGAAAACACTGTAGTGGCGAGAGCACGTACTACAGAGATTTGTCTTAAATTTTACATATAAACCCCCATTGAATACGTAAAAAAATCAATTACATTACAAGGAAGGAAGTGCAGATTAATAGTCAAGGACACCTAATAGTTTTTCAAAAACATAATGGGCCCAGAATTTCAAGAGCTTCTTTACTGATAAAAGATTACGCACATTAAAACTCCACTAAACTTCCATGCATAATGCTACATCTGTTCTCAAGACAACTCTCAGCCCACTAAACTTCCCATTGCAACTCTTTCTAACAATCTAATAAACTGGATCTGACACTACTACGATTTGCTGCCAACATTACTTTTCATAACAGAATATTTCTATCTTTGAAATCTCTCCTCACCTGTAAATATTCAATCTGCCATTCTAAAAAAAAGACAGCTTTACAGTGGTTTTTAAGACTGCAGTGCTCATTTTGTAGTCTACTGGCCAAACTGACCCTGCTGTGGCCGTGCATCTTCCTTGCAGCCCCTAAAGACTCTCAGTACAAGATATGAGCTGAACAGACTGTTTTGTTTGGTGGCAGTCAGGTCTGGGGCAGGGAAACAGACTTTGGTTGTCAGGAACAGAGCCAGGGAAAATTGTCTTGAGAACTCCAGTAAAGAATTCAGGGAGGGATACTTATAATTGCAGTAATTCACAGAATCATTTAGGTTGGAAGGGACCTTAAATATCACCTAGTTCCAACCCACTTGCCATGGGCAGGGTCGCCTTCCACTAGACTAGGTTACCTTCCAGAATTCATTCCTTCACCTTCTCTAGTACGTTTCAGGTAGCAGAATACAGGCATAAATTTTGTTGATATGCAATAAAGTCACTCCAGTGAGAGAAGCGGTCATAACATTTACCTCCTTCCTGTCACTATGTAAATCCTCGTCCCAAAGAGTATGCAGTGTGCTGCAGCATCACTTGAATCATAGTGTAGAGACCTTTAACTTATAAAGCTCTCTACCAATGTATTGGCATTCAGAGTACAAAAGATAACTGTTAGCTGAAGTACCTTTAAAGTATAAGGAGAACTTTAGACATAGGACTGCTTTCCACCCTCATGCACGTTTGTACTGCAGAAAAGTTAGAGACTCACAAGACCTGAGTTTCTAAACCAGCTTCACTGAACGTAGGCTAAGAGGGTCATGACTACCTAAGGAGGACACAATTTAATAAACTCAGTGTTAATAAATTAGAATAATAGCCCCTTTGCTAGGCAGAAAGATTCCTGCCTGCATTCAATAGAACAAGAAGGAAACAGTAAAGTTCAGGTCAAGAGGACTTTAATTTTCAGAAGTACAACACTGCGTGGAAGTAAGTTTAATGAAAAGTGCATAAAAATAAAGTGATTTCCAGAGTATTCTCTACTTGCCTAAAGTAAAAGCTATTAACGCTTTACATTTGTGTTATGTTCTTTTCTTAAAATACACACACAACAATATAAATAGAAACTCTCTTTCTTTGGTAGGGTAATAACAAACAAGAAAGTTTGCCCTCTTAAGCCACTGGGCAAATTACAAATGTTAAACATGAAGGCAGCACAATAGCTACTAGGGTACAGTTGCAGTTCAGGGGGAAAAAAACACAAAACAAACACAACAAAACATGAAGGCAGCAGACAAAGGCAACACAGAGCTGTCACCAAATCTTGTGAAACAGCAAAAAACTTCCAGAATGAGTTTCCAGATGAAGTTATGGAGGAACATGTCAGCTTGTTCAAAAAGGAGATGGATGAATTCATAGACAACAAATCTATAAACACTACTTAAAGGGGATAGATGTGTGTACCTCCAAAATCCTCAATACAACAACTAGGAATGAGAGGAATAAGTGAGCAGAAAAGGTCAAACTTGTAGAAGGCTGGTACATAACATGAGTAAAATAAAAACATGGCATTTTGGAATACAAATCTGTTGTGACTTTTTTCAAAACCTACTAAAAATTAATTTCCCCCCTAATAGTAGAGTATCTTCCAATATTATCATGTCATTTAACATTTTAAATAATACTGAAAAAGGTAGAAATGAAAAATGAACACAAGATATGACATTTGTGCTTCACTTTGAAGACACAACATGCTGCAAATCAATTTACTGTTTAAAATTACAAAGGCTATTTTAATATGCCTCAAATTTCCAGAAAAATTTTAAGATTAATAAAAAGCATTAACTACTGTTAATGTAGCAGTAAGACAAACCCTACCTTTGAACTTTAAGCACGAAGTGCTCTTTAGACTAAAGCTAATTACTTTCATGTATTACAGTACGTCAGAGCAAAACATTTGCAACAAATTCAGATGCCAACAGAGGAGTTTTAGGTATCAACTCTGCAAACCTCCATAAGTCTATTCTTCAGGGTCTCTATGGTATGACATTCCACACATTTTCATAAACTTCAAAGATACACTCAGATTTCCCAAAAGCATTTCCAGGCTATATACAGTATAAGTAAGGCTTGACAGTTTAATAAGAAAGGATTATAAAAAAAAAGGCAGTTTTGTAGAAATTTGCAAAATGAATTCTTCAAAATATATGTTTTAAGGATACAGCATACTAATCTCTAGCCTGACCAAAAAAAGCGTTTATTAGAATAGCATGTCTCAATTCTGACCTAGAGGGCTTATGCTACTTCTAGTAGGCAGAACACTTTAAGACTGAATTAATTCTACTTTAGTAAACTCACCCATTCCTTGTTGAGAGCAATAAAAATTATCTTCACCCACTGTGTATTTCAACACTTGGCATCTTGAAATTTTTGAGGATTAACATGATGATGTATTATTATCTATTGGCAATAGTAGGTTAATTAAGTTTTTTGGAGGCTGATTATAGCATACATGTAGCAGCTGTCTGTTAATCTAAACATTAAAATCCTGTGCCCAAATGGAACACAAGTGCACAAAGTCTTTCCTAACATACAGACAGTTTTCAAGTATAGAACCTCACATTTTAATTTTTTTTCACACTTAATTATGTTTTACAGTTTTATAACATATGGGTGATGTCATAGCATCATAGAATATCTCAAATTGGAATGGACCCATAAGGATCATCAAGTCCCACTCCCTGCTCCTCACAGGACAACATTAAAGCTTTAATCCCCATGGGTTAGGAAGGAGTGACACTGTTTGAACATGTTAAACATGCCAACAAAAACTTTGGTTTTGATCTTCAAGTTTAATTCACCACATTATCAATATTTTAGTTGATATTGGGTAGGCCTGAACCATCAGAGATGACCCCAAGTGTACTACGGTGAAAACCATTTAATGAATCCAATCTCTCAAAATCACAATAGTAATTGATTATGGCTGATCACTATGATCAGCACAACAGCAGTGCTTGAAAATAGTAATTTATAATCTCAACTTTTGAAGTTTTCAAACTACATATAGGTTTCTTATATTGTAATAAATCAAACCAAGCAAACTCCAAAATTAAAACATCTGAACAAGGCATCAGGAAGCACGCACTGAAATGATAACTTCAGAAGAAAGTTTGTAATAATGGCTCTTTTCAGAAACTACCTTTGGAAGAATATAAGATATGTACCCTTGAGTCATGTTAAGTGTTTATCAGTAATCCTATGTATGTACTGCAATTATGAGATCAAAGTCATATTACTATTTCATTTTGTTTTAAGCAATGCAAGTTGTTTTATTTATTAAAATGACTGTTTGATGGTTATATGTGTTTTTTCATATTGGAAGAAATGTCTGAATACCAACATAAATTATGGTAATGTATGAAGCTACAGTTCAAAATACTTTAAACATAAAAACATAATTCAACAAAACATGAACAGAAAAAAAAATAAAACCAAAATACTGAGGATCAAATGGACCATTACAGTAAGTCAAAACTTGGAAACGAAACCCAAAAAAACCTAAACTGAAAACATTGTCAACAACTTCAATACTGAACAAAGGATTTACCGAAGCGTAAGAACTGCATTATAGAGCTCCTTGCTTTCTAAAGCTGTTCAAACAAGCATCATACGATAACTGTATTAAGAGAAAGAACTACCTCTTAATGTAAGAATTGCCTCAAACAGAATGAGCTGATGAGCAAAGTTGCAGTTCATAAATACTTCATCAGCCAGCCCACACAAACAGAAGCAAGAAGATGCGCTACATTTAGCTCTGCATGAAGAAATCTGAAAATAATACAAGCTTTCCCAAACTATCCAGTTGCAATAATGTTTTTCTAAACTCATCTCCTAGTCCAAGTTCACTTTCTCATAACATTCTGCACATTTTTGTGATATTTCCCTATCTTTACAATTGTTAAGTGTAACCAATTCAATTCAAACTGTACCAAGTAGAGAGATCAATACATTTATACAAGCTGTGTGAAAAACAGCTGGTTCAGGAAACACCTTAATGTTAACCCTTGCTGACACAGACTACAATAATTGCACATCTCTTACTAGCTGCCAGACAATTAATGCATAAACTCAAATTTTGAGGCATCTTATTTATTATTTGAGCAACTTATTTAGAATGCAAAACACTTCAAAACAGAAATGGAAAGAAATACAACGTGGAATAGAGGATACCTTTTTTTTTTGATAAAGTGTCTATATGATTCTAAATGAAGGATCATTCCTCACAATAAATTTAAGCAAGTCGGATGCACCATTTGAATCCTAAATTAAGTCAGAGCATTTCTTCACAGGCAGGCATAACTAACATTAGACAGGATGAGAGATGTGAAGAAATGTTGAAATTGGTGCAGCATTAAGACAGTCAGAAGGAAAACAATTTTGCCTTGGAAGTGGTGTATGAAAACATTACACAACACGAAATCCTTTGGCCAAATGATATAAGTGGCTTCATATACTGAAAATGCACTGTTAACTTCCTCTTTTCAAAGTAAGTGTAACAAGAAGGAGCACATATGAATAGAGGTAAAACATTGCTTGAGTTAACTACTGCTTTCTAAAACGGATCACCTTTGTAACATGAATCAAAAGGAGAAAAGAAACAGATTAATCTTATGGTCCCCAGAACAAAATTTACAAGCTCTATAACAGAGAAAGCTTATCTTCCTACTTTTACTTCCCCTCACCCTGCCAACCCAGATGGATTTTCACTCATCTGGCAAAAGCAGAGGGAAACCACACCTCTGAGCAACTTCACAGTGGAGATTCCATCACATGAAACACTTAAACAGCTGCCAAAATTAAATCCCACTCCTCCCTGTCTGCTGAAGGAATGTGTATTTTTTTTCTTGCTTGTTTTGCTGTTAATTGCTGTTAATTGCTCTCTACCTGGAGTTCACAATCCTCTTAGTGGTCACTGTTACTTTTGCTACACTGCAAGTGTCCTGGAACTTTCTCCTTCAACTATCTTCTCCATAATCAGAGTACTTTCTTTGGTTTAGCAACATAAACAGCATTTCTTTGATGTTCTGAATTTACCTGGGACATCATAATCTTATTAAAAAAATAAATCATAGTAATACACTTTGTTAATGGATAACTCATTCTTAACATTTCCGTCTCACCTTTGACAGAAGCAATTTCACACAGGAAACATGACCCTCATAGACTGCTGATAGGAGTGGTGTGATATTATGTTTGTCTGGAGCCTGCAAATTGAGACACAGTTATTTGAAGCACAATTTCACACAGCATTGAATGGTTTCATTTAACTTTTCAATTTTGTTTTGTCAACACTAGAGCAAAGGTAAAGATTTAAGGATATTATCCAAAAATACATTCCCTTAGAATTTTTTGCTCTCCTTTTTTTTTTTTAAAAAAAGTCATTGTTTAAAAACCAGTCAGTTAACAGCAAGATATTTCTCCCATAAAACTTCTAGATATTCCAAAGTTTGTCTATTTTTTTAGGCCAATGATAGAAACTGTGGGGTTTCGGCTGACAGATTTTGCCCAATTTAAAAACAGTACTCCTAACTGTCCCATTTCTCAGCCAGTCTGACTTCAGAAACCCTTTTTGGCTGAAACATTGGACTGTCTTCTTCTCTCTAACCTATAGTCCTGGAAAGAATAAGAAATGGAGCAAGTGAAATGTTCTCATTATTTCCTCCTCTCCTCTCCAGTTAGAACACCTGAGGAAGAGATAATCTTTCCAGACACCAAGCAAAAAAGCCAAGTCATTTTGTTAACTTTCAGACAAATATATTCTACAGCATAGCATTTGAGGTGCATGGTTAAAGTATTTAGAAACTTCACTTTATGGAGAACTACACTATTGTGAAGTGCCAATACAGCCCAGGCAAGTCTTTTCAACACAAAAAGCCATGCATTCCAAGCTACAGCAAAATGACTAAGTTTGTACAAGTAAAAATGTCTCCAAAAAAAGAGAGAAGCATACCAATTTAAACAGAGTGGATCCTGCGCTGGCCAAGGATGCATTGTACTGTCTTCTGAAGTCTCTTCCAATAAATGTAATATGTTTTTCATACAAGCTTTCTTTAGATGTGATTACTGGAATTATTCTTCTAATCATGGTCAAATTAAATTTAACTTTTTATAGCTACAAACAACTTTTCCTAGTCTGTCCAAAAAGAATCAAAGTATTTACTAAATGTAATTTTGTGCTTCTAACTCCAAGACGCCACCTCTCAAATATTTTTAAATGCATCAAATTGTTTAGTTTAAGCCTTTCAGTAACCATTTAGGCACTTATACCAATCCCTTATACGTGTGCCTGTGTGCATGGGAGAGAGATCCTAACAGCCTTAACATCTGTTTATAAATTGATACACATACATTAATATCAGCTCCTTTCAATAGCAGAAATTCCAAAATCTCAAGCTGTCCACAGTCTGCTGCATAGTGAAGAGGCTTCCTTCCACCTTCAAGCGTCCGATTGACATCTTCACCCTTCAATGTAAACATAATCTAATTAGCAAAATTTTAGAGCTAACACATCAAGAAGAGCTTGAAAAAAAACCATCACCTTTAAATATGCTGAAGAATGTTTCCATCCAAATATTTAAGAAATTGCCCAAGGAAAATGAAAATTAAGTTGCTCCATTTCCTTTCCTTTATCTACATATTTAAGACTGTAAGACAACCTTGGTCAGTTTTGCACACTAAGAAATCAGACGCATTGAAATAAGTCAGCATCGTAACTAGTAGTGAGTACAGACCATTCATAACTTAAAACTCAATTATGGAACTGTCCATTCTGTTTCATAAATAGCACCTGCCAATTCTTCACGACACAAAAAAGTCTGAAGGCACTCAACCAAATCAGGACACAGGAAGCTGTATTCTAATGCCACTCGTACTAGTGGATTGAGACATCTCTTAAGGCGTAAACAAAATTTAATTTAGTGAGTGCCTAATCAGCTTTGTTTCTTCACCTTGGGTTGTGCAACTAAGGATAAACTGATTTGCTGGACTTCAGTAACGACAAGAAGTTACTGGAAACCAAACACTGACAAGCTATGAGGTAAGTGACTTCTTGCTCATATGTGCAAGTAATGTTAGTATTTTAAGGAGTGGGTAAATATAGCAACATACCTCATGGCCTGCATCTCCACAGAAAAACAATCAAAAGAGTTTCAGCTACAGCAACAATTCATACTTCTCTGAGTCCCTGCAGTTCTCTCATTCCTGCCCCAAATCACTAGAAAGTTCACAGAATAGAGGGCTTGACATATATCTTCCAGACACCACCTCCCTTCTAAGAACAGATGAAGAGATTGTCAGAAGGAAGTCTTACTCTGCATTTGATGTTGCGTATTTTCAGTTTTATACTACCAGCCAAATAACAAGACAACCTCAGAATTCTCCTCTCCTATCAATACAATATTCTATTCTTCTCATACTACACCCTGCTGAAAGTCAACGCAACACAACAGCATTTAACTTCAGGTTTAACTAAAAGGCTGTACATTCTGTGGTCCCAGAGGTCAGGACCTGGTTCTCATACTATTGAAGGTTTTGGCTTCAAAGTAGGATAAAGTAGCAGCAAGTAGCAGAATGAAAAAACCTCTGCAACTGCTGGTACTGACTCTGAAATACCGCTGTGGCTTCTGAAGTATGTTGGACATAAGGAAAAAGATAGCTTTACTTTTATCTATGATTTTCAGAACAGCAACAAATTGTACTTCTAAAGCTATGCAGACTATCAAAATAATAGTTTAATGTGTAAAATTTCAATATGACTATCTGCAACAACTGTACTGGTAAACAGTATTGTAATGTAACTTCTTTTTTGCTGAAGTCCAGTACAAATCTTTGGTGGGGATATTTTAACAACTGTGTTCCAATAATAAAAAAAATAAAAATAATCCAGATCACAATACACTAACAGCATACAAACAGCCACACTGGTGTGCATAAGGAAGCAGCATATACTTAGCTTATCTAGGAAGTTAAGCTCTCCTCCTATTCTTAATCACTCCTTGCTACTTCCCATCAATTTAAAAACAACTGGCATTTAAATGACACAGGTTGTTTTCAAGTACATACACATTGGGATGCATAAGCTTAGGAAGTGAACCATGTAGAAGCCATGCAGGCACTACCCCAAAACAGTCTCTAGAAACTCCTGTAATGTCTGACATATGCCAAGACATTGTAAATAAGGGGTTAAAGGAGAAGGAAAAGCAAGTTAATTCCTGGGACAGTACACAGTAAAGCTACAAAGTTCACATTCAAAAAGAAATTTAGAATCATCGTGTCTTAAGATTAGGTCAGTCCAACAAAGCTCTCCTTCCTTAAGCTTATAAATATCATCTGACTCATTGGCTTACATTATAGGATTTTCTTTTTCTTTTTAAAGAATATACCACAGATGCCTCTGTTCTCTCCTAATCTGGTTGTGGAATAAATTCCTGCAGGACAATGAACTTCTGGAAGTTAAAAAAAACAAAACCAAAACCCAAACCAATACCCAAACACCAAGTTTTCTAAGTCTTCCTTAAAGACAATGAAAGCTTGCTTACATAAAGGGGAGTTTCTAGCAAAAAGTCTGCAAACAAAGATGTCCTGAACACAGACTATTTGGATTTGAACACTGGCACTGAGAACATATATCAACGGCATTCGAAGTCAAACATCGGAATGCTTTAGTTCAAATTAACAAAACAAAGATATCTGATAAGTTACAAAAATACAAAAAAGACAGGTACTCCTAAATTCTGCAATAAACAAAGTCCATTATCCAGTTGTTTCATGGGTGTGAAAAGTCACTGCAAAACAGATCACCAACTGTTATAAAGCTTCATTTGGCCTTTCCTGCTCCCTACCCAAGACTTATAGAAGTAGGAAGGGAAGCAAAAAAAAAAAAAAAATCAAACCATTTCAGATACAGGGATCAAAACTCGCTGAGGTGCGAGAAGAAAGTATTTTTTGCCCTGTAAAAATAGTGTTTATTTAATCTTTATCTCATCTTTCATTTCCATTTATGAGTATGTTTTATAATGTAAATAACATATTAGTACAGTAGGAAGTGTATACAATTTATAAATAGAGATATTGGTGATGCCTGCTCAATTTTTTATTTTTTTTATTGTTTTACTGATAGGGGTGCATGATCAAAAAGGTTTGGAGACCACTGGTCTAGAGCTCTATCCGTATCCATGGAACAATAAATTGTATCTTTTTCAGAGGGAGTTTCATGCTGGAAGACAAAACACTTCCAGTGGAAATTTTATAGGTCAACTAAAAAAACCCTAAACCTTACCTCTACACACAAGTTATTCAGATTAAAATGAACTGTTGTAAAACTCGCAAGAATATCCTTACAGTTACCCTTTTGCAAAGGGAAAGTGCCTTTAGGCATGGAAATACCGACTTTTAATAGAATTTAAATTACAGATATAAAGTTCCAATCTTTATCTACACCAGCTGCCATTTATGTGCTTAAGTAAAAGTCTTCAAGACACAAGTTGCATATAAAAATCAGCTATAAAATGAGGAAGTCAGAAAACTGCTTGAACCCTCATGATCTAAATTGGCAGTGCATCAGTGCCAAAGGCAGTAGTTAGAACAGCTGCAACAATAAACCTTTTACTTGGCTAGATGGTGATATGAAACACATCTACCATTCTAGATAAGGTTGCCAAAGATTATCTAAACAAGCTACTGTTCTTTAAGCTTAGGATATACTATCCAATCCTGTGGCTGTTGATATTTGTCTTCACTGGATGAGCACTCCAAGTTGGATTCTCTTGCTCTTCCACTTGAAGTATTCTGTTCAGCTAAGCCAGGGAGAGATGTTGACTTATGTGTGCAGTTGGGTTCTCCACTGACAGAATGGCCAGCCATGACAGATCATTTTGTATAGGAAATGCATCTTCTCTATATGGTGTCATCTAAAAAGTGAACAACTAGAGAATGCACCAGAGAATACAAGGATTCCTATTAGCAAAGAAATTAGATATTGTAGCTATAGCAACAAGCTCCAAATGCCAATTGACATCTTAATAAAATGAAATCTAAGCACGAGGTCAAAATTTGAGCCCCTCTCATAAATAAGGTAGCTCTGATGAAGGTGTGGCTAGTTACATCAACAGAATGAGACAAAGTGGTGTCTCAAGCCCTGTAACAGGCTGAGGCAGGAAACAGCACAGGAAGTACAGATTCAAAGAAGAGCTATTTCTATGTAAGTTTTCTGAAATTACTGTGGTTTTGAAGAATATTGGCCAAAGTCATCATACTGAATGTTATGAATTTTATGTATCAGCAATCTTATTGGGTGACAATTCTCAATACTGACCTCTGAGACAGCAAAATAACCAATATGTTGGTAGGCTGAAACAAAGACTGTACCAAATAGCTGTTGAAGTTTTTCTTTAAAATAGACCACACTCTGCAAAGACATATGGTCATAACCAACGTGAATTGCCAAAGAGGAGCGTGATTTTTGCTTTACACCTGCAGGCAGAAAGTCTTATGTATATTAGACCAAAAGTGATAGAAGAATTATCCCAGGAAGTTTTATGGGCCTTTTGCCCTTTTTTAGAGTCTAACAGAGCAGCAACAAGACTAATAGCTATGAGGGTACTTTGAAGGAGACTTCGTTATGTCAGAATCAATCATATCACCTCAAAATAAAACCTTAAGTCAAAGGTCACATCTCTCCTGAAGTCTGTTTATTTTCATTTTCTAGAGTGGACCTACACATTCACTAACAATTGCACAAATGTTTGTGCACAGCCTCAGAAAAGAATTTGCCCTTGCAAAAAGAAAGACACAATCACCTCTTTAATGACCTTCCAGAATACATAGAGTTTACTTACTCAGACATTTAACGCTGTCTGGCATAAACCACATCAGCAATGTTTTTTCTTTGCAGACCAAAGACTTACAGCACCAGCTGTGCAGTAACACTAAAAACTGGTTTGACACATGAAACGTCAGAACCTGCAGTTAACAGGTATCTGCTTTAATCCTCTCTATTAAAATCTGACTACAGGTAAAGAAAAGCCCCTCTGTGAATTTCCAATTGCTAAACAAGACAGCATGAAAGAAGATTCGTGTAACATGTTGATCTTATGTCCTATTTCAAAAACTCCCACAGGTGGATAACAGCAGAATATTTGTTTAGAAGGACTTAAAGTATCAGCTTCAGTTGAAGGTGGCTATCAACTTTCTACTGAGGACAGAAAAAAACCTCAACCAACTTGAAGCCCAGTTCTAAATATTTTCAAGAGTTTTCTCTCCTTTTTAAATAACTATTAGTAGGATTCATTATAGCATCCTCCAAACGCAGCTATCACCCACTTTCTGTAATGGAGCAATTCAATCCATAAAAAGATCTGTTCTAACTAATACCTTAGGCGAGTACTGTCAAAACGAGTTAATCTTGAACTTAATTATTCCACTAGCCTCTGTCACACACATTTTCCTTGCTCTACCTTTTCTTGCCAATAGACCTTGACAAAAACCCTGTTCGTGTCTCACGTACTTTTCAAGTTTAAGTCCAGTCAAGCTTTGCCTTTTTTAAATTGCATTCCTGCACACCCTGGGAAAGGGCCTACGTTCTTCCTGGGTACCCAACCCCAATCCCACCTTTTCATGTTCCCTCCCTCTTTGTGTCTGAGCTCAGAGAGGAGTTCCGTGACCGCCAAGCTACCAAGCTGTCAAGCCTGCTGGATGTCCCAGAGTAATCTGGAAGGATCTGCACCTTAACAACCGCCTTGAATAAGTTCTGCCAAATTTAATTCCTTATTCTTTTGCAGCCCTACTTAAAAGAATGAATCAGATTTCACTGACTTTGTCCCTAACGCACATTATGACATCAGCTCATTGAAAATGTTGAATGAACAACTTTAGTCATAAATTACAAGTTTTAAAGCTCATTATTCTCCAGGCAGATTAATTTAACCACACCAAATTGACACTGTCCTTGAACAGCCCCTGCCTTTTCTGTAGGCTCTATTTCACAGACTGTATTCCATGCTTTCCTTGGTCTAGCTTTACCTGCTAGGTCCCCTCTTTTCCCGGTTCTTGCCAGTTTAAAAAGCATCAACACTTAAAGCCAAATAACCTAAACTAAACTCATCTAGTGCCGCTGTAGCATCCCTACAGTATACTCCATGTGCTTCAATCTCAGGCTTACTCTGAAGCGGCACACCAGCTGAAACCAAATCCAAGCCAGCTATTCAATTGGGCACCATGGTTTGCCAGTCGTGTTGCCCTAGAATGTTACTGCCATGCTATTAATGTCACAGTTCATCCATCAGTTTAGCATCAATTTTCTCCTGGGTAGCAGTTACAGTATCCCTACTCCTAGCCAGGTTGTTCCTTCCCACTCCTGCATCAGAATTAGTGTCTCAATGATGAATCCAATGAAGGATCTAATCAGTATGAAAATTAACGTCATCATTTTCCTCTTTCCAGCTGAATCTGTTCCTTGATCTGATTCACCACTTGGCACCTGGAACACACCACAAATAAGTAGCTGAGATTTATATTCCAGTTCTACCACAGGAATCAAAACTCAAAACTGTGACCTCATTAAATCCTATTGCATAGGTTAACTGTATTAGTACAGCAGTATCTGTAATACTGGTGGCATTAAAATGCTCTTTCAGATTTAGGAACAACTTCATACTCCCATCTGTACTTATCCTGTCATGCAGAAATAACTTCGGCTCCTCATTTCATGCACTCCTTTCATTCCAATTTAAATGAAGGAAAACAGATTCCATGCAGTCAGATGTCCTTCGAGAGCATTGAAGCATCCTACAGGAACTACACTACTGGGTAATTCCTGTCTCCATTATTCTGGAAAATGATGAACTCACTGTACATGTACAGTCTGTTGCATTACTGAGATCTTTTCACATTCAAAGAATGCCCATTCTTATAGAGTATTAGATAACTCTGACATTTTAAATATAGCAATAACTTTATTGTTGTTGTCTGAGTGGGAAAGAGGAAGAAAGAAGAACTCTCTTTCCATAAAGAAAAAGTTTAAGTCCTACGAATGAGATATTTCGAATATCTTACTGCTTATTGAGAATATTACTTCTGAATGCTATATTTCACTATCTTCCCCACAGGCCTTTGTTCACATTGGTTGTATTTGTTTTTAAAAATTCGAAGAGATTAAGTGAGATAGCTTATCAGAAGTATTTCCAAACAATCTCATTTCACAGATTTATAGCAAAAGATATTAAGAATTCAACTCATGGAAAGAAAGAGCATCTCAGGTTTTGAGCACTTATACTACTCAGGTGTATGAACAATAGGCAAATATGTGCAGATGAAAGAATAAGTAAAATTTAGGTGTTGTGCCTTTTTGTTTCTTTGTCATATCACAGTGCATGACCTTTGTATCAGAAGGATCACATGTAACATTCCTTTATGCAACATTACCAACATTCTTCACTTTAAAGTGCATGCTGTAACAAAAAAAAAAAATCCTCCTGGGATTTTATGATGGAAGAAACATTTGAAAACGAAGAGGGGAAGGTCAGTGTAGCATCTATTTTCTATGCTTACCTTCATGAGATGCCTTTTAAAAAAAATAAATTCCTAGTAGATAGCTTGGTAAGCTTTGATACACCTCCATCATTGCTATTGGATGTAACTGAAATGTAAAAATCTTTCTTACATTGTGATATTCTGAATGCAGAGATTCCCCTCCGAGTGAAAATACCATGGTCAGGTGTCCCAATTTAATTTTAACTTTGTAAAATAAAACTGTCAGAAGCAAACTGTATCCAACAGCATAAATTACAATCTGAATATGTATTTTGCCATAATTAAAACTATATTGATATCCACCAAATGAAATCTTCCCCTTCAACTTAACTCATTTTTCAGTTTCACACCTAATTGCCTGAAAAAGTAAGTTTTCTGTTTTTAAGTGGAACATAGATAACCTGAGCTTTGAACTCATTTAAGAGCAATGTATTTCTTAGTTTTCTGAGGGGAGATCAAGCTTGGACAAACCACACCTTCAAAAAAATTATTAGCCATATACTTAGGGTTTAGCAGACAATCTTGCACTTCCATAGTGGGGATGTGGGAGGGTATGGAACTAAAATGTATTAATCTTCCCATAATGCTCTCTTTCCTTTTCTCAAAGTCTGAGTCAGCTCACAGCCCTTCAGTCATCCTCCAGTACAACTTTTTCTGGATTCATCCATCTCTGGAAAGACTTTAAAAAACTAACAAAACAAAACATTCAAAAGTTACTTCTCCTAAACACCTTGATTGAGAATCCTTAAAAATAATACAGCAAAAACAACTGAAATACACCCCTTTGTTCTACATACTTTAATTCTTCAAGATCATTCTAAGAATATTGTTTTAGAAATTATAAACTCACAATTTTAAGTCAAACAAAAACTTTTGCCCTTATTCTACTTGCTGTAACAGTAAGATGATGTCTTTACATCACACTGGTGGTAATGAGGGAAAACGCAAATACCATGCTTCCTGAGACCTGACTAATAATCTAAAAATATAAGGACAGTTTAATTCTACAAGATTGTAAGTCTAATGGCTCATGGAATCACAGACTAAGGGTGAAAGAGACCTCTGGAGGCTATCCAGTCCAACATCTGCTCAAAGTAGGTACAATCAGATCGGGCTGCTCAGGACATTGCTCAGCTGAGCTCCATACACCTCTGAGGATGGAGGATTCTACAAGCCTTGAGAGCCTGAATATGTTCCTGTATGTTAATGCCTTTTATTGTACTAGGAAGCCCAGGACACAGTGCTCATATGCAGCTTCAGAAGTGGTAAGAAGGGAAAAAATCTCTTTCAGCCTGCTGGGTATTTTCTTGCTAATATAGCCCAGTATGCTGCTGGCTTTCAATAATGCAAGGGCACACTGTAGACTCATGTGCAGCTTGATGTCCACCAGAACCCTGAAGTCCTCTTCTAAAAACCTCCTACCTAGCCAACTAATTCCCAGCTTGTACAGGTGCATGAGTTTTACTTGTTTCTAACCTATTGTCCCGAGTGGACAAGATATCCCATTGCCCAGGTAACCAATAAAAACATTAAGCAATACTACCATGATAGATGCCACTGGTAACCAGGCACTTAGAAGCAATGTTGCCGATGACAGCCCTTTGAGTCCAACAGCCCAGCAAACTTCAACTTGGTCACTTGCTGTATCCTTATAGCGCCAAATTGGCTTGAGGAGGAGGATTTGCTCCATAACCTTCCCAGAAACTGAGGCTAAGATGACACACCTCAGTTCCCCAGATCTTCCTTCTCACTGTTCTTAATAGGAATGTAATGTTTGCTTTCTCCTTTTTTCCTTTGCCCTCCTTTCATTATCATGCACTAGGCCCTTCTGTGCCCCTTGAGATCCCTTGCCAGTTTCAACTTCAACTGAACTTTGGCTGTCATACCTCCACACCTGCACATTTGTGCAATGTTTCTACATTCCTTCCAATAGAGCATTTTGCTTTCACCTTCTGTGTAACTCTGTACCAATTACAGGTTCTTCAAAATATGCAACCGGGGACGTAAGTTGTGTATCCAAGTAACAGCCTTGAAAAGCACTCTCTCAACATTCCTCATGGTCTCATGAGCGAATCCCAGAATGCAAAAAAAGCCCCCTAAAACATCTTAACCTTCTTTACTTTAGACAGGCTGCAGTATCATCTCATCTACATTCAAACACCACCAGAAAAGGCAATTTGATCTTCCAGCATAGAAACAGAATGTTATAGCTCGCCTCCCCTGAATTCTTCCACCTACCAGTTGCTTAAGCACAGAACTGGAACCTCAAATACCCTGGTTCACAATAAGCTTTCTTGAAAGACTTGATAAGAACTAAAATTGAATGCTATGAGTCCAAACACACAAAAAACCTGGTTTTACTTTTGCCGGTACAAAAAAATAAATTGAGATTTACCACTGAAAAATCAAGTGCTACTATCTCCATTTTCTCACTACCGAAACATTCCTTGGGCCTATGTGTAGAGCGCTCAGATTCCTCATATGACCTGCTAGAGAGTGCTTTCACCCTCTTCAGTCTGTTTCTTGAGTGGTTCCATATGTATTCCATTCTGTAACCCTAGTTCACGCCTTATGACTGCCAAAGAATGAACCTTAAAGTTGGATTTGTAGGTGTCTTTTGTTCCAATATATCTATTTCTGTAAAATACATTGAATAAATCTGACAGCATTATAGAACACCAGTTCTTAACAGAGCTCACTATATGAAAGTATTCACCTGGTCTGCACTTCAGTTCAATGATCCCACTACATTCCAGCTTTTTGAGCTGGTGGTGTAGTTCAACAGATTTTTTGCCCCCTATAGTATAGCCTTGGGGTTGAAAAAGCAGCATTGACTTTGAAGAATTAGTTTTCATTCCTGCCAAGATATAAACTGATCAGACAACCAAAAGCCACACCAGAACTTTCACAGGTAAACACCTTTAAAATGAACTCAGTAACTCAGGCCTAATGGCTTTTCCTAAACAACTTATTTCTAGTTTTCAAGGGTTAAAGTTATCACTACTCAAAACAGTAGCAGGGACAATAAATTAATCTCTTCTTCCAAGCTGGTTATACAATTTTCTCTAGAAATTTTGTCATGGTAACCAAAATGGAGCACTAGCCTGAAGCAGTTTTTGCTGGGTAGAGCAGAGAGGTTAAATATCTGCATCCACAACTGAAACTCATATCAGCTGTCTTAATACAAACCTGAAGACAACTGAACCACTAGTCCAGTACTTTAGTCAAGAAAGCCATTCTTGTAAGCTTCTGAGTATTTCATCATAGCCCTAGACTAACATACCATTTTCACATTCGTGTCCATTTTTACTAATTAGAAACAAGAACAATTCAAGTGACCAACCCATAACACAAGTCAGTGCAGCATATTATTTAAAGTTTTCTACATTTTTTTTTTCCTGTAAGAGGAAAAGATTCCTGACGTACGACGCTTCAGGGATTGCAGAACTAAGAATCGGGCAGAGCAGATGAAAAAGATAAATACCACATTTCCACTCAAACTCATGTGTTAAAAGAACTACTCAAACAATGCAGGAGGCCTAAGGAGAAGCAGCAGTTTTCTACATATTACGGTCAGCAAGATTACTGAGTCTCAAGTTTTCTTGTCACTGTTTTCTGATTCACAAGAAAAATGACCTGTTGCCCCTGGTCAATATTCAGCCTAAAAGCAAGAACACCTTGAAATACCTATTAACTCAAAGGCTGGGTGAAGTCCAAAGAGCTGAAAAGGAAGGAAAAAGTTTAAGTGCTGTAACTTGTGAATTGTTTATGATTTTGAAGCAGATTTCTTCAGTTAAAAACCAGCAGTAAGTTCCTGCCAAAACTCAGAAATTAGCTCACTGTAACTGCAAGTAGGCAGTTTCCCATGGCAACTGCAAAAATTTTGTGCAGGATTCAAGTTTTCATTTAAATCTTCTTTATTTTCAAAAATTACTTACTTTCAGTCCACTAAATAAATTAACACAACCCTGTCTCATTCAGCCTGTCACAGCGAGAGACAAATGCTGCTGTTGCTTAGTGGTTCAGCAAATTCTGACCATTCCAGTAGTTTTCCAACTGCAGCCGGAGTGGATCACAGTCGACTTTGGACAACTGAACAGAAGCAAGTGACCTACATTTATTGTATGGGATAACTACTTTCCACTTAGAGAATTTCAGAAGATCTAAAAGTGCTTTGTTTTTTTGTATAACAGCTGAGAGCAAGTGCATTAGCTAAGCCTTTCTACTGATTATCTTTGTGTTCATGGTAAAAGGTAAATAACAGCTTTTTGATGGTTCTGGGTTTTTTATTCCCCAACCTCTAAATTTCATAAACTGGAGCAACAATGAATTTTCTCCCAGTTGTCTTCTTTCTACCCTGTATGCTTTGGGGAATATTTGGGACAAGCAGACTTTACACTTCAGTCTTACCACATCTTACCATAACAAACAAAAACAGCAAAAGCATCCACAAGAAATCCTGTAGACAATCAAAAATCAAAATTAAATGAACAGATGTCAAGAAGGGAACTTCTTGAATACAGAAAGTTAAATCTCTGTGGAAGAGGCTGAAGACATCAGTAGCAAGTTTTCATTGCTGTTCTGGATCCACATCTAGTCTTTGCTATTAGTTTTGCTTGCCACATCCATCTAAGCTCCAGTATTTAAAAAGCTGAAAAAAAAGGTTACTCAAGGAATTTCAGCATAACATTCCTGCTAGAAGACCTGCACTGAGTTATCAAAAAGGGTTATCTGTTCTGATGATAGTGTGAGTCTCTCCACTCGTCATTTTGCAACAAGTTCTACAACCAGAGCAGAAAGATGTAGATATCCACATATGTTTAAAATGGGTACCTACTTTGCAATTCTATTTGACAGAAGCCTCAACAATGATAACATCAATATTTGGTCTACACAAGTTAAGAAAATTAATTATGAACCTGATACCACATCAAGACATGTAACATTCAGTATCTAAAGTACTCTAAAAGCTTTTATAAGCACCCCTACATTCATTTTGGCTTACCCCAACAAAAAGGTATTTAAGCATACTTTTCAGATTTTGTTAGTGGTATACAAGTATGTAGCTTATCAACCATAATCAAATGCAATCTGAAGTCTTTTGTCTCAGTCAAAAGAACACAAGTCCAGAAACAACTGCTAAATAAACTAGACTACTGAGCTGTTTGTGCTTCAGTTGTTGCATCAGCACTTTTAGAGAAAAACTAACCTGATACACGAGTTGTTCTGTAGAACAGTAACGAACCTACTGTTCCCTAGCTACAGCTTCTAGAAACTTGTGCTACAGTCCTGGCTTCACATATGTCTAGTATGCGCATTATTGAAAAGAGTTGTCCTCCCCTGACAAATCCTTAATCTGTGTAAGGCTCAAGTGAGAAATAGTGGAAACCACTCATCATTTGCATTAGCAAGTGATGAAACATGAATGAAGGTACCAGCTTTGTAGCTTCTCTTAGCTCTTATGAATTCCTATTTAAAAGTTTGGTCCAAAAGCATTTGCCTCTTAGGCAACAGTACACAGTAATGGTAGCAACTGGTTCTGACAGAGTAAGTTGTGGCAGACAAAGGTATTATTTCTTCTAACAAGAGACTCTCTGTCCAGAGTACTACTTTAATTGATGAGCATTAGTGCACTAAATGTTCTAGATCATGAACTGAAACAGCCGACAATCAGACACATTCTAAGATACCTCTGCTTAGAAGAGTTGTTAGAATTTCCAATTAAAGTTAAAATGCTTTCATTGTAGCACCAGGGCTTATCTATCAGACACAATTATGTGGCACAACCAAAAATAAGAATTAGTGATTAAATGGTTCTAAGGAATCACAGGCAGGTCTAATGACTGCATACCTTGACATAAAATTCTAAAGAGATGTGTTAAGTACTGTATCCACTGAACACAGCGTATGACCATTTTCACAGGCAACACTGAGCTGGCTTAGAAGGGTTTTTCTCTGGAAGTGATTGGCCAGAGTCCATGTTTTAACACTGCTGCATTTTGATCTGATTCGGGTGATCTGATTTCAATGATACCCACTCTATACTAAGGGTATATTATACTCTAAGCAGAAAATATTCCAGCCCATGTGTGTGCCAGATAATTGCTAAACGGGAGATATCAACCATACTTATCCAGAAATCAAATGAGGCCTCAGTAATTCAGTACTACACCATCAGCAGGCTGACAACAGATGACACTATCAAAACAGAAAAATCTACAACACACCTTTCATGTAGTTTGACACAAACTCAAGTTTAACATGTCAGATCATCTAATTGTGGAATTCTGAAAGCAAGTTTGAACAGATAAAAATACATTGTACCGAGCTTCACTTCCTAGGTTTCACTAAGTTTGTACTGAAGTAAAATATTAAGTTCAAGGATAAAGAAATCCAAAGGTTTAGTGGGATTCATGCTGTTTCCATCATTAGATCATTGCTCCAAAAGTTAACCAGCTGAGCAAAGAATAAAAGCCATTACCATCCAATCTGCATTTAGCTGCTAGTTCTGAATTAAAGTATTTGCAGTTACTGTAAGAGCCCCAACATCAACATCTGTATTAAAATCCTCGGTGCACGTTGTCCAAAGAATGCGCAGGAAATGACTGATTTCCTTCTAGGAGAACAGCAGGCACCAGCTATTTGGTTTCAGTTTCAATAGATGCCAGCTTGATATTTTGACTTCTATGCACGATCAAAAAACTAACAATTAAAAAAAAAACCAACAAAAAAACAACCCACAATCATAAATATGAGTTCCCAAACTTAAGGTCATACTCCATGAATGTACGAGAGCATAAACAGGAAGATGAGTATATCTTCAAATTATTACTGCTATAGTTTAAAAAAATACTGAATATAAATGTTATAACTGGGGCTTAGCATCATAAGCACGACTGACTTCTCTAGAATCTGAACACAGGATATGTCCAAGTCAAGATCAAGTGTTCTGTCAAACCCAAAGCAATGAAGCTTAGCTTTTAAGATAGTTTTCATATTAAACAGTCGTTATTTTCCTGTTTGTTTCCTTCACGTAGCAGTTGTTATTTTCCTGTTTATTTCCTTGACATAGCAATGTATAAAAATATGAAATATCAAAAGTAATATTAATGAGTTCTAGAAGTTTGTGCCTCAATGCAGATTTTTGTTGACATGCTGAAGCAGTTGATGATTGGAATCATGCAAAACATGGAAGTAAAAAAAAACTTGATCAGGAAAGCTATTTTTAAATCCATAAAATGAATGCTGCATCCACAGAATGGCTCTGTAAACTAGTATACACTTTGAGTATTCAGCTTCATTAATCCTTACCAACATTGATATTACATTTTTATAATTTATATAATCCATATACAAAAGCTAAGCTATTTTCTCCAGATTTCACCAGGAATTACTGTTGAAAATGCTTTAGTAAATACAGTCTACTAACTTGCCACAAGAACTGAACTAAATACTGTGTTTCGTGTTATACTCTAATTAAAGGAACATACTTTGAAATTAAACGTATTTACTATTGAGTTACTATCTCCAAGATAAATTTAAGTAATAGATAATTAATGTTTTATAGGTGAAACTCAAGTTTTTTAAATCATGCTAAATATCCATCCCTTTCACCAAGGAAGAGTTAATACTATTATTAAAGTTATCGACAAGTCAGCAATCCAAGAAACAAAGGTTTTCCCAGATGCCCCACTTGAATACAGATGATCCTGCAAAATTTCTTATACAGGGCATACATAGAAGTGCAGATCTCGCCTCACTGGAACTCTCCTGACCAGCCTTTTATATAAGGACTTGAAATCTCCTCCTCCCAATTGGATTACCTGAATCAAGTACCAGAATTGTTTCTGAACAAACATAAAAATCCTTTAAAAACTTTTATTTTCTATGATATTTGCATTCATAGCATTATTAACAAATCAGTTCAGAAGAGATATGCTGATGGTAACTGTTCTATGGACAGCTCTCTACCTTTTGTCTCAAATAGCCTTCCAGCTCCTCTTTCCCCCTTGACACTAATCACTAATTTATAGGCCATACCTGTGTTAAAAGGAAGTTCATAAATCAATGGAGTTTGGGAAAAGAAAGTATCAGTCATTTAACAATAATTATCAAGACCCAATCTTAGCCCATAAGAAACTTCAAGCCCACAACTGAGTTTTATAAACTCGCTCCATAATTAAGATACATTTTAGAATATTCTTTGAACTTTGGCTGGAAGTTCGACAAGCAAGTCTCCAGAATACCTTTCTAGTGATGTTTTGTTCTGTTCAGCTTATTAACCACTGCATGCAATTACTCTGTTTGATTTTCAAAGTGTAGCTGAAGGCTAAGTAAAATGATTTTACCATTTCCCTTTTGGCCTGCAACCAGTGAGGAAGGCAGCAACAGCTAAAAGTAAAGACAAAAATCTAGACCATACTCTAATTCTTGCTGCAGCAACAATGTTACAAAAATGTTTTCTTTGGAGAAATGCAATCCTTGCCATATTATGTATCTGTACTGAACTGCAGAGTTACACTGCATACAAAAGACTAATAAAGACCGTAAGAACAGGCTAAGTGCTAAAAAGCACCAAACCTCAAGCCCACCAAGCTACTTAAAAGCCATACTCGTGCATATTGGTTTACAAGACCATATTTCTCTTTCCCTCCCTACTCTCCTTCATCAGGATTTCAACTGTTTCCAGGATAACATTAAGTTATTTGCTGACCTTTTCTTTATTTAAGAAGAACAACAAAAAAAAAAAAAAAAACAGCCCAAAACCAACTACAAAACCCCACAAAAAACCCCAAACAAGACACACCAAAATACACACAACTATGTTCCAAACAAACTGAGAATTACAACAAGAACTGTACCTTGCTCAATAGGATTTATTGATTGCTTTCCAAGTCAGAGTGCTACAGATCTTCAATGCATGAGAGAGCAACAGAGATATTAGTCCCTTACACATTTAAAGAAAACTGTTGTTTCGCTCCCCATCTCAGGAACGTGATTGGAGAATTCACCATCAGTGTTTGCAATCAACATAGGCTTTAGCATCAAGTAGCAGTAAAAAGAGCCAATAGCATATCCGGAATCCAATAAAGATTTCAAACTTTTTAATATCAGTTGTGCTAATTTGTACCCGCCACTCTTCATAACAAGCTAAAACAGAAAAACATCTAATTGTTCAAAACTGCTGAAACTGCAACTTGTAATAAAAACAATTGTTGTTATTGGCACTTATTAATTCCAGCTACTACTTTTGTCCTAGTAATAGGAGATCTGTCTACACAGATGACAACAGCCTCTTTCCAGAGAATTTTATTGACTGGTAAATACCACATTCAAGATGGAGCTTTTGCTACAGGGAAGTAAAATTAAGAAGAACTTAATACAAACTTTCAACTTTGGAAGTGTACTAATTAGGTACAAAGAAGTAACTTTGTACACACTTTTGTCTGCACACATGCTTAGGAGTTCAAACACACAAACATAAAGCCATAAAAAAAACCTGCTAAGAACACTCAGCTGGGGATGCATATAAAAAAAGACACAAGTATGTGACTGAAGCAATACAATTTTATACGTCCCCTGGCTTTCCGTATCTTTCATAAATTTTCTCTTCCAATTTTTCTTCTACACCTTTAAATTGCCTTTGAGTCTCATAAAAATTCTTGGACTTCAGAATCCTGCATTTCTGGGTCCACTATGTTCTGCTTAAACTTAGGTAGAATATTTAATCTTCAGGTCCTGGTATCTCAACAGCTAAGAATATGCTCCTTCAGAATAAGCACATAGGAGTTATTTCGACTATTGTGAACTGTCCAGGTGATTCCCTATTTATGCATTTTGACACTGCTGCAAGATCCATTCATTTGGTATTTTTACTTATGTGGCCTGCATGACTTACCAAGTCCATGGTACTCATGTCAACATTCAATGTATAATCTTCACAACTAACACATCTTTCCGCATATTATTCCAAATGGAGACATAATATAAACCACTGCCTAGCTGTTCTCTTGTACTTTTAGACAGCTTATCTCATCTTCTGTATGCCCTCCTGTTGAAATCAAAATTAAGTAACTGAATTGGAAGACAAGAGCTAGGCTTGAAAAACAAGGATTTAGTAAAGATAAAACTGATACAAGAGGGAGAAGTGAGGTTAGAATAAGGGAGGGTGGGAACAAAAAAAGTAGTACTAGAAGCAAATATTTTCCTCACACCACTCAATTCTCTGCTCGTTATTCATAACCTATTCCTAACTTTGTACTGTCATAGTTATCATGCTAAAGACCACAAACTCAGACAAAACAGGATATATTCACAGCAGAGATAAAATTCACTTTCAATTTAGGGAGTGGAACACATTAGTAAAGCTTCCAGCAACAAAAATTTAGATTCAATGTCTTATTAAAATCTGATTTTGATCACTCTCTCTTCACTTTTTGTGGCAAACATCCATTAGACACAGGACAAGTCAGCATAGTAAGAACAGCTCAAACAGAAACAAATAAGGAAGTATTTTTTTTTTATTATTTAAGCATGAAAGAGTCAAACATGAGTCATGCAGTTAGGCAATCTCTTAAAGCCACCAAGAGTTTCAGAGCACAGAAGCCAACTGAAGAAACAAAATGATCATAGACCTGACATCAACATCTCAGAAAGATACTACTACATTTAGAAGTTCCAGATTTGTGATCAGTCTTACCATGAAATCAATTTACATTTCAGATGAAAATGGCTTCATAATCAATTATATCTTTACCTTCACAAAATGACAGACTTCAGAATTCTAGGATGTTCATTCAGTTAGCGAATCATACATTCCACCACAATGCCAGGTTTACAGGTGAGTTTGTTACTCCATACTATTCCTATAAACTACTGATGCACAAACTATTAATATTTGTGAGCAATTTTTTGCCACATGTCCTCAGACTCTTTCTGGTCAGACTGGGGATATTAATTAGCCATCCTGAAAAGGTGTTTTCCATCAACCTCATATCTTATATGTACCCACTACTCAAAAGTATCTGCCATGTTGCATTCTTCTGAAAGTTTTTTCCAGTGCATTTATGGCATTTTAGTTGAGTAACTCTACCGCTGCTAAGAGCGGATTACTGTAGCAAACAACTCTCTTGTTTCATAAACGAAAGGTTTAGATCATCATGTTCAAATTTACAAAACATAAATTGAACAACGAGTAGAATTAAGCAGTAAAACAAAACTATCTTTAGCAATCACACTCCAGCACACTCGACAGTGGTCAAGAGGAAAATAACAGAAGGCCTAGAATACTCCAGATAAATAAAAATTCACACAGTACAAGTATTGGCGTAACACTGAAGAGTTACAATACAGAGATATCCAAGAAGCTCCACAGGGGATAAACTCAGTCCAGCAGCTCCCAGGTCAGTGCTAGCCCTGATATGCTCCTGGACAAACTACTGAGGTATACTCATGCTGCACTGTAATCCAGCAAGGCTTTCAGGCTCCCTGTCACTTAAGATGAAGAAAACTGCTTCCCAGCCTGAGATAACACAGATTTCAAGGCAGTCGTAATAATGAAGTGCACTTCAGAATTCAGTATAGTGAGACAGGGTGAATTTCAATGTATCCATGGTACGGTTAATCTGTAACTCAAGTAATCCATCCATATATAATGACCATTTAAGTGTTCCTTTTCATTTAGTTTGTTTCTGGAGGAGTACAAGTAATTTCAACAGACATTCAAAAGAATAGAGGTTACCCCTCAAAAGTTAAGATACTTATTTCTCAATTCTAATAATTCTTCTCACAGTCATATTTAAGTCTGTTCTCTTTTTCACAACACTTCGGCCTTTACTATACCGCTGACTCCTACGTTTTTCAAAATGGTATTTCTAAACAATGTTTTTGTTTTAGTTTCTTCAGTTAGTTTTGCAGTAGTCAAGTTTTTCACATTTTTCAAGACATGTATTCAAACATCATTATATCCCAGAGAACTGCAAGACTGTTGTAGTATCACAATTTTGTGAAGGATACATAGGTTGTTGCTGTTTTCTAGATGAGTTATTGAAGGCCTTCTAGGGATTTGGTTTTGGTTGTTTGCTTTGTTCTTTAAAAAACAAGACTTGATACCAGAAATGCCTACTAGGCAAGTACACACATACGTACTTTCTAAAAACATTCATTTCACAGCCTACCATCACTTCAACCTCCCAGTTCTCTCAGCAGGAAAAATCTGGTGCTTTCACAGTTTGGTTGACTGTCCTATCTTCTTATAGTATTACAGTAGATGATTTATCAAACACAACTGTAAGCAGTGGCATGTTAAGGAAGCAATGATATAGGGGTTTACAGCAGCTCATGAAGTGAGACATTCTCAGTTAAGCTATGGGAGATGAAATTACTTTAGAACAAACATTTATTGTAACCTTTTTCTTACAAGTTTATCTTGCCAAAAACTTTGCACCTAGTGACTGAACAGGAATTATACTTAGTCTGGGAAATCTACTGCTGATTTGGAACATTACATGTACATGTTGATAGAGAAGTCTTTTTAAGCAATTGTACAGCTTATCTCATTCCACTGGGGAAGGAGGATAAAGAAAAGGAAAAAGAGCAAACACCATTTAAGAAGTTCTGCAGGCTTAATACACCCTGCTCTTCTTCTAAGTACTACTTTTTAACCCTGCTCCCTCCCTTGAGGGAAGCAAATTTCTCTAATCTGCGTGGGTCCTCCTTACCCATTTAACTGCACATTTGATTCATCTGTTCTTACGAAAGCTTCTGCTTTCTTAGGGAATTTTAAAAATTTGAGTGGATGTTATGTGGGAAGAGTGCAGAATTCCTTCAATTCCTGCAAAGACATCTCCAAAGACAACATATGCTGGCTATATTCAAAAGGAAGACATCAAAGCAAGCAAACAGTAAAAACTACTTTTTCATCTAGTTACCATAAAAATAGATGACACCATATTTAAGTGTTAGCATAACACACTAACTACAGTACTTAAGTACAAATTAACATTTACCATAAAGTTGACACGATTACAAGTTAAGAAAGAAACCGATGAGAAGTTTCTTACCAAAAAAAAAAAAAAAGTCTTATAGGGCTATTCAAACTTTACAATTAATCTTTCACATTTTTATCAAGTAGAAGCCAACAATGTCTTCCAAATGCACAGACTGGCAGCGCTAAGATCTCTTGCCAAGCAACAAAACAGTATCATTTGGCATTAGTCTGTTTCACTGCCACTCCTCAAAACTACTGTTTCTGTGAAAGACCCTGAAGAAAGTATCTTTAGAAGAATGCAAGATCTGTTTACAAAGAAATACATAAGATGCAAATGGAGACTTTCTTTCGCCTCTGTATCCTTTCTTTGTTCAAGAACTGCTGAAGCGGCAGAAACTTTTTCTACTTAAGGAGGATAAAGCATGACATTGAAAAGAAAGGTTTTCACTTTAAGTTTCACCTGTTGTTTGAATCAAAGTCTGAGAGCCATTAAGCTACCTTCCTCTTGGTACCTACTAACCAAAGCTGAGATTAAAAAAAAAAAGGAGAGATACTAATAACTCCAAAGACAGAACCTCCACAGCTTATTACACACAAGTGAGGATTATCTGATTATCAGAGTTCAACTCCTACAGCCTGACTGATGACATCCATTTTTACTATTATTTTTAAAGTGCCCAGGGTCATCTTGTCAGCATTTCAAGCCCTGCCTCTCAGATACGAAACAAAATCAGAGGTCAAACCCTTTACATTATAATTGGCAGTAAAACTGCAAGATTATAGTCAAAAGCCGTATTGTTTCCAATCAACTAATGAGGAAACAAGACTAAAACAAGAAACAAAACAAATGAGAAGTTGCAAATCAAGTTTCAGGAAGACAGACAAGAAAGAATTTTATTAAGAAACAAACTGTAATATATATGACTGCCTCCCACATTACAGACAGAGGAAATTTCAGCCACTGCAAAGTTTATATAAGTAAAATTCCTGAACATTAAATCATACTTAGAACAGGAAAGCAGCAGGGAGCAGAAGTCATAAAACAGATAAGGAAGACAGTCAAGAAAACATGCAGCACGGAAAAGATACTTTTCTAAGAACTGTAACTATCAAAGCATGATTTGCCTTCACATATTTAATGAATTTAGGAACCAAGAATGTGAAGTTCCAATTGAGGCTTCTCCTTCAGTCCGAGGATTTATACAGTTCCCATGCCCCTCCTCAACGTATATTTCCTGTCATGCCGTAAAACATAAGCTCATTCTTGTACTCTTTCCTTCCCTGAAGTTAACTCCCCCTACTTCATTTAGTTTCACAAAACCCACCAGCACCTGTGTAAAACCAAAAATTAGCCACAAAATTAACAAACCACTAGGAAGTAAGAGGGTCAGTCAAAACCTGCTCATATAAGCTTTGTTTCCACAGGAAATCATGCTAAGAGTTTACTAGCCCACAATCTGTCAAGAAAACACAATGGACTGAAAAGAAAACAGACTTATCGTGTAACTGGCAAGAAAGATGCTGAACAGGTGATGACAGAAAGAATATTTGCAAGCAGGAGAAAAGAATGAACAAGATTAGGTCACAAATAAGCAGAAAACTCCCATAGTTTATTCACATGCTATATGAGCAGCAGTTCTAAGATGTAAAATTGTTCAAGGATTATAGGCGTCTTTTACTGTAATCATCTAATCACAGACACTATCTCTCTTTTAAAGATTTCTACCTCATTAGTGCAGTTAGATCAGGCCCTTCAGCCTCTTTACTATAGCACCATCCAGGCTGGTTCAAGCCTCTTTCAGTAGAAGATGGAACTAAGTATTTGACTTTGCACAGAAGCAGATGAAAAGTGATCACATAAATCCATTTGCTACATGATTGCCACTCTGGAAGTAGGAATACAAGAAAAAACGCTTTGTAAATAGTACTGCAGTGATCTTTTAGATATAAGCTGACTCAAGATGGTTACTGCTGAAGTTTTTTGCTTCAGCAGTAGATACACAAGACTTCATTAATCACTAGTGTGCAGCGAGTTCTCTAGGTATAGGTGGTACTACTGTAAAAGCTGTAGCAAGAATACAAATCCGCTGCTGAAACACTCTGGAAGTGCCCAAAGCTGAGAAGAAATAAGACACATCAATGTAGTACTCAACTTTATTATACAGATATAGGTACATGACCCTTAACAAACCGCTGAAGTGGGATAATTATATTATTCCCAGTTATTACCTCTAGCACTTCACAGAGAGAGCAAAGCATGTGAGTGCACAGCCACTTTGATGCAAAGTCCAGTAGCTGGAACTGTCAGAGAAGACTATTCAAGCTAAGCTCTTGGACTTTGTACTAAAGCAGCTGGAAGTACTTGTACACATTTCTTTTTGCCAAGAGCACTACAAGTTTGGGTAACTTTCAACCAAAGTTAACAAACGAAGTAGGAAAAACTTAAATCATCACAGCAAGCTATATCACCATGTGTCAAGCTCCCGAAGACAATCATGAACTTGTTCAGTGATCTAAGTAATTACAGCTAAATTACACGTAAACCTCTTCTCTGAGGTAACAGTTACTAGACAATATTCCTGAACGCTAAGGATTCACCAAAGCTAGATCTTGCCCTTTTGCACATGACCCTCACTGACAACTGAAGGCAAATGAGGACAGAATTCATCCTCCAAACACTACAATGTACCTGAAGATTTTTCACCCATTACACGGGTGTCTACTATTCCTATAGCACTCACCCTAACTAGATATCAAAACACTTCACAGGAGGCTAATGAATTTAGCCTCAACACACCCAGTAGTTTAGCACCACCCTATTAAGGATGAGCCCTGAGGCACAGAGAGGAAGGATAACCAAACCGAGGCCACACATATGCATATGCGGAGGGAGGCAGGACTGGGATATGGGCTGTCAATCCAGAAAGTTTCCCATACTGACATATAAACACAGGAGGGTCGACTGAGGGGGGCAGGAGGGGAGCAGGGAGGCGGGTGAGAAAAGAAGGAAGGCCAGGAACTGAGACGGCGGGAGGAGGGGGAGGCCTATAGCCTGGAC
>JAHREE010000193.1:783708-795155 GCA_033628505.1 Tringa tobata
CCTTCCTTCCTTCCTTCCTTCCTTCCTTCCTTCCTTCCTTCCTTCCTTCCTTCCTTCCTTCCTTCCTTCCATTTTGCTCTTTCTCTTGTCCATTTGCTATTTAATACATGGACTATCCCTTCATATTAACAGAGGCAGAGCTGTGGTAATGCTCTTACCATAATCTATTTATGTAACAGATTGGGCTAGGTTCTCCTTCTTCTGCAAAAGGGAATAGCTTCCTTGACTGGCTGTGTTTCTCTTCTTATTACTTGAATCATATGGATTATGAAGCATTTTGCTGTCAATTCTGTGAGGATCTCCAGTACAGTACAGTCTGGAGCGGTGTTGTGTTGCAATGCTGCCCCTTCCCCGCTCTCACAGTAAGTTTTTGCAGTATTCTCCAGGGTCTTAGTAGGGCATGGGAGTGATAAATGACAACCTAACTTTAAACAGCTTAAAATTATATCTTTCACCTTAAGAGTATTTACTGAAGGCTCTGGCAAACCTGTTACACGCATTATTCCAGCACAATATGTGGGAATATGGCAGGTGCCTTACGATAGTCTTAAGAGGACAGCTAAGTAATGCTGAGACTATTCTATCAGATTGCCTATGTCTGTGTATGTCACACTTCAGAAAGGCAGCTGCTAATGTTTGTGATGGTAGGTACAATGACATAGTACACAACCATCATTACTGTTACAGACTGTTAACTCTTTCATTACCCATATACCCTATACACACAAACATTTCTATTGCTCTTCCTCATCCTAGGAGGTGCTTTGCTGGAGCAGAGGAACCAGCTCAGGTGCCTCTGCACCATGCTATCCAGTGCCTCCCAAAATGTCTGCATTACCCCAAGTAATGGAAAAGATGACATATTGTAGACAGTGCCCTGATTCTGGTTTATTTGTACTTTTAATTAACTGTGCATGTGCTAATCACAGAATCGCAGAAATGTAGGGGTTGAAAGGGACCTTTGGAGATCATCTAGTCCAACCCCTCCTGCCAAAGCAGGCTGGACAGGAATGCATCCAGGCAGGTTTTGAATATCTCCTGGGAAGGAGATTCCACAAGCTCTCTGGGCAGCATGTTCCAGTGCTCTGTTACCCTCAAAGTAAAGAAGTATTTCCTCATGTAGAGATGGAATTTCCTGTGCTCCAGCTTGTGTCCATTGCCCCTTGAACTCTCACCAGGCACCACTGAGAAGAGTCTGACCTCATCCTCTTGACACCCACCCTTTAGATATTTATAAGCATTGATGAGATCCCCTCTCAGTCTTCTCTTCTTCAGGCTAAACAGGCCCAGGTATCTCAGCCTTTCCTCATAAGAGGGGTGCTTCATTCCCTGATGAATGCCTTTGTTTAATTTCTTAGCAGAATCATGAAATTATAAAGTATCAAATAACACAGAAAAAGAGAAGGAGAGTCCTATGCCCAGAATATTTCCGCAGCTATAGCTATTTATAAAGCTTTGTGCTCATCCACCATGAGTTTGCATAGCCACTTGTTATCCATGCTTCGTGCCATTTGATCAATATGCTCAGGAGCTCTGTCACTATTCTTGTGAAGATACATGCTCTGTTTCTGCCAAAGGGGATGGACTATAAAAGCAGTGTGTCAATACAGCCTACCTGGATAAATTGACACATACTGACCACAGGCTGTGTATGCATCATTCCATATCTATCGTCTGTTTCTGATATGGCCTTTATTAACTTGCAGAATCACTAAGAGCAGCTTACTGAGTGCTGGCAGTGTTTTCTCACAATACTTGTTTGAAATGCAATTGCAGATCGCATTGTGTACATACTAATAATAAAGACCGTATTGTCGTATGCACAGAGCTGTGACATTTATTTCTCTCTTCATCCACCAGATGTTATTCTCCAATTTCTTGCTGTTGTGCTATGTGAAATTCAGGGCTTTGCAGTGGAGGTGGTAATAAAAACAAGAGACAAACAGTGAAATTTTCTATGTCTTTATATTTCCTTGTTCCTCTCCATGGAAACTGATGAGCGCTTGGCCCTCTCTATTTTTACTTTATTTTTAGGAATCTAAGGAAATGGAAGGATATATGGGTGTTTGTCTATGCATATGGTACAGACTTACTAAAACAGCAATGTCACATATATAAAATGTATAGGGACACAGGACCCAGAACAGAATTTTTTACCACATTTCAGTTTACTTCTGTAGTCCCTATTCATAGTGATCAGAGATAGATCATTCTTACTATAAGTGAGCAAGTCAGTATAAGCCATGGTTGCAGAAACAATTTTGCACCATTACAGGTAACAATTAGACATTAATTTTTGTTTATCTGTTCATATACAAATCCAGAACAGAAGCATTCCCAGTTCCCAGTTTTCCACATTTGTGTGAGGTCAGTTCTGACAATGAAGCAGCTGCATAGAAAATGCAGGACTTATTTTTCAATATCTGTTAAAGATGACATCAGCTGTTGTACGAGGAGAAGGTTTATCAGAAATCAAAAAGTATTAAAAGATTAGCAGATTCTCTTTTAACTAGTAACACATATTACACGTCTTCCCCTTTTTATTTTCTATCATATTGTTGCAAATAAGTATAAATTTATTATACATCTTTTTGCCTAATACCACTGAGAATTTATGTATCTAACTATCTCACAGTCCAGTTGATGGCAAGTACTTACACAGATTTTGGCTAACGTGAATAAAACTATATTTCTGGTGAACATGCTAGTTTTGATAGAGCTATCAGAGACAGGTATCTCTAAGTACAGGTTTACAGACCTGTACTGAATAAGGAATGTAGAAGATACAGTCAGGTGTGAAACTTAGTAAATGTTTCCAAATTCTCAATCATTTCTTTTGTTCACTCTGGGTATGGTACCTGATAAAACATAGCTATTTGTGAGCGAGTTAGCTAACCAAACCCACTGTAGACTTATTGATTTATTTATATATGTATTTATATTTTTATTTTATATAACTGTGTCTACCTTAATGTTGGTGGAATTATTTTGAATGCTTCCAAGAAAATGCATTTCCAAGAAATACAGAAGTTCTGTCAGGGATGTGTATGCATTCAGCTGCAAATCAGTCAGGATAATGAGAGTACCATCTACTGAAGTGGTATACGGGAAAAAGAAATATGATTGCTTGAGGAAGTTCTCTAAAACATACTCTGCAAAGTACAAATTGCTACCTAACCCTTGAGGTGATAGCCTTATGTAGGCTGCAAGGGAATATGAACATGTATATTGGAGGGGGAGAGGCATTTTGATCAGGAAAAGCCCGTGAAGCAAAGGAGACCCTGGCACCTGCCGATCGACTCTCCCACTGAGCAGCACTACTGGTTTTGTGACAAAAAGTGGTCATCTTTGCACCCATGGAACTTAACTCATCTATTCCCACTAACAGAATAGATGTCCCTGAGGAGCTCACCAGAAGAGTGACAACCGAGTAGGTAATTCAGGGAAACAGCTGCTGAACTATTTTGAGTATTCAGTATGATATTCTGCATGTATTCCAAGGTTGGGGCTGCATTTCTCATTCAGTCAAGAAAAACAGAGTATTAGAGTGTTTTTATACTTCATATTCTTCTCCCTGCACGCACCCTGTATAATGAAACCAATATGGAAAAACTTCCCAGTAGCTTGAAGATCCAGTAAATGTGTAAACTTTGGGTAGATTTGAACACTTGCTGAGTGAGGTGTTTGCTGTGACCAACTTGTATTTATATAGAATGTCCATATTTAAGTGCACACCTGTTTTCTAGCTAATACAGCTATTCCCTCACCTTTGCCTTCGTACCAGTGCATGTGATCTGCTTTGAATATTTCCATTTTCAAGAGCACGGGTTTGCTTTCTGACATGAAAAGTGGCAACTATGTAAATCTCCTTATGTAAGCGGTCACTGTGGTCACTCATTTCTCTTGCTGACGGCAATTTTAGGAAAATCTCCCAGTCTCTTTGTGGCCATGAATTATATCCTGCCTGACCTCTAGTGGTTCTCTTCCTGAATTGCGTCTCCTCCTGCGTGCGGAGTGACCGAATTCACTTCTAAACGTTTGCCAGTCAGGAAAGGGATAAGAACAGATTTAAAACTACCTCGGGTTTAAGAGGATGCAACGCAAAGAGAAACCGCATGGGATTTCAGGACCTAATTCAAATCGGCTACAAGTTACATGAAGGATTAGTTGCATGTGGTTAAAAACTTCAAGATCACTGCATGAGTTTAGGTATATCTTCTACACATTTCTAAGTTGAAATAATGCCTAGCCATCTTTATAAAAGGTGCTTTGAGATCCATGGATAAGTTTTTCATGGCTTTAGGTAGACTTGATCTATCAGTGGTAAAGACGTAAGGCACAAAAGAGATGCTATCCTGGCCTGATGTTATAAAGCAGCAATGACATATTGGGAATGTATGTAAAGGTGGGTGTAGCCTCAGTGCATTGTTCTGTATGTATTCATCATATACCAGTGCCTATATACTCAAAGATTATCTCTATTGCTTGTGAAATTAAATGAAGATATTATTTTACCTATAAATCTTATCTCTTTGTGCGTAATTACACAGCATGCCTATATGCATGCATGTACATGTAGATTATGCAGATATATGTGTATGTGTACATATTTCTGCATGCTGAATTCTGTATACTGTAATCTTATTTCAATGGGTGAAAAATCAATCTAATGTCCCAAACCCTTTTTTTCCTTTGAGCATTAGTCATGTTCCTGTTCTGTGCATTTAAACATTTCATAATTGTCTGCTTGACAATTGCTGTAACAAACTATGGATGAAGTGTAAATAATCACCAGAACAGACGTGGAAATAACCAACAGTTACCTGAGAAATGAATGGGCGTGTATTCACACTGCTCTTCTACTGACTTGTATCTCAGCAGATCAGCTCCACCAAATTTCCAGATGCTGCTGCAGTTTTCCATCCAGAATCTTTTGGGCTTCATTTGCTATGCTAGTAGAAAAACAATCTTCCTATTAAATGTGCATCTACTTCTAAAAAATGATCCACTATATATAGCTTTTCTCCTAGAAGAATGACTGTAGCTTTAGAATGTTTAATGTCAGTGCATATGCCAATTTCTCTTGGTAATGTTTTTAACATAAGCAGTTTTGCTTCAGAATGTTGACATTGCACATTTTTTTTACCCTGGTATTAATGTTCCCTGCCTGTATTTCAGACACTGAAATTGATAGGAGAAGCCTCCCTCTATTTGAGAAGGGGTTTCTGGTTAAAAGACCCACCAGATTTGGTAATGATGTAAAATCTCAGTGCACAAATGTCCGAGAGGGAAATAAGGTTTTCTATGCAAGTGGCAAGAGCAAATAGGAGAAAGTGTGGGTATGTACTCTGAGTACAGTAAACAATTCTTTTTTTTCCCTTCTTTTCTCTGAAGCCTGTAATTGTTGTACCTAACTACTGCTTTAATAGATTAAATTTTAAATTAAATGTTCTGTTATTGCACCTTGTGTGGCTGATGAACCAGCTGTGATATTTGAAGCATTACCTTAGTAAACTGCAGTTTTGGAGCTGAACTGAAAGTCCTATGTAATATTGCACACTACCATCAGCAAGTAAATGTTCCATTTGCTTATAGTTAGGGGAATTGATCATCTGACATAAAAATAGAGCAGTAACTAATATTTCAAGTCAGTATTATAGAATATCAACAAAATAGAATCTGAATTAAAACTCTTTTTAAATTAACAATATTAGTGGATTAATCCTGAGATTAGGGGCAAGAAACTTCTGTAATACATTGACAGTTTTGATATTATCTACTTTTATAGCCTTGGGCTAGTGATTTTAAATGTATTCTGTCAAGATTTTCTGAATCAAGGAATTATGTAAAAATAAAATTGTGTAGTTTAAGTATATAGTGTCTGTGCAGAGTTTTGACCATGACAAGTAGGCTTTACCTGCTCAAGATAATTATTAATGAAAGTAGATTAAGATTGCAAGGTCAAGCACTTCCAAATGAGGATGTACCAGGCTGATTATTGTTCACTTTACCAATATTAACTAGTGCCTAAAATTTAGCAATATTAAGATGAATTCAGATGATGGCCTTAATTAAAATCACCATTCACAGCTCCTCTGAGAAAAAAAAAATAGATACAGGGAAAGGACAAAAGCAGTTCTAGCCTTGCTGGCAGAGATAGGTATCCAAACAGTTGGGTTTGATGCTACTGTGGAGTCGCTTTCTAAGAATCTCAGTGCTGGATTTTATCTGCACTGATGTTTTGAAATGATTGCTTATTTTACCAGTGAACTTTAAACAAAAGAAGGTATTCCTTGCCCATGATTTTTTATGTATCTAAAAAGATACAGGGCACTTTATTTGGGAGTCATTTATTTTTCACTGCTGTCCTTAATGGAGCAATAGAAATTGAAGGAAACAGAAAGAGTTAATTTATAGGTGTCAGCACAGCACCTGTAATGGAATGCAGGTAGCAGGTTTGTGCTGGTATCCTGCCAGTAAACTGCCTGTGCTTTCTTCATATAGGTAGAGTCAGTATTGCCTTCCTGTCAGAATGGATGGAGGCAGGGATTGGCTCATCCTCCCATCCTTAATGCAATGTTAGAGTGTTAATTTTGGAGGAGCCAAAATTGTGGATTCGTACCTTTTTTTAATGAGATGGTAATAGACTGAGTTCAATTGGAAGTTGCTCTGCGCTGGGGTAGGGAGGTGAGGGAAGAGAGAGATGGTGAGAGGTCCTGTCTGGACCTCAGTAAGAAAGACTGAACAACAAATGGCTCAGTAAGAGAACTGCTTTAATAAGACAGAATACATGGCTTTTTTTCAGTTTTGCTACCACAAGGAACTGAGTAACTAAACCCAGAACATTCTCATTTCTTTCCCTGTTTTTCTCCTGGCATTCCAGTAAGCCATTTTTCATTTACTTTACATACAAATGCACATTTTCTCCTGTTGCCTGGCTTGGCTTTATTAGTATTTTCCATGTCTACAACGGATTTTCCTGTCTGAGAATTAACTGAGCCTTTCAGATGAAGGAGACAGTGCCGAGACCTGTAGAAATGACACATTTGCATTAAACCCTTTTGATTTCACAAGCTATAGGACTTTCATGCAGTGTTTTGTACATGGTTTTAATATTTATTGTTTTCAGACAGGAAGCTAAGATTTCACTCCATGAATTAGAAATAAACTCTAACAAAACCTCAGGCATAAGCCTTTGAATGGATAGAATATTTAAAATTTTCTCTGTAATGTACTCATGTCCAAAGAATCAATTATCCTGAAAAATTAAGTGCAGGGCCAACATCTGTCTATTAAAATAATGCTAGGTTATCAAATAAACTGTGTGCAAATTTGAGACTTGAACATCCCCAAGCTGTTACGGGATGCAGCATCTCTCCTTTAGTTTCCACAATTTTGAGGTAACATTTCAGTTCTTACTATAGGAATGGAAGGAGATCAAATAGCCAGCAGTGACAAGGTACATTATGAAATCCACAATAATGGGCAAATTTTTGTTTAAAGGCAGACTTGTGGTCTCTAGAAAAATACATATTTGCTGTCAGGTTTAAAAAGAGGACTGTATGGCATGAAGGAATCAGATAGAGTAAAACTGGCTGAGGAAGATGAAAATAATGTGTTGTGTTGTCACTGTCCCTTTTTGTGGACTGCAAAGGATTGATACGCAGAGTGGGTATGAAGGATTATTAGCACCACCATTTATTTTCGTCCCAAGAGCAGGAGTGATGAGTACATTTACACATCTGTCAGGTCTCAGCCTCTCCGCACGAGCTTCCTTCATCTGGCTCCTCCTTCACTTGTCCCCACAGCAAAGGCTTATGTCTCCCATATTGACAGGGCTTGTCTTTGACATATCAACCTGGTATCAACCTATCAATAGTAACTGTGAAGGAGAGGCCTATGAGGGCATGTGCTGAGGTCATAAAATGGAGAAGAAACAGAGACATCTTGCTGCTGCCAAGGAGCTGGTCACTGGTCAGATCTGGTATGTGACATTGTCTCGCACAATCTGCAGCCACTGCCCAGGGCTGTGGCTTTTCCCAGCCACGGCCTGAGGCACCAGAAATCTGATGGGAAGAGGTAGTTCTCTCTTTTGTGCTTCTGAAAAAGGAATCTGAGAGGTCTGTGTGTGCTCAGCAGCAGAATGGCTGAAGGGATTTACTGAACCTTGTTTCTAGTGTGAATTTGCTTAACACAAGCATTTGTTTGTGCTTCAAACTAGGATCTCAGTTTAGATGTCCTCAGAATCTGAAAGGATTCACATCTCTGTGGTTGGAACTGTCTCTAGTCTCTATAGCTCTTTAATCTGTGGGTTTTTTTTTCTCAACGGTTATAGCTATGTGACATGATTGCAGTTAAAGTTAAATGTAGAAAATTTAAAGCACGGTTTATAAGTAAGAGGAGATGTGAAGAAGCTATAAAATATATAATGCTATTTTGTGAATAAATTTTTCATTTAATACAACGTTTTATATAGTGACTAGTTTCCTTTCATCTATATTTATTATCTTCCACTTGCCTTGAAATGAAATACGTAACTACTTTGATAAATGGATTTGAAAGGTTATCTAGTTTCACGGTAGCTTCTCTAAGTTACCATTACATGCTTTGCTGAAATGTTATTTGGTAACTTTCTGAAGGAATACTTTGGTGCTCTGGGGTGGTGATAGGTCTCTCTTTTTCACTGTATGGAAATATGTGAAAGGGCATGTGAGAAGCAGGAACTGTTTCACTTTCCTCTGTGTGGATATAATCATTAAAATAGTCTAGTACTCTTTTCACTGCCATGTGGAGGTCACTTGCTTCAACCCCTTCTTCAGACCTTTAAAAACCACCCTAGCCCATTTTTTTTTCTTAAATTTGAATTGATCCATGACATTTAGTTTTATCTTGAGTTGACTTTGTCAAACAAAAGATAAACTTTCATGCTTGCAGATTTGCTTATTACATGATATACTTCAGGGTTTTCAAAAATAGTAATCCATTTTACTTAGATAAGAAAAGTTCCTTTATACTGGATCATTAGCTCAGCAGCAGAATTTGTGACATCTGATATTATAGTGATTCAGTGAAGGTTTTTCGGTCTCCATATTTATATTTTTCAGAGAACCAGCTGCCACAGAGGATTCACACCAGAGGTGATAAGGTCTTGCAGGGCCAACACTGAGGGGTACAAGGGTCAGACAGCTAAAGAACAGTCTCTCCGTGGGATTTTCCTCCCTACCTGGTGAGGACTTTCCTGTTGATTCCAGCAGCTGCAGAGTCATGCTGTATGACCAGAGCCGAAGGGCCATGTATCAGTGGTAGTCTTTCATGCAACTTGGGATGAAAGAGGCTGAGAAGATTCCATATGCAGGATATGACCCTAGTTACATCTTGATGTATCCAGAGACTTGCACCTGTCAAATTATTTGTAAGAGAGCTCCCTAAGTGCTGTTATTCCTTCAGTCTACTCCCTGTAGGGAAATAGAGGGCTGGGAAAAGTAAGATACTTATCTGGGGAAATAGTTAAAAAAAACAATGCTTTTTTCTGTACTTTCTGTACTTTTGTTTCAGCCAAAGACACACTGTACTCTTGCTACCTGTTAAGAAAAGACCATCCTGTTTTTCACTATTGCAAATGACATTGTCTATTGTTGACCCACCATTCATCTTATGCAGATAATTAACATTTACATATATATATATATATAGAGAGAGAGAGAGAGAGAGCAACTTTTGTCAGCACAATTTATTCTTCACTCTGGTTTCTTGGATCTCTTTTTCTTCCCCCTTATTCACCAACAGCTCTTGTACAATCACTGGCTAATGCACCACCTCTATTAATCACAGTTAGATGTGCAGATTTATAGTGCATCAGCTGTACACAGTTTTATGCTACTTGCTTTCTGTTTGAATCATCCATCTCAAGACACAGGACTAAAACAGGGCAAAATAAAAATATAAGTACCATTCCAAGCACTCTGCAACTTAAATAATCCCTTTTCAAAAATGCTGAAGGAGATTGGCAAGGATATGGCAATGAAATATAAGTTCATTATTCATAATAATAGAGTGAGCTGGGTGGAGAAAAAAGCTGCCTTGTGTGGGTGTATTCATATATAGCAGGCAGAAGAGAAAGCCAGACTTCTTAAACTGAAAACAATAAACCATTTGTTTCTGGATGGGCCAAGCGGAGAAGCAGGTTCAAATTTTGGACCTAAGTTTTCCGAATGAGTGTCTTGTAGGCATTTCATATCATTTTTTCTACTGCTTCTCTACATTCTTTTCCCAGCAGGAAGGTTATTTTCTCTAGCATTTTGTTTTGCTTGCCTACAATATTTCTTTAAAGGCTACTTATTCGACCATTTCTTTAAACAACGCCAAATACATGAGGAGCAAGGACTGCGCTCTAGTGGGCAGTTAAGTTGCTGCAGCCAAAACGGCGGCAATAACGGGGCCTTTGTCAGATGTTGGCTGTGCTGAGATAATATGGCAAAAATATTTGCCTTTGGAATGTAAAGTTCAGACCAGATAGAAAACATGTCAAAGTGCCAGTTCAGCAGGGAAAATGAGCGCATCCTTCACCATACATTCTTTCTTCTGTTATTTTACTTTGCTTAAGCACAGGCAAGCAAGTTGAAATCTTCTGCTGAATCAGGGTCTGTATGTGAAAGGTGAAGTTACAATATGAATATGGAGGAAGGTAATTTAAAAACAGGAAGACAAGGTAAAAAAAAAATCTTTTTGTTACTGTTTTATTGCTAACTGTCATACAAAGCCCTTTTTCCTAAGAACAGTGAATGGGATGAAGCTCCCGAAGAACAAATCTGATGACAAGGAGTCACAGGTTTTCATTGTATTTGCCTGAAAGAGTAGCAATTTAGACCCAAGTGAATTATTCACAGCAAACAATTTGCCTGATGATTTTGGCACCTTTCTTAGATCATGAAATATCCATAAGGAAATTGTAGCTTCCTTACATGTACCCATTTTTTCGGTTTGATGAGTGCATTTTTGAATTTTTCTTTTTCAAGCTTATGATTGACAGAAATGCTTTAAATACAGAATATGTTGAAATCGGTCAGAGATTTTCATGTTTTCTGACTCTTTGAGATGCTCTTTTGCCGCCCTTGTTTCATTCTAAATGTGATGGGGATAGTCAGTGGGTCTAGAGCTTTGGGGTTTCTCCTTCCCTGCAATTCCCCCTCCATCCTCTGCCTTTTTAAACTAAATTAGACTAAACGTGAATATTGATGCATATATATGAAACATGAAAAGAATTCATGTGGGTAGGAAAATTACCAGAAGTATAAATGAGACAATTGTTGAGTAAAGGCTGGATTGAGTTTCTGGGTATCCTAGGCATCTGCCCGGTGGGTTACTTTTAGTTGTCCTGCTTTGAAAACACCTTTTCTGTCTATCAGTCTCTCTCTCTTCGCACACCACCCCCCAACACCCCCCCCCCC